>CP106726.1:6938460-7009944 GCA_025506655.1 Gossypium rotundifolium
ATTTATGTAAATGATACCTATCGAATTTTAAGTAAATTAAAAAATAGATATTGTTCATTGAATGTGATTTTATAAATTTAATTATTAATTAATTTTTTAAATAATATTTTTAATTAATTTTTAGGGTAAACTACAAAAATAGTCACTTTTGTTTGTCCCATATTACATTTTAGTCACTTACGTTTGAAATGTTACTTTTTAATCACTTACGTTATCATTTTATTGCGAAGTGATCACTCTACCGTTAAGCTCCATTACCTTCCTAACGGTGGTCCTATGTAGTAGTCCAAATGAGTTTTAAATGTTAACTTGGATGTCCTACTTGGCAGTCCAAATTAAATTTATTTAATTAAAAAATCTATTTTATATATCTTAGCAACTGAACATCCAAGTTGACACTTAAAACCCATTTGGATTGCCATGTAGGACTGCCGTTAGGGAGGTAATGGAGTTTAACGGTAAAGTGACCACTTTGTAACAAAACGATAACATAAGTGACTAAAACATAACATTTCAAACACTAAAATGTAATCTGAGACAAACAAAAGTGACTATTTTTATAGTTTATCCTAATTTTAAGTCATTATTCAAATTGTTTGAACATAATTAAAATATATTATTTAATAATTCAATCATAATAAAAAATTTAAATTTTAATTAAAGCACTATCATATTCAATGCAAAAATAAATTTTCTTAATACAAAAACATTATTCAAAATAAATTACTTTGATAATTCAAATATAATGCTAATAAAATGAAGTACTATAATTAATAAAATCAGTTTCTGAATAATTTATTTTAATTATTTTTAGTTATTTTAAAATTAAATTCTTCATTATTGAAATTTCATTTAATTAATATAAATGTATTAGATTATATTAGATTAGATAAATGTATTATTTTAAAAATATTATATATAAATATAAAATTACTTATTATATAAATAACTAAAATTTACTATTTAAAACTAAAAATATATAATTCTTTCTTTTTACTTTTTTGGTTAAGCTCGATATCACTAAATGTCTCACCCGTATTTGAGCCTGAACAAGATTACGAGCATTACGACTTACATTACAAATAAACATACAATTCGAGTCATAAAATTTCTACCAAATTAAAATCATTTGCATTCAAGCATATCGTCCCTAAAACAAGCCTTGAGGCCCAAAATATGTGCTAAGAGTGGTTCGGGACTAAACCGATAACTTTGAAAAATTCTGGAAATTTAGAAAATTTTTCATAAACAGAGCACACGCCGTGTCCTTAACCCGTGAAACTCTCTATTTTGTAAGGCATGAACAAATTGAAGTCACACGGCCTAACACACGAACATAATAATTTAAATATAAAGTTAAACATTTTATTTATTATTATATAAATTTATTTAATAAAATAATGATAGTGTTTTCATCAATATCATTTTTAAGAAATTCCTCATAATTTATTTAATAGGAAGGCTTGCCAAAAGGAATGTATGCCGCAATTGCTCAAAATTTTGAACATCCTTTGTTTCTGTTTGCTGCTCTCTTCAACCTTCTGTAATATCTTTTCTGACACGTATTCAAAGTTGATAAATTTAGAAATTATTATTATAAAATATGAATGGTAAAATATCATTAATAGTCCCCATATTTATGATATAACATCATTTTCATCATTTATGGTAAAATATCATTTTCTGTTTGGTGTTTCTATGCTTTCATTGCTTTGCCCTATATTGAAAATTAAAGAATTATAATTTTAAATTGGATGGGCTATATTGAAAATTTGATATGCATCAAGGGTCATTTATGATATAACATCATTTTCATCATTTATGATTTTACTAAATGGCCCGTGAATGTATATAAAATTTTCAATATAGTCCATCCAATTTAAAATTATGTTTTTTGTAATTTTTATTATTAGTAAAAAATACCAATATGAAAACCATTTTGTAAGTTTAAAAGTAACATATAAGTTCCTATATAAAAGTGTAAATACAATTTCTTTAATTAGTAAATTTTAAATTCCCATGTTTTAGAAGTAATTGAATTTCAATTTTTTAAATTTTTAAATTCTTATAATAATTTTTAATTTAATTTTTAGTTTTTTAGTTTAGAAATTTAAAATAAAATTTATAAAAGAGGGATCGTATCAAAATTTTGATAAATTTTAAAGTGGATAACTATACTAAATTTTGATAAACTTTTAGAGACTATTTTGATATTACTCCATTTATATTTGAGCATTTAATCTTCCTTTGCCCAAAGTGGAAGACGGTTTCGTAGGTATAGGTAATTCTAAACCCCAGAGGTGAATTCAACATCCGACCATAACCTTCGACTCAACAAATTTGTATAGCTCTTTTCATTTTGTCAAATGGTATATACCTAGTATTACTTAGTTCTAAGTTGAAAATGGTCAAATTCATGTATTTGAGTTGTGGACATAAGAAAATGATAATGGTTCATGCATGAAAAAGGTTTTGTTGATTTGAAGTTCTATATTGAACTTGTATATGTGTGAAATGGTCTTTTGGGGACTTAGCTTACTAATTGTTGTTATAAGTTAGGTTAAAATTAAGAGGAATTACAATTTTGGTATATTGTCGAGAAATGTCGAGACGCCAGCCATCATCCTCGCGATGTCCCCTGTTGATGTTGCGACGTCAACTTCATGAAGTTTTAAAACTTTACAATTTGGCTCTCATGTTGGAAAGCTAGCTCACTGTTTTAGGGTCACGCACCACAACCTGATCAGAATAGCCTAAAATGTTTTGAATACCTTAAAGATTAGTCCAAATTCAACCCTAGGATAGTAAATAAGTTTTCCGAACTCGATATGACCAAAATGATTATATATCGTGTTATACACATGTAATATTCATATTTAAATGTCTAATGATTAAACTTGTGTAAAATTAATTGTAGTTACTCCAAGAAGAATATGAATCCTATAACTCTGAGATCGTCGATCGGGTCAGGTATGGGGTGTTATATTTAGTGGTATCAGAACTATAGGTTTAGTCGATTCTCATAACTAAATCAATCTTAGAATTGAGTCTAGAGGTACATGCCAAGGTCGAGTCGAGTCTAAGTCGAGATTTGATGTTGATTATGAATTCTTCGATCTTATAGTTAAAATGTCCGAAGAATCAAGAAGTGTTGGAGAGGGAATCAACAGCAGTGATCACTCCCTTGAGAGTGAAAATCAGGTTGAGATCGAGGCACACGGTGTTGATAAAGTTGGTGCTGGCGGAAATAAAGCCAATAGACCTCATCGATAGGGTCGAGGTGATGAAGATTTACTTCGCACAATAGCGGAGGTACTTTAGAGGATAGCGGAGTCGCTCGGAGCTACACCAGAGTAGCTACTGACTGCGAGCCCAGAAAAGAGTTACGAAGTTATGGAGCAAACTGAATTTAAAGGGGGTGAAAGGTGTCAACCCTTCTTCAATTGAGAACTTATTAGAGTCGATCAAATCATGAGTTCTCCAACAGTTGAACTATACACCACCGAAAAGGCCACTTGTGCGGTATCACTTACTTCCGTATATTTTTGTAGTATGATATAGATTATATTTTAATCTTTTATTAAGAAACCTATACATTAAATGATTTTTTTAAAATTTAAAATATAAGACATAATAATAAATTTAACTTTCTTTCATGCTATATGATATTTTTCATATATTATATTAATAAATAATTTAAAATTTATAAAAAAATATAGGAGAGATATAACTAAAAAATACTTCAAATTAAATAACTTTTTATCATTCATTTTACTGTTCATATTTGAGATTTAGGGTTGTCCTATTCCAAAATTTGAACCAATATTTTTTTAAAATATAATATACATTATCGTTGCACCTAACTTATTGTTCTTTCTAACATAAATAATTTATTGTTTTAAAAAAAAAAATGTTCGATAACTATTTTCCAAAAATTATATTTAAACTATGAGCTACCACGTATTTCAATCTCCACGGTTTCACCAATAAAGCGAACTGGAACCCTAGTTAAGGGACAAATTACTCCTTTAGCTTCTCTATAATTATTATTTCATTTGTTTATTTATTTTATTTTTAATATAAATAATATTCTTAAAAATATTTAATTATGCTTTAACATAAATATAATTTATAAAAAAAAACCCACTTGCGAAGAGACTTGTAAATTTCAAAAAGTCATCTTTACCATTAAAGAAACGTGAATTTTTATTTTTTTTACTTTTTTGAAAATGTTTTATTTTTATAATAATTTTTTACTCATCATTTTAATTTCAAGTTTAAATTTGTATTAATTATTTTTTATTTTATGTCTAATTATTTTAACACATGTATTAATTAAATTTTTCCCTATATTATTATACTAGTAATCAAATGAAGCATTAACACTATATATAATGTAGTCAGCGATAATTTTATTCTACTTTCTATTATAGTTAAATTTTTTAAAAATGATTTTTTAAAATAATAATACTCCAAAATTGCTATGTTCATCGGTAGCTTAACTCAAATTATCATATCAAGCTCAAAATCCGCTTAATATTTGAGAAAGTTTTAACATAAATATTAGCTTTAAAAATGAGGTTGAGAAATAAAATTAATCTCATTTAAGATAGTATAAGATTACAATTTTAAAATCTAAACTCGATCATTTTCGAGTTTATAATATAATTTTTTTCCTTTATTGTTCTGTAATTTGTATTATACGTGAATTACATATTAAAAATTGCTATGTATTTTATAGCTTTATAGAATCATAAGAACGCGGCATACCTTAATGAGGAAGGGGAAATTTTTCCTAGCAAAACGGCCAACCCACCGGTTCGACATTTTCCCAATGATTGAGCTCCAGCACTCGGTCGGCCACCTCAAATATGGTCCAGTCCTTCTGGAAGCGGTCGCCTTCTACACGCAAACGATACCGTTTTGGGATATGGACCTTCCTGAGTCCACTCACTTGAGTGGAAACCTCGTGCTGGCCCTTGTCGTAGTCGACGAAACCGGATTTATGTTCCTCAAAGCGGTGTCTAAAACATAACATTTCAAACACTAAAATGTAATCTGAGACAAACAAAAGTGACTATTTTATAGTTTATCCTAATTTTAAGTCATTATTCAAATTGTTTGAACATAATTAAAATATATTATTTAATAATTCAATCATAATAAAAAATTTAAATTTTAATTAAAGCACTATCATATTCAATGCAAAAATAAATTTTCTTAATACAAAAACATTATTCAAAATAAATTACTTTGATAATTCAAATATAATGCTAATAAAATGAAGTACTATAATTAATAAAATCAGTTTCTGAATAATTTATTTTAATTATTTTTAGTTATTTTAAAATTAAATTCTTCATTATTGAAATTTCATTTAATTAATATAAATGTATTAGATTATATTAGATTAGATAAATGTATTATTTTAAAAAATATTATATATAAATATAAAATTACTTATTATATAAATAACTAAAATTTACTATTTAAAACTAAAATATATAATTCTTTCTTTTTACTTTTTTTGGTTAAGCTCTGATATCACTAAATGTCTCACCCGTATTTGACGCTAGAACAGGATTACGAGGCATTACCTGACTTACATTACAAATAAACATACAATTCGAGTCATAAAATTTCTACCAAATTAAAATCATTTGCATTCAAGCATATCGTCCCTAAAACAAGCCTTCGAGGCCCAAAATATGTGCTAAGAGTGGTTCGGGACTAAACCGATAACTTTGAAAAAATTCTAGGAAATTTAGAAAATTTTTCATAAACAGGAGCCACACGCCCGTGTCCTTAACCCGTGAAACTCTCTATTTTGTAAGGCATGAACAAATTGAAGTCACACGGCCTAACACACGAACATAATAATTTAAATATAAAGTTAAACATTTTATTTATTATTATATAAATTTATTTAATAAAATAATGATAGTGTTTTCATCAATATCATTTTTAAGAAATTCCTCATAATTTATTTAATAGGAAGGCTTGCCAAAAAGGAATGTATGCCGCAATTGCTCAAAATTTTGAACATCCTTCGTTTCTGTTTGCTGCTCTCTTCAACCTTCTGTAATATCTTTTCTGACACGTATTCAAAGTTGATAAATTTAGAAATTATTATTATAAAATATGAATGGTAAAATATCATTAATAGTCCCCATATTTATGATATAACATCATTTTCATCATTTATGGTAAAATATCATTTTCTGTTTGGTGTTTCTATGCTTTCATTGCTTTGCCCTATATTGAAAATTAAAGAATTACAATTTTAAATTGGATGGGCTATACTGAAAATTTGATATGCATTCAAGGGTCATTTATGATATAACATCATTTTCATCATTTATGATTTTACTAAATGGCCCGTGAATGTATATAAAATTTTCAATATAGTCCATCCAATTTAAAATTATGTTTTTTTTTAATTTTTATTATTAGTAAAAAATACCAATATGAAAACCATTTTGTAAGTTTAAAAGTAACATATAAGTTCCTATATAAAAGTGTAAATACAATTTCTTTAATTAGTAATTTTAAATTCCCATGTTTTAGAAGTAATTGAATTTCAATTTTTTAAATTTTTAAATTCTTATAATAATTTTTAATTTAATTTTTTAGTGTTTTTTAGTTTAGAAATTTAAAATAAAATTTATAAAAGGAGGGACCGTATCAAAATTTTGATAAATTTTAAAGTGGATAGACTATACTAAATTTTTGATAAACTTTTAGAGACTATTTTGATATTACTCCATTTATATTTGAGCATTTAATCTTCCTTTGCCCAAAGTGGAAGACGGTTTCCGTAGGTATAGGTAATTCTCGAAACCCCGAGAGGTGAATTCAGCATCCAGACCATAACCTTCGACTCAACAAAATTTGTATAGCTCTTTTCATTTTGTCAAATGGTATATACCTAGTATTACTTAGTTCTAAGTTGAAAATGGTCAAATTCATGTATTTGAGTTGTGGACATAAGAAAATGATCATGGTTCTTGTATGAAAAAGGTTTTGTTCATTTGAAGTTCTATATTGAACTTGTATATGTGTGAAATGGTCTTTTGGGGACTTAACTTACTAATTTTTGTTATAAGTTAGATTGAAATTAAGAGGAATTACAATTTTGGTATATTGCCGAGAAATGTCGAGACGCCAGCCATCATCCTCGCGATGTCCCCTGTTGGATGTTGCGACGTCAACTTCATGAAGTTTTAAAAACTTTACAATTTGGCTCTCATGTTGGAAAGCTAGCTCACTGTTTTAGGGGTCACGGCACCACAACCTTGATGCCACGACACTAGCCTAAAATGTTTTGAATACCTTAAAGATTAGTCCAAATTCAACCCTAGGATAGTAAATAAGTTTTCCTGAACTCGTATATGACCCGAAAATGATTATATATCGTGTTATACACATGTAATATTCATATTTAAATGTCTAATGATTAAACTTGTGTAAAATTAATTGTAGTTACTCCAGCAACGAATGTGATATCCTATAACTCGGACCCGTCGATCGGGTCAGGTATGGGGTGTTATATTTAGTGGTACCAGAACTATAGATTTAGTCGATTCTCATAACTAAATCAATCTTAGAATTGAGTCTAGAGGTACATGCCAAGGTCGAGTCGAGTCTAAGTCGAGATTTGGATGCTGATTATGAATTCTTCAGTCTTATAGTTAAAATGTCTGAAGAATCAAGAAGTGTTGGAGAGGGAATCAACAGCAGTGATCACTCCCTTGAGGGTGAAAATCAGGTTGAGATCGAGGCACACGGTGTTGATAAAGTTGGTGCTCGAGGAAATAAAGCCAATAGACCTCATCGAGAGGGTCGAGGGGATGAAGATTTACTTCGCACAATAGCGGAGGTACTTCAGAGGATAGCGGAGTCGCTTCGGAGTCGCACCAAAGAGCTACTGACTGACGAGCCCAAAGAAAAGAGTTACGAAGTTATGGAGCAAACTGAATTTAAAGGGGGTGAAAGGTGTCAATCCTTCTTCAATTGAGAACTTATTAGAGTCGATCAAATCATGAGTTCTCCAACAGTTAAACTATACACCACCTGAGTGCGTCACTTGTGCGGTATCACTTACTTCCCGTATATTTTTGTAGTATGATATAGATTATATTTTAATCTTTTTATTAAGAAACCTATACATTAAATGATTTTTTTTAAAATTTAAAATATAAGACATAATAATAAATTTAACTTTCTTTCATGCTATATGATATTTTTCATATATTATATTAATAAATAATTTAAAATTTATAAAAAAATATAGGAGAGATATAACTAAAAAATACATACAAATTAAATAACTTTTTATCATTCATTTTACTGTTCATATTTGAGATTTAGGGTTGTCCTATTCCAAAATTCGAACCAATATTTTTTTTAAAATATAATATACATTATCGTTGCACCTAACTTATTGTTCTTTCTAACATAAATAATTTATTGTTTTAAAAAAATGTTCGATAACTATTTTCCAAAATTATATTTAAACTATGAGCTACCACGTATTTCAATCTCCACGGTTTCACCAATAAAGCGAACTGGAATCCTAGTTAAGGGACAAATTACTCCTTTAGCTCCTCTATAATTATTATTTCATTTGTTTATTTATTTTATTTTTAATATAAATAATATTCTTAAAAATATTTAATTATGCTTTAACATAAATATAATTTATAAAAAAAACCCACTTGCGAAGAGACTTGTAAATTTCAAAAGTCATCTTTACCATTAAAGAAACGTGAATTTTTATTTTTTTACTTTTTTGAAAATGTTTTATTTTTATAATAGTTTTTTACTCATCATTTTAATTTCAAATTTAAATTTGTATTAATTATTTTTTATTTTATGTCTAATTATTTTAACACATGTATTAATTAAATTTTTCCCTATATTATTATACTAGTAATCAAATGAAGCATTAACACTATATATAATGTAGTCAGCGATAATTTTATTCTACTTTCTATTATAGTTAAATTTTTTAAAAATGATTTTTTAAAATAATAATACTCAAAATTGCTATGTTCATCGGTAGCTTAACTCAAATTATCATATCAAGCTCAAAATCCGCTTAATATTTGAGAAAGTTTTAACATAAATATTAACTTTAAAAATGAGGTTGAGAAATAAAATTAATCTCATTTAAGATAGTATAAGATTACAATTTTAAAATCTAAACTCGATCATTTTCGAGTTTATAATATAATTTTTTCCTTTATTGTTCTGTAATTTGTATTATACGTGAATTACATATTAAAATTGCTATGTATTTTATAGCTTTATAGAAGCATAAGAACGCGGCATACCTTAATGAGGAAGGGGAAATTTTTCCTAGCAAAACGGCCAACCCACCGGTTCGACATTTTCCCAATGATTGAGCTCCAGCACTCGGTCGGCCACCTCAGATATGGTCCAGTCCTTCTGGAAGCGGTCGCCTTCTACACGCAAACGATACCGTTTTGGGATATGGACCTTCCTGAGTCCACTCACTTGAGTGGAAACCTCGTGCTGGCCCTTGTCGTAGTCAACGAACCCGGATTTATGTTCCTCAAACGCGGTGTCGTTATTGCGTTTCTTGCAAAGGATAAGGGATTTGGAGGTAGTGGAGTGAGTGGAAGTTGGCGAGTTGAGAGGGAATTTGATAGGGAGCGTATGGGATAGAGTGATCATTTAATTTGATACGGAGGTTTTGACGGTTGGAATGTTTGGAAGACCACCGCAGGAGTGGAATGGTCATTTATTGTTTTGCGTTTCATTGTTTTTTTTCCACTAAAATAATGGAACTATTCCTTCCTAAATTGTAAGCTATCGGTATCGTTGTTGTTGTTTTCCCTTTTATTTTTCTCTTTAGTTTCACTGTATGATTGATCTCTTCCAATGGCCAAGGGGGTGGCTTGGCCCGGCCCCTACCCTCTAAAAAGTTGTCCTGACTTCGCCCCTTATCTCTTCCATCACATCTATTGTTGTTCTTTTATTCCTCAACGATTTTTTTCCTCTGGATATACCCTCTTTTTGTAAAATGGGTTTTCTTCAGGGACAGAATATATGTTCTCTCGATTTAGGGGCAAAATTATCCATATATGCCATTTAAAAAATAAGAAAATCTTGGTATATTTTTATTTTGTTAATATCATTATTAGTTTTTTGAAATAAATATATAATATTTTGAGTGTGCTTGTATTAATATAAATAGGACAAAGACTATAATTCAGATACATATACACAATTTAAGTGTCAGAGCATCACACATTATAGAGTGGTACTTAAATGATGTAAAACTCTTTGCATGCATCTCATATGTTTCGTGGATGTGAATTGGAGCTTCCATTTATCAATGCTTTGCTAGAGAGAGGTGAAACTCACACATTCCATCTACAGTGAGATGAGTGCACCATTTCACTCAAAGATGTAGTATTACAACTCGAATTATCAATAGACAAATCAATCGTTGCAATCACTGAACCCAAAGAATTAAAGGCTAATTTGCCAATAGTTACCGCCCAAAGTGGCAGATAAATTTAGTAGTAATCAAACACATATAGCTAGAAAATAATTTGTACATATCTTAAACCAATAATTATATAAAAACTAAAATAAATTGTTTTTAAATATTTTATTTCGATAAATTTTTAGAACCGATTCCTAAAACATAATTTTCTAAACAAAGTTATAACGACAATAATTGAACCTTTAGATTGAAAAAGGAAATTTGTCTTATCTATTAGTTTTTGTTTTTAGTAAGCCTTTACTTGGTTTAATGAACAAACATGTAATAGTCTCTTTAAGTTTAAAACCATAATAAAACTGTATTTTCCTTAAATAAAATAAATAAACACTAAAGTAATGTTTATCATGGCAGAAATAACTTCAGCTTACCTACTTTTTCTTTTATTTTATCTGCATATTCAACCCCACATCTTTTCTGTGAAAAGGAGACAATATCAACAAACATCCCTTTCGAAGGTTGAATTCCGGAATCCTCCATCCACTGAAGAACCTGCACAGAGATTTGAGTCTTATAACGCATCTTGTACCATAATGCCATTGCAGAAAAGTAAGATGTTTGAGGACCTGCGTCTCCTAATTCAAAGGCCATTCAGATTTCAAACATTTAGCCATCATGCCAGATGTTAAAACTAGAAAAACAGATGAATCCAACACCATTTACATCATTTATCTAAGAAACTCTATGGTGTGTGGATTGAAGATAGACGCCAAAATGGTTAACAGATAATACAGAGTATAACCTCGATATATTTCCGCCAATTTTCAGCTGCCAACAGATTTTTCAACAAGATTGAGTAGGTGTTGAAACTGACTGGAACACCTGATGCTATTATCTTGTAAAACAGCTGCATGTTTTCCAAAGAAGAAAAAAAAAAAAGGAAGTGGAGAATAAGAATAATCAAACACCGAACCAACCTTTAACCTTAGTGGGTAAGATAGAACTTGAGAACTTTGGAGTTTTTCAAAGACAGAGCAACAGCAAGGACTTCTATTGCATGTATAAACATTAAGGAAATCAAGTACCTTCATCATGGATTCAATCTTTCCACTCTTCCCAAGCAGATGAAGAAGCTGATTCAAAAGCCCAATGGAAACCAAAGGGAACCAAGGCTCCATTAGTTTGATCAGGTCAATTGTGGTCTTCCAATCTTGTAAACTTCATTTGAATCCCCCAATGTTAGTTTCTAGTAAGCAGATAAAGCATACTAAATGTTGAATGAAAAAAGGATCTATTTTGTCATGTAGGATATATCGTGAAATAGTGTACAGGCAAGCAATGTTGGATGTGGCCCCAACAAAATTAATTTCTTCTATACATGTTCTTCCTTTCAAAATGCAAAAAGGATACAATTGGGTGTCAATAGAATTGGTTAAACTAGATTCATTATCCTCAAATTCTGGAACTCTTTCAAAAGTTAATTTTCCTCTGCTATAAGAGTAAAATGGAAAGATCTGCATCAGGTATCAAGCACTCTAAAAAATAATAAACAATAAGCAATATTTTTGACAAAAGGGGTAAAAGCTAATGAAACATGATTTCTTTTCAGAAAATAAAGACATGAAACTTACATGCTACAAGCTGATACCATTTCAAAGAAAACAGCATCATTTAAAGGAATTGCTTTCTCTCTCATATACTTTGCCAAAACAAGAACTTTGGACGGTTGTCCTCCCTTGTTAAAAGCTCGCAGTAGAGCAGAACATGCTATAGAGTCTGGTTGGATACCATTTTCTTCCATCTCTAGGAAGATTGCAGAAGCTTTTGCCCAATTTTCTGTAGTTAATAAGCACCGAGTTTTTAGTTCCCAAAGTAGTTTTTCCAGCTAAAGAAGACATACTTACAAACAAATTGAACATATTAGCATGAGAAATAGCCAGTTCTGATGCAGCTTTAAATAAATGTCCAAGACAAAGTGGAAAATGTTCGTTAGACAAGTTCAACCAATAAATAGCAAAGAGCTAAGCTCACACCGTACCATGAAATTAATCAATAAACTTCCAGGTATAGAATAAAAAAAACATTTTAAGAAAAGATCAGCTATGATAATTGATAGAAATAGACTTTTTCTATTATATTCTTTCACAAGAAATTACACTAACATTTATACACATGGTGAGCCTAACTTTAGGAAACTCTAAACTAGGAAACAACTGATTCTAGGGATGCTGTCCCTCAAAACACAGCCTTAAAGTTAGGGGTATAAAATATCTACAGGATTATATAAAATATCTACAGGATTCTACTGAATATTCCTAACTAGGAAACTGTAATCTGACACTCCCCCTCAAGCTGGGAAGTGGATATCATCCATTCTCAGCTTGCTTACTAGTTTCTGAAAGGTCTTCCCAGATAATCCTTTGGTTAAGATATCTGCCAGTTGACCATCAGTGGACACATATGGAGTGCAAATTAGGCCACTGTCAAGTTTCTCCTTGATGAAATGTCTGTCAACCTCAATGTGTTTTGTACGATCATGTTGCACTGGATTATGTGCAATATTGATAGCAGACTTATTATCACAATACAGCTTCATTGGACCTTCCCACTTGATCTTCAAATCCTCCAAAATAATTTTCAGCCATAGTAATTCACAAATTCCAAGAGCCATCGCTCTAAATTCTGCTTCTGCACTAGATCTAGCCACAACATTCTGTTTTTTACTTCTCCAAGTTACAAGGTTGCCTCCCAGAAATGTGCAATAGCCCGAGGTTGATCTTCTATCAACCATAGATCCTGCATAATCTGCATCAGTATAGGCTTCAAGGGTTAAATTCTCCCCTTTCTTAAATAGGATTCCTTTGCCTGGAGTACCTTTTAAGTACTGTAGAATCTGTAGATGACTCTAAGATGTGATTCTTTAGGATTATGCATGAACCGACTTACAACACCAACTGCATAGGCAATATCCGGTCTAGTATGTGACAAGTAAATGAGCTTCCCTCACGAGCCTTTGATATGAACCTTTTATCAACTAATGCATCTTCTAGTGCATCTCCAAGTTTGTGGTTCACTTCATAGGTGTCTCTGTGGTTTGCATCCCAACTTGCCCGTCTCGTCAACAAATCAATTATGTATTTTTTTTGAGATATAAAGATTCCTTCCGAGAGTGTGCCACTTCAATACCAAGGAAATATTTTAGTTTACCAAGCTCTTTGACCTCAAATTCTTTTACTAGGCATTTCTTCAAGTTTTCCATTTCTTCCAAATCATCACCGTCACTATAATGTCATCTACATAGACTAATAAGCGGTCATTCCCCGAAGATAAGTGCCTTACAAGCAGTGTGATCTCCTTGACTCTGTTTATACCCCAACTTGAGCATCACTTTGGTAAACCTTCCAAACCAGGCTTGGGACTGCTTTTAGTCCGTCTGAGCCTTTTTAGTTTGCAAACCGCTCGTCTCAGATCTCGAACCAAAACCCGGTGGAACATCCATATAGACTTCCTCCTCAAGATCACCATGTAAGAAAGCATTCTTGATGTCAAACTGTTGTAGTTTCCACCTCATTCATGACAAGTGACAACAACACTCTCACAAAGTGTTCATCTTTGCAACTGGGGCAAATGTCTCAAGGTAATCTATTCCATACTTTTAAGTGTACCCTTTAGCAACTAATCTTGCTTTGTACCTCTCCAAACGACCATCCGAATTGTATTTTCTCAGATACACCCAAATGACAACCAATTGTTTTCTTTCCTTTCGGTAATTCTACCAAATCCCATGTCTTATTTTTTCAAGTGCTTCCATTTCGACATTCATGGCATTTTTCCAATTCTCATTATTTAATGCCTCGACATACGCTTTTGGGAATGGAGATTGAATTTAGGCTAGTAAGGAAGGTTTTGTGGTTATGGGACAAATTTTTGTAGGACATGAATGAGTACAAGGGATGTTTTGTACAGCCCTAGTTCTTTTCTAATAGCAATAGGAAACTCATAGTCACTCGATCTGAATTTTCAGAGTATTCAAAGTAGGTTCATGAGTTACCTCGGGTTGTAGAGCAAGAGGGTTGTTTATCCGAAGAAGATGATTGAACTTGCACCTGCCTTCTTCCTTAAGTAAACTAGTAAGGGCTAGTAGTGTCCTCGAATTCCTTTTGGTGACTTAGGTGTAGTAAGCTCAATTTCGAGTTGCATAGGTCAAGGTGAGCAGTTGGTTGGCGGGTAAGTACGAGTGTTTGGTCTTTGAATAGGAGTTGGAAAATGAAGTTGGGCAAGTCGGATGTAGTGGAAAATCAAGAAGAAAAAACTCTCTACCCTTATCTTCGTGAATAAGTTCTCCCCAAGATAAGGACGAGTAAAAAGTGTTCCTCTTACGCAAAAGTGACATCACCAAACAAAATATTTTTGGTGGTTGGATTGTAGCATTTGTACCCTTTTTTGTGTAGAGGAATAACCAAGAAAGACACATTTGATAGCTCGTGGATCGAGTTTTCCCTATTTTGAGAATGGACATGGACAAAGGCAACACACCCAAATATTTTAGGAGGAAGATTTGAGGTATGGAAATCGTGAAAAAATTTCGATAGAGCTTGTATAGGACTTTATGAGTCAAGGACCTTTGTAGGCAACCTATTTATCAAATAAGTAGCAGTTAAAACGACCTCCCACCAAGATTGTTTAGGAACATTGCTTTGAAACAATAGAGCTCTAGTAATAGCTAAAAGATGACCATTCTTTCTCTCAAGCAACACCATTTTGTTGGGGTGTGTGAACACAAGAGGACTCATGGAGAATGCCTTTTCTTGAAAATATGAGGAGATAAAGTGATTGAAATAGTCTTTAGCATTGTCCATCCTAAACCGCTTTATTGCATTTCAAATTGTGTTTTGATCAGTTGTAAAAGGTTTGAAAAAGACTTGACATCGATTTTTGTTTTAATAGAAATATCCAAGACACACTGGTACAATCATCAATAAAGGAAACGAACCATCGAGCCCAAGAGATGTTTGAAATATTTGATGGTCCCCAAATATCACTATGAATAAGAGTAAAAGGAGCGGATGTTCTTTTATTGCTTCTCGGAAAGGAGGTACGTTTATGTTTGGCAAGTTCACAAACATCACAATGGAAATTATCAACATTTATTCCTAGGAACAAGGAGGAAACATAAATTTAAGGGTGAAACGAAGGATGACCAAGGCGGAGGTGATGGAGCCAAATTAGGTCTTTATTAGCTTGAGCAGACTTGGATAGGAAAGATAATGTTGAGGAATTGAGCACTAACTTCTCCACTAGATTCTTCAAGATAGTATAGACCATTTGCTTCCTTAGCATGTCCAATCATCCTCTTCGTATTCATTCTGGAAAAACATTGTTTGGGATAAAAACCACACTACAATTAGAATCCTCGTAAGTTTTTGGATGGAGAGAAGATTGGGAAATAATTTAGGAACATGAAGGACATTTTTAAGGGTAAGGGTCTTATTTATAACAATATCACCCCGACCGACCACTGTTAGCATAGAACCATCACCATCTGTAATCTTTCTATTACTAGGACAAGGGGTATATGAAACAAATTTGTGGGAGGAATGGGTCATATGGTCTGAGCTCTGAGTCAATGACCCAAGACTCATTGGTGATCGTGTCCGAGACATTAGAATTTTGAGAAGAGGAAATACTTGAAAGTGCCAAACTGTAAGTACTGTGGAAGAAGATTTTTCCAATGTTCCCAAAGAACGTCTTTAACTTCTCAATTTCGTCTTTATTAAAAACACCGAATTCGTTCTTCTCCATCTGTCGTGCTATATTTGCTCGCCTTGTTCCTTTGGGTGTCCGCCGTTGTCGGAAAAATTCCTTTTTATTGTCTGTGGCTTCCCATGAAGCTTCCAAAGACTGTTCTTTTGTGTGACGAGATTTTTACAAGAGGGTGCACCATCTGACTCCCTTTTAATAGACCTTGTAGAATCTTTCGCTTCATATCATTGCCGGTTATTCGTTCCATGGCAATTTTCCTCTCACTAATGCCTTTGTAACTAGGATGTACATAGTTCTTTTGAACAAAAGAAGCGTGCTTAAGGGTTGTGTGGGAGGAAAAGATTACCGAAAAAAAAATCCAAAATCGATCTAATCGATACCATGATAGAAATAGACTTTTTCTATTATATTCTTTCACAAGAAATTACACTAACATTTATACACATGGTGAGCCTAACTTTAGGAAACTCTAAACTAGGAAACAATCGATTCTAGGATCTTGTCCTCAAAACACACCTTAAAAGTTAGGGGTATAAAATATCTACAGGATTATATAAAATATCTACAGATTCTCTGAATATTCCTAACTAGGAAACTGTAATTTGACAATAATTGTAGGAATTATAGAAATATATTAAATGTTTTCTATAGATAGATAAATCGATTTAGGTAGATAAATCTTAGAATAAATCATTTGAGATATTCTAGGATTATTTTATCTTATCTTTTAGTAGTTTATTAGAATAAGAGAATTATTTTCCCAATTAAGTTATGACTCTTTTCTCTATTTAAATTCAGTTCTTTAGTTAATAATATACGAAAAAAATATAGAGAATTACTCTGCTTTCTACATGGTATCGCTTTAGGTTCGATTCTTTTCCACCCTAGACCATGTCAGAACTTCTTCTCCTACATCTCCTTCTCCTACTCCGGATTACCTCAAATCCAAAAATTTTTCTGGTTCGATGCTCAATCGACTCGTCTGTCTGAATATCTTTCGGGGTCTAGTGCGAGTAATCTGGTCATGAAAGAACCGTAGGTAACCCTTCTTCCACAAAGATTGTTTTCCTCTCGTTCACTCTAATTGGATCCTTGATTCGGGGCTACGGATCATATGACCGGTAATAAGGCCTTATTTCACAATTTTTCCAAACCTTTGGTAAAGTCACAAAACAAATGATGGTTCTTTATGCAAAATAGGTCATGGAACTGTTATTCTCAATGATCGATTGCACTTCATAATGTTCTCTTTGTACCAACTCGCTTACAATCTCATTTCGTAAGTAAAATTTCCTCGATTTGAATCGCTTCGCAACCTTTAACGGTCTTGATTGTACTTTGCGTGCATCGAACTCAAAGAAGATGATTGGTAAGGCCACTTGCGAATGGTCTCTACATCCTTCCTTCTTTAAATACAGTTGATATTGTTATGTTATGGCATTGTCGTTTAGGACATCCTAGTTTCCAATACCTTGCTAAATTGTTTCCTCATCTATTTATTAATAAAAGGCCAAACTCTTTTCTTGCAAAGTTTGTTCTCTTCCTAAACATACTAGATCTTCGTATTTTCCTTCTCCATACAAGCCTTCTCACCCTTTTGCTTTGATCCATAGTGATATTTGGGGCCTTTCTCGGGTGAAGAATGCTGATCATAGTAAGTGGTTTATCACTTTCATTGATGATCATGAGGATAACTTGGACTTATTTGCTAAAAGACAAATCTGAAATCGCTAATATTTTTGCCCAATTTTATAACATGGTTCTCACTCAATTTGGGGCTAAAATCCAGCTCTTTAAATTTGATAATGGTGTGAATTTTTGCTAGGTCTTTGGGTAATTTTTTCAGGGACAAGGGCATAGTTCAAACTTAGTTCTTGTGTTGGAACCCCACAATGAATCAGCATTGCCGAAAGGAAAAATAGGCATCTCCTAGAAGTTACTCGTTCCTTCTATTTACTACCAATGTTCCTAAATATCGTGGGGAAGCCTTATTAACGGCTACCTATTTAATCAACCGAATGCCTAGTAAGATTTTAAAATTTCAAACACCTCAATCTATATTTTTGCAAAGACTTTCCTCATTTTAAGCCTATCTCCTCAATTTTGCCTCTTAAAATCTTTGGTCGCACAATTTTATCCAAAATATTGAGTCCAAGTTAGACCCTAAGTCCTTAAAATGTGTACTGGTTGGATATTCTTCACTTAAGAAGGGATACAAATGTTTTCATCCTCCTTCTAAACGATTTTTACCACTATGGATATCACTTTTATGAACAGATCCCTATTTCAAACAAATGAAATTCAAGGGACACATGAAGTGATTTTCACCAAATCGTATCTTCTCCTAATTTCCATTCTCAACCTTCAAAATTGCCATCAATTTTACCTTTACCTCTGATTTGTCACCTATGACTACTCGATTAATTCTCCGTTATACCTATCACTACCCCTCCCGAAAATACATCTACTCCCATTGAAAATCTTCACAAACATCACCACCCAAACAAATTCGTGTCTACACAAGAAAAAGAGAAATATCCACGAGACTGCTTTTGCAATCCGATTCTTGTCGAGAATTGGATTCGGGTCCAATTCTAGGAATGGAAGAAGAAATCAAGAAGTCCCTACTCTATATGACTTTCCTATTGCTATTAGAAAAGGGTTAAACAATGCACCAAGCATCCTATTGAAAAATTTGTTGGCTATAATTCTTTGATGCCTTCTTTTCAAGCATTTACACAACCTTGGATAAAGAATGATTCCCACAAGCATAGTTTGAAGCTCTAAAGGAACCTAAATGGAGAAGGGTTGTTGAAGAGGAAATTGGTGCACTAGAGAAAATGCTACTTGGACGATTCTGCACCTTCCTCAAGGAAAAAGGGTCATTGGTATCGTAAATGGATCTTTGCTATAAAGTACAACTCAATGGAAGCATCCAACAATACAAAGCTAGACGGTGGCTAGAGGCTTTACGCAAACTTATGGGATAGATTTCACGAAACGCTTGCACTGTGGCAAAGCTTAACACTGTTCGTGTACTCCTAAGTTTGGCAAATTGCGATTGAAATTACACCAACTTGATGTAAAAACGCATTTCTTAATGGCGTGCTAGAGGAAGAAGTTTACATGAAATTGGCACTGGCTTAAAGTCCATTGAAGGTAGCAACAAGGTGTGCAAGCTCAACAGGTCTCTATACGGGCTAAAACAATCACCCAGAGCGTGGTTCGAGAGGTTTACTAAAGTCATTCTTAAAAACGGCTACAAGCAGCCCCTTGCCCATCATACACTTTTCATCAAGGTAACTTCTACAAATAAGAAAGCTATCCTAATTGTGTATGTTGATGACATAATTCTTACTGGAGATGATGAGGAAGAAATTAGAAATTTGAAGAAGTTGTTGAACAGGGAATTCGAAACCAAAGACTTAGGAAAGCTAAGATATTTCCTAGGAATGGAGGTGGCAAGATCAAAAGAAGGACTTATGTACTCGATTTACTCAAAGAAACTGGTTTTCTTGGTTGTAAGCCAGCTGATACACCAATGGAGGCAAACTTGAAATTCAACAAAGAAGATGATTCTTTAGTAGACAGAGAGAAATTTCAAAGATTGGTTGGGAAACTCATTTACTTATCCTTGACGAGGCCGGATATAGCCTTTCCTGTAAATGTGATAAGTCAACACATGACTAATCCTACTGAAGAGCATATGGCAGCAGCAAATAGATTTCTCAAGTACTTGAAGAAAACTCCAGGACATGGTCTCATGTTTAGGAAGACACAAGACAGAACTGTTAACATTTTTACAGACTCTAGTTGGGCGGGAAATCTCACTGAAAGAAGATCCACTAGTGGCTACTGCACTTTTGTTTGGGGTAACCTTACAACTTGGAGAAGTAAAAAACAATCGGTTGTTTCAAGAAGTAGTGTTGAAGCTGAATTTAGAGCATTAGCTTTGGGAATATGCGAAGGAATTTGGCTACTTAAATTGCTAAAAGAACTTGGCAATAATCAGGAGGATCACTTTGAAGTCTTGTGTGATAATCAATCTGCTATTCAGATTGCAAGAACCCATCCAACATGATAGAACAAAGCATGTGGAGATTGATAAGCATTTCATTCTTGACAGCGTCAACAAAAAGACAGTACTCTTTCATACATTCCTTCGAAGGACAGATTGCGACATTCTTACTAAGGCTTTACCAAAGCACGTGTTCAATAAATTCCTAGTCAAGTTGGGGTTATACAATGTATATTCTCCAGCTTGAAGGGAGTGTAGTAATTATAGAAATATATTAAATGTTTTCTAGATAGATAAATCTGATTTAGGTAGATAAATCTCGAATAAATCATTTGAGATATTCTAGGATTATTTTATCTTATCTTTTAGTAGTTTATTAGAATAAGAGAATTATTTTCCCAATTAGGTTATGACTCTTTCTCTATTTAAATTCAGTTCTTTAGTTAATAATATACAGAAAAATACAGAGAATTACTCTGTTTTCTACAATAATAAAATTTCTTCGACAAAAAGATCACTTCCTCCTTATAGCTTGTACATGTATCCAGATTTGGTCTCCACAGTGACTTAGTTACTTCAGAAGTGTATCGTGCAACTTACCTGCAGAATTATAAGCATGCAGCATCGCAGTATATGCAACAACATCAGGACAACAACCAGAAACCTTCATCATGTTGAACATTGATTCAGCTTCAGCAACTTGGCCCTGAAATGGGTGTTAAAAGGAAGAATAAAATAAATAAGAAAACATTTCCCTCAAGTTGTATATCAGCAATTAAGAAGCACACAGTGCAGAAGCACCTGCCTGTTTACTGTAGACACAAATAAGAGATGAGTACACCTCCTTCGTTAAGGGAATTTTTAAACCAACCATGTCATCAAGAAACCCAAGTGCCTCACTATATCTGGACAGTTTATAGGAACCACTTATTAATACTGTATAAGTAACAGAATCTGCTAAGACTTTCCTTTTCCTCATGGATTTGTACAAAGCTATCGCCTTCTCAAACTCTCCGACATTCATATAGCTTCCAATTGCTGAATTGTAGGCAACTGTATTCAGTTTGATACATCGCAGCTCAGCTGCTGACAGTACAGCATCAATATTCACTTTCTGCCGACAGCGCCCACAGGCAGCTAAAAGGGTGCAAATTGAGACGATGTTTGGCTTAATCCCATCTTGCTCCATTTGACGCAAGACTTCTACAGCCTCAGCTAATAAACCATTGGATCCATAGGCATCAATCAATGCATTATAACTTACAAGATTAGGTTTACAATTGTTTCTCTTCATCATATCAAAAATTTCTCTAGCTTTTTCAGGTAGCTGCGATCTTCCATAAGCATTAAGTAAAGAAGTATAAGAAACAACATCTGGACGAAATCCATTTTGTTTTATCTGGTCAAAAACAGCAACTGCCTCTTTACTCATTCCATGTGAAGCATATGCAGCCATTAGTGTGTTATATGAAACAATATTGGGTTGTATACCTTCTGCAAGCATTGCACTGAACACAGCCTTACAGTTTTCTATCTGTCCGCAAACAGAATATAGGTGAATGATGCTTGTGAACGTAACGATGTCAGGTCGGGAATCTGCTCTCTCATCTCTCATGGAATTAAATATATCCATAGCTTTTCCATATTGTCCGAGCTTCACTAGGCAATTTATCACAATATTGAGTGTAGTTGTATCAGGACGAATATGTGTCCCTTTCATCAATTCAAAATAAGATAAAGCTTTTGAATACTGGGCCCCGCTCTTATATGCTGACAATACAATGTTATGTGTCACCAGATCTGGTCCAACTCCATTTTCCGTCATTTTCTTGCAAACCTTCAGAGCTTCTCTCCAGTTTCCACTAGATCCACAAGCGTTTATCAAGTTGTTATAAGTTGATCGACTTGGAGGGATCTGCCCATATACATTAAGGTTACAAACATCTCTTGTTGAAAAGACATAAAATTTCTGAAGAGATGGAAAAAGAAATTAGGGAAAGAACAGTTGCTTAATAGAAAAAGCTAGGTTGATTTATTTTTTATAAAACAAGAAAACATCAAAGCATTGATGCTATCTATCTATATCTATAAAAAAAAAATGTGCTAACTTCGATTGGATTTATTTAGCAACTGTTATGTTATCATGTACATTGTATGCATGAAAGTTTTATTTGGTTTCTTCCTCTATCTATTTTCCTCCAAATATTTATCAGAGAACTGGAAAAGAAGGAAGCACCCTTTATGGCACATCAATTTTGATTGCTTAGTCTAGTTTGAAGGGGAAACCCCTGACTTCCATAGTTCTAAATCATATAATTTATCTCACTATGTGCAACTCTGAATGAATTTACAAACTTAAAAGTGGGACTTGAAGCATGTGACCAATAAAAATCATGCAAAGCAATCTGCTCAATCAACCAGGGGAAGATTATATGAATAGTACAGCCTGCAGACACCAAATTTGTATCAACCATAACAATAATTATAGTGACAACTAGATAATAATAGAAGCACTTTGTGGGTGTTGTACTGTTGTTTGAACTTAACAATAATAACAGTGACCATTGCAAGAAAATGAACGGACCATGTAGTATTGTGAACATTTATTTTATATGCAGTATGATTTCAATGTGAAAATAACAAAAAGAAGCTCACTCAAGTTATACCCACAAAGGGTCATTAGGGAACAAAAATACAAGTACACACAGCTGCACTGAGCATGTCTTCCATGATATTCATAGCCCAACGCCATTGACCAACTTGACCATGTGCATGGATAAGAGCATTGTATGTGTCAACATCAGGCTTGCACCTACAGCAGAGATATTATGGAATTATTATGTCACCACAAAGTTAAATAAGATTTTTGAATGAGAAACCGTCAAATACTTCAAAAGTTAATATTTATAACATTTGAGGATACAAGAAGCCTATTGCTTGGAAAGTTATAAAACTCCAAAGCTAACAATATATGCACATATCATTTTAGTGTCAGCCATGCATGTCAATCAGTCACCTGCTTGTATTACACTATTTATGTCATTTCATGTAAATTACATTATAATCTTTGTTGTAAATAAGATATTATTTAGGCTAAATCTGATATTACTGTGTATGGGTTTTATTTACTTTGATTTATTTCTGTGAAATCGAGTGAGAGAGAAAAAGAGGAAGAAAGAAGAGAAAGAAAACAGCCTTGCAGTCACTGTTTTGGCTGTAATCAGCTGTGAAAAAGAAGAAGAAGAAAGGTAGAGAGTTGAGAGAAAGGGGTATGCTAAAATAATTTCTTGTGCCTATACATTATGCTACGTAACATATTTATACTAGTACCTAGATATACAAAGAAGGAAAGATACCTAATTTAATGCTAATTAATCCCTAGAATTATGTACAATAAATCTAAAGATACTAATAGGATCATAACAATTTCCTTAAGTTGACTATAGTAACTTGTATAAATGTGATGCTCTTCTCATAATTTTCTTCTTACACTCTTCTCGATTCCTACTTCGGTTACATGGAATCAGTGCCTTTCAGCTCAATTTTTTTTTTCTGTGTTTCATTGTTTTTTGGGGTATTTTAATGAGTCACTTTTAAAGTGATTTTATAGTGTCCACTGCCAGCAAAAGGAGTGCCATCATTTCTTCAGCAGATTTGCAACTTCTGACAACTGGAAAGCAAGTGTGTGAAGCTCACGCACCATCCAAAGCTGAGCAAACCTTCGTCACATGGCGGTACATGGGGAAGCCTGGGAGGCCTTCTTTTCACCGAATTCTTCCTCCGGTGCCGACTAGTCTGTTTGACCATAACCCAGTCTTTGGGTGCCTGCTCAGAGCTGGGTTTTAGGGAATTTGTATCGGTTTGGATGTGTGCGATTGTTTGGGCATTTTGTGGCTAATAAGTTTTAGGAAATTCAGATGATTCCCCTCTTCGGTTTGAAGTTGGTGGCTTTCCTTGGTTATTTTGGGATATTTTGCTTGAAATTTGGTTGTTTAAATTATCTTTACTTGTTTTATCCATTGTTACTTGGACTTAAAGGATGGCAATAAAACCTAAAGTCCTTACAAGCGAGATGATTTTGATAATGTTGAAAATTACAGAGCAAAAATTAAATGAGACCAATTATCTAGATTGGAGCAAGATAGTTAGAATTTACTTACAGAGCATTGATAAAGATGATCACTTGAATAACGAACCTCCTACTGATGATACTAGACAAGTGTGGCTGAGAGAAGATGCTCAATTGTTTTTGCATATTCGAAATTCTATTGACAGTGAGATAATTTCCCTAATAACCACAGTAACTTTGTTAAGGAGCTAACGAATTACTAGGTTTTTTTTTTTTTTGTATTTAGGTAAAGAAAATATTTCTCATGATTAAGAAGTATGTCAACTAATTGCTTGTCAAATGTCACATGAACTAAAAGCACCTATAGTCAATTTCTGTTTGATAAAGTGATGATCAATCTTAATGTATTTTGTTCCATCATGTTTAACTGGATTTTGAGCTATGTTGATGGCAGCCTTGTTGTTATAGTACAAGGATAGTTTTCTGTTTTCTAAGAAGAGCACTATTATTAGTCTGAGCTGAATGAGTGTTTTCAATACACAACATTCTCGTAAAAGTATCTTGAAGAGATGAAATTTTAGATCCAGAAAGAACATGTGATTTGGCAGTCTCAAACTTCGAAGGAAGGTCAACGAGGAAACTCATAATTGTCATTTCTTCCTGTTAGGTCTGCTGATCTTTAACATTTGGGCTAAACGACAGTAGAACATTAAACTCTTTATACACCTTTTTAAACTCCATAAACTGATTTTTAGGGATTTCAATTTCTGATATTTGGGGATATTATTACAATTTACAACTTTACTGATCAATTTCTGATTCAGACAGCCATATACTTGTAAAGCTTTAAACAACATGATGAAATATTCTAGCAATACACAGTGCCCTAAAGTTACTTAAGGATAATCAATCATGGCCGTATCATAGTTCTACAGCCAAATACTCATTATTTAGGATATAATTAACATGGGGTTCAGAACTTTTCCAGGTTCTACCAATTACAGTTCCTTGGTCATTAGTATGAAGGCTCCCCACCAAAATGTATGAGTTCAGAATATTCTATAAATGTTTATAATTAATTGAGATCTCATGCCAATTGAGCAATTGTATTGATGCAGTCTGTAGTTGTAGCTCTATTAGAAATAATTAACTAGGATAATGACTTCAAAGATCTTGATAGAAAAACTACAAAAGGCTACTTCTTGCCCAGCATAAGAAGACTCCAAAAAGCTACACTTTTGTTAGACAGACATGTACTTGTCTACAAACAGCAAATTTATTCTTGACTTCTAACCATTTTATAAACATCATGAGATCCACACGAGTAAAGTTTTGCATACGGTTAAACGTAGTTTATGTAAGTTGGAAATGACACACTAAATTCTATATAACATCAAACAAACAGAAAGCATTACCTCCACTTTTGCATTTCAAAGAACAACCCCCTAGCCTGATCTGTCCGTTTATGTCTACCATGTAATCTTATCATCATATTGTAGATATCAGTTCGTGCACAGTAGTTCTTCTGCTTTTTCATCCACTCAAATACTTTTATACTATGTTCAATTGCACCCCTTTGTGTCAGTTCCTGCAAATCCAGCATCAAAATCACTCAACCGATACAATTTCAACCGCTAGTCACTAATTATTCTTAGGCTTTGTCTGGTTCTTACTTTCGTATCTGCTTTTTTTTTTCTTATTAAAAACGAGTAAATAAAGAATGTGAGGCGGGGAAGCATTTTTCATTATTTGAAAATTTTAACATTTACGCATTCAACATGTGCACTTATGCTTGGAAATTTTTTAAGAAAAAAAAATGCAAAGAGTAACAGCTATGTATTTTATAGCTTTATAGAAGCATAAGAACGGGGGATACCTTAATGAGGAAGGGGAAATTTTTCCTAGCAAAACGGCCAACCCACCGGTTCAGTACCGGTTCGACATTTTCCCAATGATTGAGCTCCAGCACTCGGTCGACCACCTCAGATATGGTCCAGTCCTTCTGGAAGCGGTCGACTCCTACACGCAAACGGTACCGTTTAGGGATATGGGCCTTCCTGAGTCCACTCACCCGAGTGGAAACCTCGTGCTGGCCCTTGTCGTAGTCGACGAACACGGATTTAAGTTCCTCAAACGCGGTGTCGTTATTGCGGTTCTTGCAAAGGATAAGGGATTTGGAGGTAGTGGAGTGAGTGGAAGTTGGCGAGTTGAGAGGGAATTTGATATGGAGCGGATGGGATAGAGTCGTCATTTAATTTGGAAGACCACCGCAGGAGTGGATGGCAATAAACCCCGGAAAATTTTAGTATGAGCAAAAAACCAGTGGAATTTTTAATACAAAAATCAATAAAGCAACACGAACTTCAAAGAAAGGAAAAGAAATATAAAGAACAGGGTTCAGATTTATTTAGCATAGCTGAAGATTTAAGGTTACCGTCGAAGATAATTCGGAATCCCCAAAGCCTAAACCTGCAAAAATATCAAATATATTAAAGACACTAAAATGTTAATAAAATTAAAAGAAAATAATCAATAATAAGTAGATGAAGAAGAGGAGTATGCTGTCACTTACAGAAGGAGATGTGGAATTAAAAACTCTAAGGGGACAAAGACTGAGGGTTTTTGGGTGATTATTAGTATCTACCTCGGGATGCCACTTTTTTTATGGGAGGGTTACAAAGGAAACATTTGGTTTTTCGGTTGATAAGGTTAAGGGTGCGTTGAATGGGTATGAAGCACATTTCCTTTCATTAGTTTTGCAACTTCGTTTGGGGAGGGACGATGAATAAGAGGAAGGCTTGCCAGAAAGGAAAGTATGTCGCAATTGCTCAAAATTTTGAACATCCTTCTTTTCTGTTTGCTGCTCTCTTCAGCCTTCTGTAATATCTTTTCTGACACGTATTCAAAGTTGATAAATTTAGAAATTATAATTATAAAATATGAATGGTAAAATATCATTAATAGTCCCCATATTTATGATATAACATCATTTTCATCATTTATGGTAAAATATCATTTTCTGTTTGGTGTTTCTATGCTTTCATTGCTTTGCCCTATATTGAAAATTAAAGAATTATAATTTTAAATTGGATGGGCTATATTGAAAATTTGGTATGCATTCAAGGGTCATTTATGATATAACATCATTTTTCATCATTTATGATTTTACTAAATGGCCCGTGAATGTATATAAAATTTTCAATATAGTCCATCCAATTTAAAATTATGTTTTTTGTAATTTTTATTATTAGTAAAAAATACCAATATGAAAACCATTTTGTAAGTTTAAAAGTAACATATAAGTTCCTATATAAAAGTGTAAATATAATTTCTTTAATTAGTAAATTTTAAATTCCCATGTTTTAGAAGTAATTGAATTTCAATTTTTTAAATTTTTAAATTCTTATAATAATTTTTAATTTAATTTTTAGTTTTTTTAGTTTAGAAATTTAAAATAAAATTTATAAAAGGAGGGACCGTATCAAAATTTTGATAAATTTTAAAGTGGATAGACTATACTGAATTTTTGATAAACTTTTAGAGACTATTTTGATATTACTCCATTTATATTTGAGCATTTAATCTTCCTTTGCCCAAAGTGGAAGACGGTTTCCATAGGTATAGGTAATTCTCGAAACCCGAGAGGTGAATTCAGCATCCAGACCATAGCCTTCGACTCAACAAAGTTTATATAGCTCTTTTCATTTTGTCAAATGGTATATACCTAGTATTACTTAGTTCCAAGTTGAAAATGGTCAAATTCATGTATTTGAGTTGTGGACATAAGAAAATGATAATGGTTCATGCATGAAAAAGGTGTTGTTGATTTGAAGTTCTATATTGAACTTGTATATGTGTGAAATGGTCTTTTGGGGACTTTCTAATTGTGAAATGGTTCATGCACAACGTAGGAAACGTTTGAAGTTGGACCCAATTTTTATCTTTCTTTATTCAAAGGATAATTATCAATTTATCTTCGACTTTTCCCAATCTTTTTCCTTCCTCAATCAACACTTATCAGATAATCTTTAACTGCAAAACTATAGAATTTTGGTTTTTCAGAACTATCTTTGAACCCCTTTCTTTTACCTATATATAAAAATTATATTCTAAAACCATTATCTGTTCATATCAATATGAAATCTCAGAAATCTCTATGTTTTTTCTTGGTTTTGTTTGCTTGTCTTATATCTTTCTCTTATGCTCACAAAAACTTTCATGTTGGTGGCAGTGATGGATGGGTTTTGAAGCCAAAGGAGATGTACAATGATTGGGCTAGTAGACAAAAGTTCCATGTTAATGACACGCTTGGTAACTGTTCTCATTGCTTTGAATCATTCATTTTGGCCTTTTACGTTTTGTTTCTCATGATTGTTCTTATGATTTAATTGTTTGTTGGGCAGTTTTCAAGTATGAGAAAGGATTAGACTCGGTTTTGTTAGTACACAAATATGATTTCTTCAAGTGCAACATGGTAAATCCTTTAAAGAAAATGATTAGTGGGAGTTCTGAGTTTCAGTTTCCTCATTCGGGTGCCTTCTTTTTCATAGTGGGAAAGATGGTCATTGTCAAAAGGGTCAGAAATTGATTACTGTTGTTATGGCTGAGAGAAATAGAGCCCATTTGTTCATCCACCAAAACCAGAACCTCTGATCTCACCTCATGGTCTGGCTGTAGAAGCTCCCGAAGTATCATTTTTATGGCCAGCAGACAGTCACCTGAGCATCATGGCCCTCTTGTTGAACCTCCTGAAACATCAATTTTAGAGTTGAAACATCATTTGAGGAGTCATGGTCCTATTCTAGAATCTCTTAAAGCATCGTCTCCAGGGCCAGCATACTCGCCAAGCATCACACCGCTGTTGTAGAACCTCCCATTGCATCACCTCCGGAGCTAGCACACTCTCCCAAGCATCGTGGCCATATTGCAGAATCACCTAAAGCCTCATCTCTGGTGCCTGTGCACTCTCCCAAGAATCATAAAGCATCATCTCCAGAGCCAGTGCACTCTCCCGAGCATCATAGCCATGTTGCAGAATCACCTAAAGCCTCATCTCTGTGTCCTGACACTCTCCCAAGAATCATCACCCTGTTGGAGAAACTCCTGAAGCATCACCTCCAGGACCAGCATATCATCACCCTGTTGGAGAAACTCCTGAAGCATCATCTCCAGGACCAGCATACTCACCCAAGCATCATGGCCCTGTTTCTGAACCCCCTCAAACATCAATTCTAGAACCAGAACACTCTCTCAAGCATCATGGCCCCGTTCTAGAATCTCTCAAAGCATCATCTCCGGGGCCAGCATACTCACCCAAACATCACAGCCCTGTTTTGGAACCTCTAGAAGCCTCATCTCTAGAGCAAGTACAGTCTCCCGATCATCATGGCACTATTGCAGAACATCCCAAAGCCTCATCACCAGAGCCACCCCTCTCTCAAGCACCATGGCCTCACAGCAGAACCACCAAAGCCTCATCTCTATGGCCAAAGACACTCACCCAAGTATCATGGCTCCACTTGTAGAGGCCCTGAAACATCGAATCTAGAGACAAAAATTCTCCCAAGCACTTTGTGAACTCGTTTCTAGAACCTCTGAAAGTATCATCTCTTGGGCAAGACACTCTCCCGAGCATCATGGCCCTATTGCGTAATCCCACAAAGCGTCATCTCCGGGCAAAGACACTCACCCAAGCATCATGGTCGTGGTCGTACAACCACCAAACCTCAAATCTAGAGCTAAATTTCTCTCCAGAGCATCATGGCCTCAGTAGCGAAATGCCCAAAGCATCATCTCCAGAGCCAGACACTCTTCCGAGCATTATATTCATGACCTCTTGGAAAACCGCCTAAAGCATCATATTCGGGGCCGACTTTGGCTCCCATAGCTTCATCCGTTGTTGTCCAATCTCCTAAAGAATCATTTCCATTACCAAAGAACACTCTCTCCCATGCCTCATCTCCTTGTTGCAAATCCTCCTCAAGTATCATCTCCAAAACCCGCAATGACCCCATCACCCACTTCAGGGCACATCTCCCTATGGATATCCTCCCAAAGCAGAATCACCATTGTACAAAGTCCAAAAATTGCCCGGCCCAAACCCAACCAAAACCCAATTACAATAGGCCCAAACAAACCCAAACCCATTAAATCCCTAACCCAAAAAAAAAACAGAAACCCTAACCCTAAGTCCTTCTTTGCTAGCACCGTACCAACCCTTCACCTGCCCCTGACAGCCACCTGCTCCCTGCACCACCGGCCACCGTCGCCTCTTCCACCTACTCCCCATGCCCTACAAAAGAAAAGACAACACAAACAGAAGTAATGGCAGAGATCGAAACAATAAAAAAAAAGCATTTGTAATGGCTATAAAAGGCCAAGAAAAACAGATTGTAAAGAACTTTTTTTGAACCTGAATACAAACCAAAAAAAAAAAATTTTAAGGCACAGCAGATCCAAACACAAGAAGGGGGAAACGCAAAAGATTCAAAAAAATCGAAAGAAACAGAGGCCAAAGGTTTATTTTTTTTCTCTTTTTATTTTTCGAAAGTTATTTCTTTTTTTAGACTCATACATAACTATAATATAAAAAATATATAGTTAAAAAAGGATAAAATATAAAAATATAAAATTTTATTTTCCTACCACTGTGGCGGTGGGTCGAGTCTCAGTCTTGGTGACGATCGTGGCCCCCCCTCACGGGATTTCCCACCGCAGAGAGAAAGAAGAAGTGAAACAAATTTTTTTAGAAATGGGAAAATGAGATTTTTGGCTAAAAAATGGCTTATATAATAAACCAAAACGACGCTGCTTTTGGTCACACCATAAGCCCCAAAACGACGTCGTTCACCTCGACCCGATCCGACCGACCGACCCGCCTTAGATCCGCGTGTTTTTAAAGGGAATATTTATGCTGATCCTTCCGCTTTTTATGATTTTGCAATTAAGTTTTCGATATTTTAAATTTAGCCCAACAAGTTACTCCTGTTCTCAATTTGGTCCCCTGTTGCTTTGAATCTCTACTTAAGGAATTATTGCAGCGCATGGTCCTCTATTTCCTCCGCATGTGCAAATTGGTCCTTTCCTTTTATTTTTATTTACCAATCGACCTCGAACTTTGTTTTATTTATTATTTGACCCCCGAACCCTATTTTGTTCATAATTTAACCCTAAAATTTCGTTTTAATTCCAATTCAATCCCTTTAGGTTAATTTGCATTTTTATTCCTTTATTATTAATACTATTATTATTATTATTATTATTTTACTATATTACTATTATCATTTTTTATCATTTGTTTATTATTGTTATCCATTATTACTATGTCTACTACTATTTTTTATTTTTGTCATATTATTATTATTATTATTATTATTATTATTATTATTATTATTATTATTATTATTATTATTATATTAAGTATTTATATTTACTTTGTTTACATCTGTAGTTATCTTCTTAGTTTTGTACTATATTGTTAAACAAAATATGTTTTAAAAAATCATCATATTTCATTTAAAGATTTCTTTAAAAGGGCAATGTTTTGTTTTTAGAAATTGAGTAAATCGAGCCCTAACTCATCGGGTTCGATTTTCCTCGCTCAAATAACGAAATATCCTTCCAAAATCATAAGTCCGGCTTTCAAATTGACGTTTCGTGTTAGCGATTCGAGTGAATCGAGCCCAACTTATTGGGTTCCGATTTCTCCTCGCTTAAAGCAAAACAACGGATGTCTCTTTAAAATTGTAATTTAAATTTAAAAAAACAAAATATGTAGTCTCGAAAACTCAAACGTCGCACTACTAACTTCATGGACTCGACACTTAGATGCTTCGGATAAGTTTCTTTTCCTAAAAATAGAGGTAATCTTCCGTATTTGAAACCTCGAGAAATCGAGCCCTAACTTCATCGGGTTCCGGTCTCTCATTTGACGAATAACTAAGATCCTCTTCAAATAAAACCAAGCTTCAAAAGCGAGCTTAGTTTCGGAGTTTAAAGCATCGTGCCCTAACTTCATCGGACGTGATACTTTATCTCTTCAAAATAAGAAAGCCTTAACGCCCTTCCAATTTTAAAAATAAAAGCATTGTAATTTCGAACCCTTTAAAGTTTTCAACAAATAGGCATCAATCAATCGCTTTGGTACCAATTTTGGGCGTGTCGAGGTGCTAATCCTTCCTCGCACGTAATCGACCTCCGAACCCGCTTTTCTCAAAGTTCGTGGACCAAAAAGCACTGCTTTTAGTAAATTAAATGTTTAATTAAAACAAAGGTGATCCGATCACATCAAATAAAGATCGGTGGCGACTCCTTCCTTTTTTTTCAAAAATCGAGTCGACTGCGTGCCATCGTTTCATCAAAAAATGGTTACGACGACTGGCGACTCCACCGAGGACTCGAGGTCAAGCCATAGATTGATTGATTTTGTCCTTTTAATTAAAATGGTTTTGGAAAAATCATGCTTCTCTTAATGCACCTTCAATATTAGCCTCAGAATACTTTGGCATTGCATTGCATGACCGCTGTGGTCACACCTTTAAGTGGGAGCGAGGTTATGCCTTCGTGAGGTTTTCACCTCCGCATGGGCTAGTGGATCGCTTTGAATACATCCGTACCTATGTCTTCGTGAAGTTTTCACTTCCGCATGGCCATAGGGAAATGTATTCCCCTGAACCAAACTCGGTCCGTATGAGCCTATAATGGGTGAGGATCGAGGAATCACTGTTCGGTACCTCAAACTTTAGAACTAAGTCGATATAGCAAACCTTAGGAGCCCACCTTAGGTAGAGCTATGGCAAACCTTAGTGGTCACCTAGATAGGCGTTTGCTTATTTTACTTGCTTTATATTCCATGGTACTAACTTATTGTGTTTCTTTCTTTTTGTGCATATCATGTCATATTTTAAAGAGACATCGATTCACGGTCCGTTTCTGAGTTAGGAAGCTAGTTATGGAAAGCGAATTCCTTGATAAAGTGGAAGACAATGCGGCCGTCCGCATATGGTCAGAGCAATGCCAAGTAGAAAAAGGAGATAGCTTAGTCGAAGGGTATGTATCGGAACTACTGAACTTCACCAATATCGTTGTCACGCAGCGAGCTCCGCGAGTTGAAAGAAATTTGGACTCGATGGGATGATGAAGCAAACAAATGTTCTATGGTACTTACTACGACCTACCTTACCTCGCTGAGGTCAAAGTAGACAAACACTGCTCCAAGCAATGACCCACCGAACGCCGCTTATAATCGTTTCACCTTCTGAAAGGTGGATCTAGTCCCCACAGTAGAAGAGTATACGACCTTGCTACATTGCCCAAGAATTCAAGTCGACAAAGCTTATTTCAAAGCGATTAACTACCAACCTTCGCAAAAAGTTGATGAATACCACCGGAATGAGTGAATGTGTGGTTTCAATAGAATGCAAAAGAAGGCGAGGTAAATGACACCTGGATATGTTTGAGAGACCGATCCCGCGCGATCCCGATACAAAAAAAAAGATAGACATCTTGGCCTTGTGCATTTACTACCGTAATCTTCCAAAGCTTTAAGGCACATTGATGAAGCAGCTTATTGATTTATTCAAATTGATTAGATAAAGGGTCACACCACATCGCCATCTTAGCCGAAACATTCGGATCCTTGACCGCATGTCGGAGAATGGGTGAAGGCGCTTTATTGGATGTCTTGCAGCTATTATTGGCTTGGTTCCATAGTCACTTTTGAAAAATAGAAAAAGTGTCCCGCTTGCTCATGTCGTAAAACTACTCCCGCTAGAAGAGATAGCAACCACGCCTAGAGAGAGGATGTGTCCGAAGAAAATTGGATCGCACTCTTTCAAAACCTTCAAGAGGACGACATCGAGTAGAAGGCTCCGGATGATTCCCGATGTGATCCTTTATCGCTATGGAAGCTTTGATCGGGTTCCCCTATTGGGAATTTGGGGTGCCACCGCCACGCCTTTCATCGGTCCTAAGATAGTATAGTTCAAGACAGCTTTGTACCAATGACATACTGCTAGCTCAACGCGAGTTCTCATATGAAGGAGGAAGCTATAAGAAAAGGGTCAAAGAGATTTCTAATGCCTGGAATCAGATTCACAGAATGAGAAGATTATCTACAGGCCCGAGGACGACCCCGGAATACATTGAATGGAGGGCTAGGAGAGTCAATGATAACATTCTTGAGCCAAATCCAAAAAGTGCCCGATCAAGAGAAGAATGCATGCGAGTGGTCCCATCAAAATTAGAAATTGTGAAGCAAGATTTTGAACGGATGAGTTCAGAACTCGGGAAAAGGATAGAAAGGTTGGAAGAAGAAAATATACTCCTCCAGTTAGAAGTAGACGGTCAAAAAATCGAGGCTAAGAAATTCAGAAAAGAAAATAGAGGTAGAAGAAGACCGAGATAACTTGAAGACCGAGTATAAAAAGATGCGCTTGATGATAAAGAACGCGGATTAGGGAAAATGTCGAGCAAAGGCAATAAGAGGTCCGGAAGAAAGAGCCAAAGTTAGCAATTGGGAGAAAAGTTCATGAAATACGAAATAAAAGGAAGACTTAGAGAGCGGGCGAGATGTAAGACCAAAAAGAGAAAAAGGGATTAAAAGCTAGAATAAATGAGCTTGGGCGATCTCTACACCACTATCAAGTCGAGACTCGAAAAGCCAACTAAAGTCAAGCCCTAATGAATAGAGGAAATAAAAGGTAGGGTTGAAGAGTTAGAATCGGCATTACATAGTAGCGAGCTCCGGATTAAGCTTTTGGAAATGAGAGAAAGACGTTGGGAGGAGGAGCTTCGCCATTCTTGCGAGCAAGTTCGAAGTCGGGACTTTCTCATGGGAGAAGCAATAATCTAGATTCAAGAAGTAGCTGATCACCTACAGACTTTGGGCGAGGAGGCTGACATATTGGGCATGAGATATGGGCTCCCACCGGGTCATGATGAAGAGCTAATCTCCCTGCTTGGAAAAATCAAAACCTTAGGTCTTAGGGCGAGAACATATTTGTAATCTACTTTATGTAAAGGGTTTTGCCTTCTAATAAAGTTTTCTAAAATGAAGATGATCGAATCGATGTCTTCTTCCTCGATTCATGCATTTGCATTGCATCATATTACATACATTAAAGTTTATAAAAGGAAGCCTAATTGGTTAAAATTATCGTAAAAAGGAAAAAGAAAGAGGAAATCTGAACCGAACATTACTACGGACTCGTATAAGACAAAAAATGGATCAAAGATTTGAACAATTTCGTAAGGAAATGCAAGAATAGATGCAGGAGCAAATGATGAAACTCCAAAGAAGATATGATAGAACGGATGCAAGAGTCCCAAAACAACATGATAAGTCACCGCGCAACTATTGGCCAATGAACGAGGAAAGGGCGGCTGCTGCTAGCTCGTGGAATAATGACGACCTCGCATTCTCCTGGATTTACCCCGCCAAATACCCAAGCACCACCGTAAATATGTCCCCAAAGGACGCCTTTTGTTATCGAAGCCACAAGTGCGTGTTGAGACCGAATGCCAACGCACTTCCGATCGGTTCAGAACTAATCCGGAGAAGGTCCGACTATCCCTATAGTCCCCGATTTTGATGAAATGGTTGAAATGGATAAGGCAAAGGCGAACCTTCCTGCATAACTCGAGGATCGTTGCAAATGGTTAGAAGAAAAGTTTAAGGAAATAGAGATCACGACCATCGCTACGGGTGGACGCTAAAGACTTGAGCCTAGTCCTGCACCTCGATTTAGTCAAAATTCAAGACCCTGATTTTGAAAAATACAATGGGACCGATTGCCTCGAAGCACATCACAATGTTCGTCGACGGATGGCGGGATATGTTAACAACGATCAACTACTGATTCACTGTTTTCAAGACAGTCTAGTTGGGTCTGCCGCCAAATGGTATAATCAGCTTAGTCGTGCCCAGATCAAGACATGGAAGGATCTGGCACAAGCCTTCATGAAACATTACTACATGTGGTCGATATTGCTCTCGATAGAATCACACTCCAAAATATGGAGAAAAAACCGGGTGAAAGTTTTAGACAATATGCCCAGTGATGGAGAGAGGTAGCGGTACAAGTTCAGCCACCGCTTTTGGAAAAAGAGACTGCCATGCTTTTCATTAACACCCTGAAGGCCCCTTTCATAACTCATATGATAGGGAGCACGACTAAGAGTTTTGCCGACATAGTAATGGCGGGAGAGATGATCGAACATGCCATAAGGGGCGGCAAGATCGAGGCGGGAGAAAGCGCGAGGAGGGCCGCTCCTAAAAAGAAGGACGGTGAAGTAAATAACGTGAGCACACACAAGGCGATCACGGTTAATCGGCCAAAGACAATCACCTCGGACAACAAGGGCCAAGAAAACAGAATCGGAACTAGACCAAATAATCGAAAAGATCCAATTTACGCCAATTCGATAACGCATACAAAGAGCTATACCGATTTTATTCAATGAGCACATCGTGTCCCCATTTTATTTACAACCATTGCAAATTTCCATACCCTAAGTGGTACGACTCAAACGCCAATGCGATTACCACGCAGGATAGAGGGCATTCGATAGAGAATTGCCTCGCCTTCAAAAGGTAGTCGAGAGGCTAATCAAAATGGGTGTTATAGCGCTTGATGACTTGGTAAGAAAGGGGAACCCATTGCCCAATCACGAGGAAAAAGGGGTGAACGCGATCGGTGAGGAGATTGTGAGAAAGATCAAGAGGGATGTCACAGAAGTGAAGACCCCATTGCGAATAGTCCGGAAGGAAATGGTAAAGAGGATTGATAAAGTCAGATTCCACAGAAAGCGAAAGACATATAAAAATTACGCAAATTCCATAAGACGAGGGGGCACGAGATCCAAGAATGTGTCGAGTTTAAAATTTTGGTGCAAGGCCTCATGGACAACAAAGAACTGAAGTTTTATGAAGAAGGAGTAGAGGAAGAGGAAATATGCGCGACCGAGGAAGAATTGACAAAGCCCGGAGTTAACTACCCGAGAATCATCATTTCGCGGAACACAAGGGGCGGAGTACAGGGAAGACCAAAAATCACAATTCAGAAACCTGCTTCTTTTCCCTACAAAGATAGTAAAAGGGTACCTTGGAATTATAATTGCAACGTGACAATACCAGGAGCGCAAGGTTCCACTAGTATTTCGGAGGAAGTCAAGAACGAAGGTTCCTATACGCGTAGTGGAAAGCGTTATGATCCTGAAAATAGGAGAACGAAAATCACGAAACTGAAGACTGTGTCGATTGGACAGGAAAAAGAACCCGAAACCGTTATCAATGAGCCTGTAAAAGAGGAAGAGGCTAAAGAATTCTAAAATTCTTGAAACACAATAATTTAGTGTGGTGGAACAACCGCATAGACAACCAACAGATTCTCGTGTTAGCACTACTTAAGCTCTGGCGCATCGCGAAGCATTAATGAAAGTATCGAATGAGACCTATGTTACTAAAGATATATCCGTCAACAAGTTCGATCATCCGTTAGTAACATAAGCGCCGATAATTTCATCTACTTCACGATGACGAAATCCCACCGGAGGTATGGGGACAACGAAGGCATTACACATAACTACCTGCTGCAAGGGATACACCTTGCCAAGTGTGCTAATAGATAATGGGTCAAGATTAAATGTCTTACCACTAGCCACACTCAAGAGGTTGCCGATAGATAGTTCTCATATGAAATCTCGCCAAAACATAGTGAGAGCATTCGATGGCACCGAAAGAAAAGTGATGGGAAGAATAGACATACCATTATTGATCGGCCTAATACATATGAAGTAGACTTTCCGGTCATGGATATCAAGCCTTCTTACAACTCGCTATTAGGGAGGCCTGGATTCATTCGATGGGGCCGTACCTTCATCATCGCACTGTAAATTGAAATTGGTAATGTAAAATCTACCGGTAGTAACTATAAATGTCAAGATGATGTCATAGCAATCATTACCAATGAAGCACCATACCTAGAAACGAATGAGGAAGCTATTGAATGTTCCTTTCGATCTTAGAGTTCGTGAATGCGACTTTCATTTCGAAGGAAATAAAGTCCCACACCTAAACTATCCAGACTACCAGATGGGATTGCAAATGACAAGATGGGAAAAGGAGCCTCCCTAAAAAGGATTGGGTAAATATCTCTAAGGAAAAGTTCAGCCCCGATCGTCAAGGAAAAATAGATCGCTTTGGTTTAGGTTTCAAACCGGATGCTAAACAAATGAAGAAGGAGATGGAAAAGAAACAAGAAATGAGAAAGGCCAAATGAATGGAGAAGACACTAAGTGGGAACCGATGACATTCCCCTACATATCTCGCACCTTCGTATCAAGAAGAATGATTTACCCGGGAAGAGAATCTCCTCGAGGGGAATGTCCTCACATCAATGCCATACAGGATGAGGAGACTGATCAAAGAAACCTGCTCAGCATCCGCCCATATGAACTGGAAGCACGTTAGACAATTGGACTACAGAGGAATTTCTGTAGTGTTTAGAGATTATGCAGAGTAATATTCTGAACACTCTTGTTATTTTTAAGCCTAGAAACAATGAGATTTCTTTTGTGAAATAGGCTCATGTTCGGACATTTTGTTTTAATGAAATGCATCTTCAATTCTACTAAATATACTCTTATTTTACATTTTTACCATTTATTCTTTGTTCTTATTCATATCATGTGAATAATTGTCCTCAAATTCATTTGTTCTTTATACACCCTTCGATACCCATTATGTGTCTCTAGACATCAATGATATGAGTTATGATACTCTGATTCGAGGTCTGCTTTGAGTAAGACATGTGTTCAGAGGAATCTCAGGACTTTGAAATGACACAGAATGCGACTTGCCTCCAGATTTGTTGAGAATGGTAGAGCAAGAAGAAAAACAGATTCTACCCCATAAAGAGTCGGAGAAACGGTGAACCCGGAGAAGGGCAAGAGGTGAATATTGGAGCTTGTATTATCGCAGAAACCAAAGGAACCTCATCGAACTACTCCTTGAATTCAAGGATGTGTTCGCATGGTCGCATCAAGATATGCCCGACTAAGTATTGATATTACAAAGATACCGATCGCCCGTAAAAGAAGAGTGCAAGCCACCCAATGAAGCTCGTAAGAATGCGACGCATCGCCTTGTTAAAGATAAAAGAAGAAGTCGAGAAATAATTTAATGCCGGTTCTTACAAGTGGTCAAGTACTTTCGGATTGGGTGGCTAACGTTGTCCCCGTCCCTAAGAAAGACAGAAGGTACGAATGTGCGTGGACTACGAGACTGAACAAGGCCACCAAGGACAATTTTTCACGCCTCACATCGACACTTTAGTAGACAATACAAATAGGTATTCGTTGTTCTCCTTCATGGATGGTTTTTCGGTACAACCAAATAAAATGTATCCTAAGGACATGGACAAGACAACGTTTATAACCATGTGGGAACATTTTGCTACAAGGTAATGCCATTTGGGCTAAAAAATGCAGGTAGCGACATATCGAGAGCCATGGTAACCTTATTCCATGACATGATGCCTTTGGAAATTGAGGTTTACGCCGACGATATGATCACCAAATCTTGAATCAAGAAGAGCATGTGCAAGTCTTGAGAAAATTGCTCTTGAGGTGAAAAAATTCCAGATTGAAGCTTAACTCACAAAGTGTACCTTCTGAGCTCGGTCCGGAAGTTGCTCGGGTTCATAGTCGATGAAAAGGGATTGAGGTTGACCCAGATAAAGTCAAAGCCATACAAGAATTACCTCCACCACGCACTCCAAAAGAAGTTAGAGGTTTCTTAGAAGGTGAATTACATCGCTTCGGCTCATTTCACAACCGACCGGAGATGTGACCCCATATTCCGCCTCCTCAAGAAACACAACCTGCACGCGTGGGAAGAAGAGTGCCAAAAGACCTTCAAAAGGTGAAACAATACATCCTCAGCCCCAGATATTACCTACCTCAACTAGACAAGCCCTCATCCTTTATCTAACAAAGATTTGATAATTCGATGGGATGCGTCTTTGGTCAACATGATGAATCGGAAAGAAGGAAAAAGTAATATACTACCTTAGTAAGAAATTCACCGCATGTGAAATGAGGTACCGCCAATCGAGAAACTATGTTGTGCCTTGATTTGGACAACTCGAAGGTTGAGGCAATACATGTCAGATCACACGACATGGCTCATCTCAAAGCTAGATCCCCTTAAGTATATGATGGAATCTACCGCCTTGAATGGAAGGATGGCCAGGTAGCAAATCCTGCTTTCCGAATTTGACATCGTTTATGTAAACCAAAAGGCGGTAAAAGGGAGCGCGATAGCAGACTTTCTAGCCAGTAGAGCCCTTGAAGACTATGAGCCCTTAGATTTTGATTTCCTAATGAGGACTTGATGAACGTGGCGGATATTGAAGAAGATACCTCAAGACCATCCTTGAAACTAAATTTTGACGGGCATCAAATGCCGTGGGCAATGGAATTGGGGCGATCCGATATCCCCAAAAGGAGACCATTATCCATTCACTTGCAAACCGGATTTCGATTGCACTAATAATATGGTCAATATGAAGCTTGCATCATGGGGCTCGCCGCTATCGAATACAAAATCGGGTATTAGAAGTCTATGGAGATTCGCCTCGTAATCTATTAACTCAAAGGAGAATGGGAAACCAGGATCCAAAATTGGTTATCTATAAAAGATCGCCCAAGAACTTGTCAAAGAGTTCGATGACATCACTTTCAATTACACGCCAGGACGAGAATCGATGGTCGATGCTCGCCACCCCGCTTCCATGGTCCGAATAAATGAAAGCGAAGATATGAAGCCAATACAAATGAGCATTCATCAAGACCCACCCATTGTTACAATGTCGAGGAAGAAGGAAAATCGCCCACCATGGTACCACGATATATTGCGGTATGTGAAGAATCGTGAGTACCTCGACCAAGCCACCGAGAATGAAAAAAGATGCTAAGGAGATTAGCCGTGATTACGTCTTGGATGGAGAAGTCTTATACAAGAAAAGGAAGGATCAAGTGTCACGAGGTGTGTGGACCTTGCCAAAGCTAAGTTAATCCTAGAAGAAGTCCATGAAGGTGTCTGTGGAACTCACGCTAATGGTTTCACAATGGCTAGACAAATAATGAGGTTCAGATATTATTGGTCCACCATGGAGGGAGATCAGATCAACTATGCCAAAAATGTCATAAATGCGATTTATGGAGACAAGATTCACGCACTTCGTCACCTTTACATGTTATGACTTCTCCATGGCCATTTTCCATGTGGGGCATGGACGTCATTGGGCCAATATCTCCGAAGGCATCGAATGGGCATCGATTCATCTTTGTGGTCATCGACTACTTCACAAAATGGGTAGAGGTCGCCTCATATGCTAACGCCACTAAATCGGCAATTAGCCGATTTTTGAAGAAGAAAATCATTTGTCGATATGGAATGCCCGAGAGGATCATATCGCACAACGACCGAACTTAAACAATAGCACGATAGCGAGGGTTTGTAGCCAATTCAACATCAAACACCACAATTGTCACCAGACGCCTAAAATGAATGGGGCGATGGAAGCGACCAACAAAAATATCAAAAGATAGTGGGGAAGATGACTGAGACTTACAAGGATTGGCATGAAAATTACCGTTCACGCTCTATGCTTATCGAACGTCCGTCCAACCTCTCATCGGGGCAACACCTTTCTCATTGGTCTATGGGATGGAGGCGCTTCTACCTATCGAAGTGAAATACCTTCTCTTCGAGTATTGCTCAAGTAAAGTCGGATGAAGTGAATAGATCCGAGCTCGATATGATCGCTTGAACTTAATTGAAGAAAAAGATTGAGGGCTATCCGTCACGGTCGATGTACCAAAAGCGAATGATGCGAGCTTACAACAAAAAGGTTCGCCTAGGAATTCCACGAAGGGACCTCGTCTTTGAAAAAGATCCTTCCCATACAAAAGGACCACAGAGGAAATGGATGCGAATCGGGAAGGATCGATGTGGTAAAGAAAGCTTTCTGGGAGGTGCACCGATTCGATGAGATAGACGGAAAAAGCTTGCCCAATCCGTGAACTCAAATTCAGTTAAAAAATACTTTGCTTAAAACAGAAGAGGCCAAGGTGAAAACCCGCAAAAGGGCACTTTGAGACTTCAAAAAAAAAATGGAGAGGCCAAGGTGAAGACCCGCAAAATGGCACCTTGAGACCAAAGGGCTTTTTGAGTTGAAAACCCGAAGAGGGCGGCTCAAATTTTGAATGGACACGTCGCGATCTTACAGCGCTATAATCAACAAAAGAGGAAGCACGTTGCATATCGGGGCATCGACAAAATACTTCGAGTCTTCTAAACACATGACAGGCTCAGAGCAGTCTTCTTGAAGTTTGTATATAGAAGCCCAATTGGCGATGTCTAGGCGCTTGATCTCTGTTGTTATTTTACCATTTTGGGTTGTTTTCTCCGTAAAAGGGATATGTCCCAAATCAATTTTCTTTGTTTCGAAATAATTCATTTTGAAACCAACCTCATCGTTATCCATCATTAACATGATGCATTGAAACAATAATCGATGAACTAACGATTTCACAAAAGAAAGTTCCACGTATCACTTTGGAAATCTCTAGATAAAACAGAAGCCAAAATGTAACATTTGTTTAGAACTTCCATGAACACAAGATAAAGACATTGAGAAAAGGAGTCTTAATGAAGACCATTTCTTTGAAGTTTCTCACCGATTCAAGAATTGTGGCAAGGGTGAATAATGTTACTCGGTCACTTAAAAAGTAAGACAGGCCAATTCTCGATAAAGAAAGATTCAAAAACCCTAAATTGTTGAGGAACAAATCTAACCAAGTCGAACATTCTTCGAATTGGAGTTGTGACTCCCGGGGAAGGCAGTTAGAAGTCAAGGCAGGCCCATGTTCTAAGCCTAAAATAGGCTTCGAAATTTCCACAGGGGCAAGCCATTCATGCGAAAATGGTTACTGAGAGGGAAACGAAGATAAAACCTTGACAGACAAATGAGTGATAACACCTTAAATAGGAATCATACTCATAACATCTTGACTCATCATACTCATGGCATCCTAATCATTAGGCATAAGTATATACTCATTCTACAGGTTACGTCCTCAAGAGGACAGTACGGTTGAGTAGATCTCGCCTCCACGAGTATGCAGCGGTGGAGCAGATCGAAGAAAGCAAATCGACCTTCCCGAAGTTGCGGAAGCGATTGAAAATTCACCGTGATCCCGAATTTGCGAGGATTAGATTGAAGAAAGCGGATTTGACACTCGAAGTTGCGAAGCGGATCAAGATTCATCTGGTGATCCCGAGTTTGCGGGGATCAGATTAAGAAAGCAGATTGACGCCCCGAAGTTGCGGAAGCGGATCAAGATATCGGTCTGGTGATCCTTGAGTTTGCAAGGATCGATTGAAGATAGCAGATTTGACATTCTTGAAGTTGCGAAGCGGATCAAGATTCACCGTGATCCCGAGTTTGCCGGGATCAGATTGAAGAAAGCGATTTGACGTTCCTGAAATTGTAGGAAGCAGATCGAAGATTCAGTCTGGTGATCCCCGAGTTTGCTGGGATCAGATTGAAAATAGCATATTTGACCTTCCTGAAGTTGCAGGAAGCAAGATCGAAGATATCAGTCTGGTGATCCTTGAGTTTGCAAAGATCAGATTGAAGATAGCAGTGTAGACATTCCTAAATTTGCAAGAGCAGATCGAAAATAAACAAGTCACATCCCATTGAAGGCGCAAGAAGAGTAGATTGAAGCCACATATCGGTGGAGTGGATCAAGCAACAAGATGCGGTGGGCGGCGACGCTACTTGAAGAAAAGCACCGAGAGGCGGGCAACATTGGCTTTTTAAGTCTTTGCTCTATTCTCACATACGAAAATGAGCAAAGAGGGCAACAGACAAAGCCCAAAAATTGCCCTACCCAAACCCAACCAAAACCCAATTACAATAGCCCAAACAAACCCAAACCCATTAAATCCCTAACCCCCAAAAAAAAAAAAACCCTAACCCTAAGTCCTTCTTTTGCTAGCGTCAGACCAACCCTTCACCGCCTTACGACCACCACCCTCCCCGCACCACCGCCACCGTCGCCTCTTCCACCTACTCCCATCCCCGCAAAAGAAAAGACAACACAAATGTAAGCAATGGCGTAGATCAAACAATAAAAAAAAAGCATTTGTAATGGCTATAAAAGGCCAAGAAAAAACAGATTGTAAAGAACTTTTTTGAACCTCAATACAAACCAAAAAAAGAAATTTTAAGGCACAAAGAGATCCAAACACAAGAAGGGGAAACGAAAAGATTCAAAAAATCGAAAGAAACAGAGGCCAAAGGTTTATTTTTTTCTTTTATTTTCAAAGTTATTTCTTTTTAGACTCATACATAACTATAATATAAAAAATATATAGTTAAAAAGGATAAAAATATAAAAAATATAAATTTTACCTTCCTACCACTGTAGGCGGTGGTTTGAGCTCCTGTTTGCTGACGATCACGGCCCCCTCACGGATTTCCCCACGCAGAGAGAAGAAGAAGTGAAACAAATTTTTTTAGAAATGGGAAAATGAGATTTTTGGCTAAAAAATGGCTTATATAGCCAAACCAAAACGACGCTGCTTTGGTCTACGCCATAAGCCCCAAACGACGCGTTTCACCTTGACCCGATCCGACCAATTCACCCGCCTTAGGATCCGCGTGTTTTTTAAAGGGAATATTTATGCCATTCTTCCGCTTTTTATGATTTTGCAATTAAGTTTTCGATATTTTAAATTTAGCCCAACAAGTTACTCCTGTTCTCAATTTGGTCCCCTCGTTGTCGTGAATCTCACGGAAGGAATTATTATGCATGGTCCTCCATTTCCTCCACGTGCAAATTGGTCCTTTCCTTTATTTTATTTACCAATCGAATTTTAACTTTGTTTTATTTATTATTTGACCCCTAACCCTATTTTGTTCATAATTTAACCCTAAAATTTCGCTTTTAATTCCAATTCAATCCCTTTAGGTTAATTTGCATTTTTATTCCTTTATTATTAATACTATTATTATTATTATTATTTTACTATATTACTATTATCATTTTTTATCATTTGTTTATTATTGTTATCCATTATTACTATGTCTACTACTATTTTTTTATTTTTGTCATATTATTATTATTGTTATTATTATTATTATATTAAGTATTTATATTTACTTTGTTTACATCTCAGTAGTTATCTTCTTAGTTTTGTACTATATTGTTAAACAAAATATGTTTTAAAAAAAATCATCATATTTCATTTAAAGATTTCTTTAAAAAGGGCAATGTTTTGTTTTTAGAAATTCGAGTAAATCGAGCCCTAACTCACTGGGTTCTGATTTTCCTCGTTCAAATAACGAAATATCCCTTCCAAAATCATAAGTCCCGGTTTCAAATTGACGTTTCGTGTTAGCGATTCGAGTGAATTGAGCCCTAACTTCATCGGGTTCCATTTCTCCTCGCTTAAAGCAAAACAACGGGATGTCTCTTTAAAATTGTAATTTAAATTAAAAAAAACAAAATATGTAGTCTCGAACTCAAACGTCATACCTAACTTCATCGGACTCGACACTTAGATGCTTCGGATAAGTTTCTTTTCCTAAAATAGAGGTAATCTTCCGTATTTGAAACCTCGAAATCGAGCCCTAACTTCATCGGGTTCCGGTCTCTCATTTGATTTAATAACTAAGATCCTCTTCAAATAAAAACCAAGCTTCAAAAGGCGAGCTTAGTTTCGGAGTTTAAAGCATCGTGTCCTAACTTCATCGGACGTGATACTTTATCTCTTCAAAATAAGAAAGCCTTAACGCCCTTCCAATTTTAAAAATAAAAGCATTGTAATTTCAACCCTTTAAAGTTTTCAACAAATAGGCATCAATCAATCGCTTTGGTACCAATTTTGGGCGGTCGAGGGTGCTAATCCTTCCTCGCACGTAATTGACCTCCGAACCTGCTTTCTCAAAGTTCGTGGACCAAAAGCACTGTTTTAGTAAATTAAATGTTTTATTAAAACAAAGGTGATCCGATCACACCAAATAAAGATCGGCATGCACTCCTTCCTTTTCTTTTTTCCAAAATCGAGTCGACTGCTATTGCCATCGTTTATAAAAAAATGGTTACGACAACCATCACTAGGTTTATCTCCAAGACCCCAAACACCATCTTCAACATCACCCAAAGCTTCAACTCCGTCCCATTCTCATAGCGCTTCTACTAAGACCAACACCACCACAACTTCAACTCCACTAGCTCACCACCACCACTTCACCTTCTCCAAATTGGTTCTCAATCACCAATAGGCGCTCCCGACAATGTGGTGTTGTCACTTCAACACCTTCCAGTCATTTGGCAATGCAACTTCTTCAAGCCATTTGTCGTTAGTTGCCAAGATCTTATTGAGTGTGCTACCCTAGCTTTTGGGGTGGCTTTTAGGAATGTTGATTGATTTAATTGAGGTTTAGAGATAGTTACTATTATTTCATTTTTTTAGATTAATTTCACTATTCTTTTATTAAATTTATAATGTTTTAGTGATCGTATTTGTGGTTGAGCTTTGAATTTGCTAAATTTGCTTCACAATAAAAATTTTATTTTCTTTTAAACATATGATCAACTTATTGTTTAGGGTATTTAGATAACTAATCTTTCAAAATTGTCAAAGGAAATTATTCAATCTTAGCTACTATTTTAGTCACTCAAAATTTAATAATAAAGCTCTAAAAATAATCATTTAAACCATATGGGCATATATTTTTACTTTTACTTGGATTGAAATATAAATGTATATGTTGATATTTATATCTTAAATATAAACAATAACACAAATATTTTTAAAAAATTAGAAGTTCGAAACAAGGTGATAAATTGAAATATTTATCTACTAACAAATCATGGGTTTACAAGATTTTTAACCTTTATGGTTAAATCTCTTTTATCTTTCTTCCATTCTCAGCTCAATTTCATTTATTTATCATGCAGCTTAATGTTGTGGACATTTAGAGTCATAGTTGTAAATTTTGAATTGATTTGATAAATACAATTGGTTGAGTAAAAAATAATTGATTCGATTGTCTAACTAAGTAATATTAAATAATAAAATTACTGCTAAAAAATAAAAATAAGAGGAATTCCTAAAAATTAAGAACTATGAAAAATAAGAAAATTTAGAAAAAAAATATATTTAGAAAATTTATTAAACACACTTAAATAACCATAATAACACAAACATCATTTATACATTATAAATTCAATTAAAATTTAAGACTTTAACTAAGGGTTCGTTTGTTTACATGTAAAATGTTTTATTTAAAATATTTTTTCATTTTCCGTGTTTGTTTCACGTAAAATGACTTGGTCAACGGAAAATGACTTACGGTGTCAACTAAAATAAGGGTCTCGCTTGTTTGGCAAGAAATATTTTCCGAAAATGATTTGAAAATGATTTACGTAAAATATTTTCAGTGTTTGATGAATCTGTGTAAAATATTTTCGTTGTTTGGCGATTTTCTAAAATATTTTCCTAAAAAGTCGCTTTTTACATATATTAATAAATTTTTATATTTTAAATTATTTTTACATATATTACAATTATTTATTTATTTAATTATATATATAATAATACTCAATTATTAAGCTACATTACTAACCTTCATAAAATGAAAACAACCAAAGTCAACTAAATTATTTGTAATTGTGTTAAAAAATAAAAACAAGGATTGAATATTTATAAATAAGCTTCCAAACCACAAATAATATTATCCAAATACATAATTAATAGTACACCACATAATAAAACAACATTGTCCAACCGCCAACATCTGCTTTTGTTCCACACAAGCATAAATAATGATAACATCACTTCCCTGCTCAAATTTCAACCTCTTCAATCCAATTTGAAGTATTTAAGAAGGACCGCTTGCCTACACCATCAAAATTAAATGTTGGTAAAACTTCATCCCACTTTTACAAACAATTAACTAAGCAGGAATATAAATCATGAGATTGCATTTTAGAAATTGGCAATGTAATTACCTATGTACATGCATAAAACACAATAACTTGAACAAGCAAGCATACAAAGGAGATAATCAAAGTAGAAAACAAAGTGAAATGATACCATACTTACTACATCATAGACAATGACCGCCACCGAGGAATCCCTAATGTAGCTTGGTATAAGACTCACGAACCTTTCCTCGCCTGCAGATCCCCAGAATAAAGATCAAAGATGCGACTTTTTCAAACATGACACTTAAAAACCAAGCAAAACTCTATCCCCTACAAACGCTTGAAACCAAAATTTCCAATTAACACAATGAAACCTTATGAAGCTAATCCAAAATTCATGTAGCAATAGTGATTCCATGCTAAAACAAGATACTTGATACATACAAGGAAAAAGAGGCAGAATCTAAAGTGGGTATACATTAGCATGCTAAGTTAAGATAAACCCATAAAAGTTGAAAGTACAATAGGTTAAGATAAACAATAACAGACCCACCAAAGCTACAATCGAACGATTCGATCTTCGAGGTACATTGTTTTGGATAGAAAGTCGATACCAATGGTAGCCCGGTAAATAAAAAGAGACAAATTTGAAATGGGAGCAAACAAGATCTTAAAAGAATATGGAAGTTAGGCAATCTTAAAAGATGTTAGTAAAGACAAAATAGATGTTATCATTATGCTTCAAAATGGAATCATAATTAAATTATCCAACGACTTGGTCCCAACATTAAAGACTACTTATGCTTGGTCCCAACAATTTCCGCAAATGCTTGGTCCAAGGCTTCTCGTCCACCAAACTTCATCATGCCCATAGCAAGACACCCAAAGAAAGTGTCTGGTCATAAAATAAGCATATTAGTAGCAGATTAAAACTTATAAAAGGCCGTGCATATCCACACACGATATACACTTTATGTACACAGATATTTCAGACAATGCCATAAGATACCTAAAAGATTATAATAACATATTTAAGCGGGTCATGGTTTCTTAACTGCAAGTGAATGTGTAACTTACATGAGATCCAACCCTAGCATTTTGAAAAGCTTTAAGAACACGGAGGAATTGCAAGCGACCAAATTATCCACACCTCTCAATTCAGAGCTCAAAGAATCTGCAACTTGTGCAACCTCAAGTGCAGATAAATAAAGCAACACTAGGTGTTAACACTACCAACTCTCTTTTCTACAAAGAATCAAAACTTTAACCGGTGTTGACACTTAAAAGTCCATGAAAACTTCGTGTTTATAGAAGATGCAAGGGAATTCACATCAATTCCCAAGTGTTGATATTTGCCATCCATCTTTAAAAGATTCATACAAATGCGTGCTAACACTTCAATATCTATAAATACTTGAATATGCGCTAACATTTCATTCAATCTCTATAAATATTTGACCAAAGAAAAATTTCCTTCAAAGTCCATGTCCAACAACCAAAAAGCACAAGCATGGTCCAATAATGAATTATGAACAAAACCCAAATTTTCTTTTTTCCTGCTTCCTAGGAAAATCGAACCTCAACCAAGTTTCTTCTTTTCTCACTAAACCAAAGAAAGAACTTTATCATTTTACAAGTTCATAAGAATGGGTTTTGCATTTACACATATAATGGTTTCTAGCATTGAAAAAAGGGGTCTTGGGGGTGGGGACGCCAACTAAAATAAACAATCCAAGAAAATAAAATAGGATTTATGGAATATATATACGCACCTCTCCGTACAAAAGGGTGAACATTACTCAAGCTTGAACGAATTGTTTGTACATTTGGGTCTTGAAGGTGAGAGAGAGTCGTGAGGATAAACCGGGTCTAGCGCAGGATAAGACCAACATCTTCACACAATTTGGACAAGAGGAGGAAGATTGGATTTAGTGTTGTATCTTCCTTCAACTCTAACTGGAAGAGAAGATGATGAACTAAGAAGGAAAATGAATGAAGAACTGAAGAAGGAGAAGGAGCCTTACGGATGAAGGAGGAACCTAAAAGCTCCTTGACCAAACTGATTTGTAACCCAAGGGAAGGGAAGGGAAAAGGGAGAAAGAATCGTCATTTTCGAGAAAATGTCTTACCAATTCAAAAGGGTAAGACATTTTCCAAAATTAGGAGCTCCTTTTCCGTGTTTTGTAATTGGTTTTCTTTAGGAAAAATTTTCACCAAACAAACATCGAAAAGGTGAAAATATTTTCCTAAAACATTTTACTCTAAACAAACACATCCTAAGCTATTTTTCCTCAGAAATGACTTATCCTTTTGAAAAGCATAAGTTATTTTTTGGAAAAGAGTTTCTCTATAGATAATTTTATTTTATATAAAAATTAACTTAAATCAAGCTTAATATTATTATATTGATAATAAATTTTATTTTTATTTTAAAATATTTAAAATTATTAAAATATTATATTTTTCAATATTATTAAACATATATATTTAATTATTTATTTTAGTCATATAATAAATTATTAATATAATAAATATAATTTATTATTTTAATAAATTATTTAATATTTCAATTTTATTTTAATAATAAATTTAAAATAATAATTTTAAATTATATTATTCACATATTATTGAAAATATTAAATATTCATATTTTAATAATAAATATTTATTACAATTATACATATATTAATAATAAATGTTTTGTAGTATTAAGGTTAAAATATGTCATAAGTCTATGTACACTTCACAAATTTGTAATTTAGTTTTTGTACTTTTATTTTCAAGAATTTAGTCTCTTTACTTTTTAAATTTGAAAATCAAGTCCAATTGTTGACATCATTAAATTTTTTGTCAATTTTGTTGATGTCACATTTTAAATAAAAATAGTCACTTGGTAGTCATAGAATTAAAAAATGACATTGTAATGAACCTGAATTTAACATAATATTTTTAATAAATATAAAAACAATGTAAAATATAAAATTATAGTTAAAAATAAATTCAATTAAACAATGAAAAAATAAGAAAATCTCAAACGTATTTTTGTTTCATTAAAATAAATTTTATGAAATATTTTAAGAAATCTACCTAAACAATAGAAAATATTATACACAGATTCATCCAAACACCAGAAAATATTAGCTTTTCTAGAAAAGTAAATCATTTTCTAAAAATTATTTTCCGGAAGTTATTCTCAGTGAAACAAATAGAGCCTAACTTTAGATTTAACTTTTCTTTTCTTTTTCTATTTGAGTTGGATTCAAGATTGGCATGTTGGATTTAGAAAATAGGCTTGAGTTTAAGGCCAAGAAATTTAGGCAAAAAAATAGTTAAACTAATTTTTTTATCAATTCATAATTTTGATTCAATTACGGTTTAAAATAGTTCATGAATCAACGATTTAATCTTTTTCTTAATTGGTATAATAGTCAATTCTTGATTTTATCAATCTAATCAAATGGTCGAATCTGTTTAAATAATTATGATATCTATTTTAGCTTTTACAAATATATATCTATATTCATTTTAAAAGTTTATATAATTATTATTAGTTTATATTTTCATTAAATAGATAATTAAACATTTCAATTCAAAAAATTTTAATTGATAAACCATATGGCTAATTAATTTTAATTAACTCATTTAGTTTAATGACTAATTAATTTGTTTTTCACTTTTGAACGCAATTATTTAATTATAATTGAGTAATATCTCAAGGAATTAATTTAATTTCTAAATTATCTTTTGTATATTACAAGAAAATACATTCATTGCGGATAGTAATACATGCAATCTATTTCTCTAACTCGGTGTTTTCACTTTTCCTATCATCGATTCAAAGGCAAACCATCTAGGTTATATCAAGCTAGCAGAGGGACCGATTTGGCATATATAATTAGGGCTCAAATAATTTGTAATTAAGTTTTGACTCTTCGTATTTTAATTACAACATTATTTAGTCGTGGAGTAATTCCACTAAAGTACCATGACTGAGCTCTCCTTATTATATACCATTACGAAAGCTACTTATCAAGTGCTCATCCAATGATCTTATTATATGTGTGTTACTCTCATAGAACATCCTTAATATCTTTTGGAATAAAATTTGTGCTCCCAATATAATCTTATTTATCTCGTGGTAACAATTACATATTCCTCCAAGAAAAAGTCAATTACTGATACATAATAGTTAAATAATTCATCTTAAGACAAATGACCCAAGGCCACGTTACTTTTCCAAGTATCAAGTAATGCCAATGAGAGGATATCATTTTCCCTTTATTACGCTATGAAAAGTTATGTCATGCAGAAGTCATATGCTCAACGTACCAACTTTCGATTCTATTACCAATTGACATAATTCGTTGCTTATTCAGGATTGAGGTAAGAGTGAATAAAATCATAAATGGATCTATGATTTATTCTACTTGGATCTTATCCAATGTATTGTCAACCTAGATAGTCACATCTGAGGCTTTATCTCCTGATAGACATCCACTCCAATACCCAAGACAAGGTATCTCCCTAATTGGATTTAATAGATGGAATAAGAGACTTTTAACCATCTTGCTCAAATTCGATTAATCTACGAGTCATTTTAGATTATCTACTACTACAAATTGTCTTCTCACATTATGATTTAGCCATATAATGCAACTTCGTATTAGTTAAATGTTAGATAATCAATGAGCCAGTTTTCTTTCATTTTGATTTGCATGCAAAAACCATTGAGGACATGATACAAGAGATATTAATGATAATGAAGAATTTTTTATTAACGCAATTTGTTTGAAAAATTACAAGTACATTATAATAGTACTACATTGATATCCCAACAGCAAGGAGACCCTAGAAGCCACCATGTTTAAATGAAGGAAATCATCTAGAGATACATTCATTGCCTCCCATTGAAGGGAGGAATTCACCTTGGCATGCCTAGAATGTTGGCTTTACTTGTAGTTATCTTATTCTCCCATCAAACCACTTTCCAAGACATTGTTATGTGTTTTGTTCTAGTAAGAATATTTGAGGAGATTCGACGTAGTGTATGTTTTCTTTATGTGCCTTGGTTTCTTCATATGTCTGATTTGTCTTTTCTTTACTTATTGTTGGCAACGCATTCTCCCTTTTTCTTAAGAAAAAATGGACCAAGCTACTTTGGGCTTTCTTCCTAAAAGGCTTATGCATGTTTTAGGATTTAGGTTGTATATAAAAGTTGGGAGAGAGCTCCCATATCCTTTGCTTTGGTGCATAGAGGAGGTATTTATAGAGAGAGGTTGGTTGGGCATGGGTTCTAGCTATCAAGCACTCTACTCCATAGGTACAGAAGGTAGAGTGGTAGATAGTGAATATTCTCTTCAGGCAAGGCTTTGCAGATGTAGGGAAATTGAATTGCATAAACATCTTGTCTTAATTATTTTTTAACACTTTACATTTCTTGTGCCTAAAGCAGTTGGAACTAGTCTTCGCACTACTTGATTTTTCTTTCAAATATTAATTTGGACCCAACAACCTATACCACCTAGATCCACATCTAAGCCAAGAAGGAGACCCTATCATATCTCAAGTCTCCATCGGTTGATTGGCATGGGACTACCACTATATGACCTCCCATTCCAGGTGAGAATCTTGAGCGTTCAGATCTCTGGTCAAACGTCCCCAACGATTAAAAAGGGAGAAAGCTTTTGAGTTTTTTAGAGGCCTATGGCGGTGGACAGCATGGTCGAATGGTAGTCAGTTTCCACACCGATTCACCACCCATATTTATACTTACTTCACCAGCCATCGACCAATTTTTTGGTTTGAAGAGGCTTGTTTCGTTAAGAATAATAAGATTGTTTTCATGAGTTGGGCCTTTTTTACAGCACATCATGTTGTTGACTTGTGGTCTTCGAGTACTGTGGTGACTTGGTTTTATCTGTCTTTAGTGACTGAGTTTATCAAGTTTTGTTAGAACTCAGTCTTGGTTGAGATTCCATTACAATTGTTGTTTCAAGTTCAAAGATGCTTCCACTACCATGGTGGCAACGATCTAAACATAGACTTCACGCATCAAAGTTCTGGTCACCTTGATGCCTGAGTGTGCCGATGTAACTTGATGAAGTCTATTCTTGCTCCCAATTATCAACAAAGAAGCCTGATTCAAGTAGGGGTGTTCATTCGATTAACCGACCCGAAATTTTGTTGGCTAATTTGATCAGTTAATCGAATTAATTGAAAATTATATATTTTTTATTTTTGGATATTTTTGCAACATTTGAGGATATTTTTATTGAATAACTTCAGAGAATTAGGTACACAACTTGTTTTACTGAATGATTTATTATTTCAACCAACCAAAAGTTTTGGCATCAACAAAATAGTGCATCTCATTTACAAGCAATGTGTAATAGCCCGGTTTTAGCTAAATCAGAACAGTGGTTTTGGAACCACAAATTCGATGTCGAAAAATTATTTTAATATTATTTTATGTGTTTACAGCATGTTATTTGATATGAGTAAAAATTTCGTGAGCTAATTTTATCGTTTCGATGTCTAATTTGATAAAAAGACTTAATCGCGTAAAATGAAAAAGTTACATTCTACTTGTTGTGATGTTTAATGGTAGAAAATGCATGGTTGTTGTTAGATAAACAACATTTGTAAAGGGATTTTTGTGATAAATGTCAAAAAGGGATTAAATTGTGAAAAATACAAATTAAGTGGTTGAAATGTGTAATAAATGAAAGTTTTGGGCTGCTAAGGACCTATAGGAAATTTAGCCAAGCTTGGGTTTAATGAAAATTTGTGAATTTTGTGTATTTGTGAAATAGTGGCTAAATTGAATAAATGTGAAAGTTTAGGGGCTAATGTGTAAAATGCTCAAATATGTGTTTAAGGATTAAATTGAATGAATGAATGATTAAATGAGTTAATTTTGAATATATATAGATCAAGAAAGAAAGAATTCAAATTTAGATCAGGGGAAAAGCAAGGTTATCGAGTAATCGATCCGATTCGTCAATTCCGAATATGAAGTAAGTTCCATGTGGTAATTTCATTATAAATGCATGTTAAATGCTTTGATATTGCATAAACTATGATTATGAAATTACGGATATTGTTTGAATTGTGAATACGATTCTACGGATGTGTTCGACGATGAAATCGACAAGTGAAACTTCCCAGTTGAACCTTAGGAATAGTTTATGATGCTAGTGACATGTCATTAGGCTATCGCATTGGCTTCGGGCCATGATATCGGCACTTCGAGTGTGAATAATATCTTGATTTGACTATGGGCCATGGTATAGGTACTCCAGGATAAGTTACCTTGAGTATCCGACTTCTATTCCAAATGGTTTAATGGGTAAAAGAATGACGTGGTTGACAAAGAGGTTAGTACGATGTGATACAGGTACGTACGAAACCTATTCGAGTATTACATTGAGAAAGTTCAATGAGATGGTATTTAATCATGTTTTGAGACATGAGAAAGGTTTGTGTTAATGTAATGTTTGTTTGGTAATGTGTAAGTGGTTGAATTACATTTATTTGATGAATTGAGTTACTCACTTACGAGCTTACCAAGCTATGAAGCTTACTTTGTGTTATTTTTCTATGTTGTATAGTGAATTGAAGCTAGCTCGGATCCGGGAGTCGTCGTGAACACCATCGCACTATCAAACACCTAAGTTGGTACCTTTGAGTTGTGTATATATGGTATATGGCATGTATAAGCTAGTTATGGTACTTTGGTTGTGAATATAGCTGTAAAACCCAATTTTAGCTAAATCAGAACAGTGGTTTTGGAACCACAAATCCGATGTTGGAAAATTATTTTAATATTATTTTTGGTGTTTACAACATGACAGCATGTATGTGTGATAATTTCGTGAGCTAATTTTATCGTTTAATTGCTCAATTTGAGAAAAATGACTAAATCATGTAAAATACAAAAGTTGTATTCTACTTGTTAAAGGTATTTAATGGCTATGATATTAAATTGAGGGAGTCCTTATGTTGTTATTAAACCACTGGATTGGTAAGTGGACATTTATGTCCATGGTTTGTATGTTATTTATTAATGTTTTAGTAAGGTTAAAATAGTAATTTATTTAATAATGAATTATTAAGTAAAACAAAATCAAAATATGGTTTCATTATCATCTTTATAGCCGAATTTTAAAGGAAGAATAAGAACAACTAGGGTTCTTCATTCGGCCTTGTATATTCAAGCAATTAAGGTACGATTTTGATCTGTTTTTGATGATTTCTATGTTTTTGTGATCGTTGCTTCGTGTTCTAGCTAGCCCGTGCCTTAATTTTTGAATTTGTTAATGATTTCATGAAGTGTCATTGTTGAATTCTTGAGCTTTTAAATGTTTGATAATGGAAAATGATTAATTGTTGATAAATTTAAATGTTTTGTAAATTGATTTTTGACAAAAATGTCAAATAAGGATTAAATTGTAAAATATGAAAATTGAGGGGTTGAAATGTGAAATAAATGAAATGTGTGGGCTACTAGGGGCACTAGTGAAATTTGACTATGATGAAATTGGATTAAATTGCTTAAATTTTGTATTTTTGTGAAATAGGGACTAAATTAATTAAATGTAAAAGTTTAGGGCTAATGTGTAAAAATGCTCAAATGTGTATTTTTGGACTAAATTGAATAAGTAGGTGATTAAATGAGTTAACTTTGAATACATATAGATCAAGAAAGAAAGAATTTGGAACTAAATCGGGGGAAAGGCAAGATTATCGAGTTATTGACTCGTTCCACCATTTTCATACCGAGGTATGGTAATTTCATTATAAATGCATGTTAAATGTTTTGATATTGTATAAAATGCGATTATGAGATTACAGATATTGTTTGAATTGTGAATACAACTTTACGGATGTGTTCGACGATAAAATCGATAAGTGAAACTTCCCGGTTGAACCTTAGGAATAGTTTAGGATGCTAGTGACATGTCATTAGGCTACTGTGTTGGCTTCGGGCCATGATATCGACACTACGGGTGCGAATGATACCTTGATTTGGCTACAGGCCATGGTATAGGTATTCAGAGAGGAGTTACCTTGATTTGGCTACTAGCCATGGTATAGGTACTCCGGGATAAGTTACCTTGATTTGGATGCGGGCCATGGTATAGGTACTTATCAATTGAGATCCTTGAGTATCCAAATTCTATTCCGAATGGTTCAATGGATAAAAGAATGACGTGGTTGACAAAGAGGTTAGTACAAGGTGATACAGGTACATACGGAACCTACTCAAGTATTACATTGAGAAAGTTCAATGAGATGGTATTTAATCATGTTTTGAGACATAAGAAAGCTTTGTGTTAATGTAATGTTGATTTGGTAATGTGTAAATAGTTGAATTACATTTATTTGATGAATTGAGTTACTCACTTACGAGCTTACTAAGCTATGAAGCTTACTTTGTGTTATTTTTCTATGTTTTATAATGAATTTAAGCTAGCTCAGATCTGGGAGTCGTCGGGAACATCATCGTACTATCAAACACCTAAGTTGGTACTTTTGAGTTGTGTATATATAGTATATAACATGTATAGGCTAGTTGTGTTACTTTGGTTGTGAATATAGCCATGAGAGTTGGCTTGTAAATGTATATGTTTGTTTTGGTATGTTTGGCATAAATATGGCTATGTTTTCATAATTGCTCAAATGGTTATATTTTGAGTTTGGTAAATGATCTATGTTGAATGATTGAAGTTGAATGGATGATATATGTTTGAAATAGATTTGGTATGATTTTGTATTGGTTGATGAATATTGGTTGCATATTTGTGTCTCAAAATGGTACCAATTGAGTTTACTTAGGTATGTGCAAAAAGGGTGGCAAATTAGCCTTGCAAATGGCCTATTTTTGTCCACACAGACAGAGACACAGACGTATGTCTCAGCCGTGTGCAACACACGATCATGCTACACGGCCGTGTGTCTCTTGGTGTTGAATTTAATTTAAAGTCAATATGCTCCACACGGTCTCACACACGGGTGTGTGACTGGCCGTGTGGTACAAGTCAGTATACTCCCTAAATGGCACACGGCCTAGCACACGGGCGTGTGACTTAGCCATGTTGCATAAGTCAGTATACCCTACAGGATTGGTACGGCCTAGTGCACGGCCTAGCACACGGGCGTGTGTGGCCACTTCAAAGGGCACACGGGCTAGACACACGAGTGTGTGGTCGGCCGTGTGACCCAAGTTAGTATATATGCCCTATTTTCATATGGCCTGTGACATGGGTGTGTCTGGAGCCGTGTGAGGTACACGGCCTGTTCACACGAGCATGTGACCCTTGTTTGATTGAAAAATTTTTAAGTTTTCCAAGAATTTTGTATATTATCGGTTTAGTCCCGAACCACTTCTAAAGCATGTTTAAGGCCTCGTAGGCCCTTATAAGGGACAATGTGATTGTGATGAATGGTATTTGAATATGAATGCATAAATGTATGAGTTATGTATGATAAATGACGTGTATTGATCGGTAATACTTTGTAACCCTATTTTGATAGTGAATACGGGTAAGGGGTGTTACAATAGCCATGAGAATTGGCTTCTAAATGTATATGCTTGTTTTGTATGTATAGTCATGAGTGATGGCTTGTTTTGGTATGTTTGTATAAATGTGGCTATGTTTCCATAATTGCTCAAATGATTATATTTTGAGTTTGGTAAATGATCTATATTGAATGATTGAAGTTGAATGGTTGATATATGTTTGGAATGGATTGGTTTAGTTGGATGAATTATACATGTGAATTATGCTTAGTAAAGCAAGTTAAGTTGATTAGTATTTGAATAGGTAAATGGTATTGAATTGAGTATTGAAATGGTTAAAATAGATTTGGTATGATTGTGTATTTGTTGATGACTATTGGCTATATATTTGTGTTTCAAAATGGTACCAGTTGAGTTTACTTAGGTGTGTGCAAAAGGGTGGCAAATTGGCTTTGCAAATGGCCTATTTTTGTCCACACGGGCAGAGACACACAAGGCAGTGTCTCACCTGTGTGACACAAGGTTAGGTTACACGACTGTGTGTCCCCCGGTGTTGAAATTAATTTGAAGTCCAGATGCTCCACACGGTTTCACACACTGCGCAGGATCGCCATGTGTCCCCGGTGTTGAAATTAATTTGAAGTATGTATGCTCCACACGATCTCACACACGCAGTGGTCGGTCAGGTGGTACTAGTCGCAGTACCCCTAAATGACATACGGCTTAGCACACGAGCTGCAGACTTGGTCGTGTTGTATAAGTCAAGATACCCTACAAGATTGGCATGGCCTAGTACACGACTTGGCACACGGGCGATGTGGCCACTTCAAAGGACACACGGCTGAGACACACAGGCGCAGTGACCCAAGTCAAGATAGTATGCCCTATTTTACACTACCGGGACATGGGCGTGTCAGAGTCAATGTGAGGCACACAAACTGCTCACACTGGCGTGTCTAGAGTCAGTGAGGCACATGGTTCGTTTCACACAAGGCAGGGCCTTGAATGATTGAAAATTTCTAAAATTTTCAAGAATCTTGTATGTTATTGGTTTAGTCCCAACCACTTTTAAAGCATGTTTAAGGCCTCGTAGACCCTTTTAAGGGACAAATGTGTTTGTATTGAATGGTATTTGAATACGAATGTATAAATGTATGAATTATGTTTAATAAATGATGTGTATCGATCAGAATACCTCATAACCCTATTCGACAATGAATACGGGTGAGAGGTGTTACACAAGGAGAGGTTTGTTGAGACTTAAAAGAATTGAAGAAACGACATCGGTTTAGTTCATGGAACAATTTTCAACATGTTGAACTTAATCAAAATACGATTAATGCGAGAGAAAGAATAAAATTACTAAAGAAAACTTACCTCAAATCTTAAAATGTTTAGCTAACAATGGCTTCAAATGAAAACTGTGCCTTTTCGTATATTGGCAAAGTGGAAGTAGGGAGGATCCAGCAAACATACAGAGGGTTCTAGTTTTTTTTTAGGTTAGAATTAGAAGTTTAAATTAGGTATTTTGAAGTTTAAGTTTTTTTTTTTTTTTGTCGCTTATTGCTTTAGATACTTTTACTTTTAGTTTTAGAATTTTGTTTTTATTTATTAAATTATTTGTAATTTTTATGATTGGGTTGGGTTGGGTACTTAGGTTTATATATATTAAATTGGGTTTATGTTGGATTGAGTTTGGGTGAATAGTGGGCCTATTTATATATTATAATTTTATTTATCAATTTTTTCGGTTAAACTGAAAAAATTCGATTAACTGACCGGTTTCGAACCGAATTAACCGTTAATCAAAAACTCAAAAAATTATTAACTGACCCCTGACCGAATTAATTCAGTTAACCGACTGATTAACTGAAGTTGGTCGATTCACCGAATTGTTTTGGTTTTATCTGAATTTTGCACACCCCTAGTTTCAAGTAATGGTGGCTTGTTTTTCTCTTAATATAGTGACAAGTGTTACTATCCTTTTTGGACTCCTCTATGACCTTGATGGCTTTCATATTGTGTGAGACATTTAATTCATATATTTGTATTTTTTTAATAGAATCTTGATTGGATTTATTGATGAAGAAGAAGAGAGACCAAACAAACATTGGGTCCATTAGGCCCGAAACCTAAAGAAACAAACATGAGCCCAAGATGAGGCCCGAAGGAAAAATAAAAGCTGTCAGAATGAAATGAAAGATCGAGAAACTTAAAGAAAATAAAACTGACCAACCTAATCCTATCAAATCCATCCAATCGAACACATTATAGCTGGCCTCCATTAATATCTGACTTTGCAATTTCAAAACCAAATAATACCGATAAGCGTGAATCGAAAACATCCAAGACCTGCTATCTCTTCCCTCTTTGGCACCGTTTGAACTTTCAATCTAGATCCCACCTTGTATTTTCCTCTCATTCTCTGGAAGCTTGATTTAACAAATCCCCTTCTCCATTTCCTTCCCCTCCTTGCTGAAAGCGAATAAGAACTCCATCAGCTAGATCCCGCACCCCTCCTAGTTGTAGGCGTCCAACATCTTCTATTTCCAGATCCGACGCTTCATTTTCCTCTTCGTCTTTGGAAGCTTGATTTACCAGATCCCCCTCTCCATTTTCTTCCCCTCATTGCTGAAAGAGAATGAGAACTCCATTAGCTAGATCCTGCACCCTTCCTGGTTGTAGGCGTCCAACACCTTCTATTTCCAGATCCGACGCTTCATTTTCCTCTCTTCCGGACTGAGGACGTATGAAAGCTTTCTTTTTCAGGTATATTTCCTCCTCTGTTCTTAAGGTCTCAACTGCTATGCTATGGGCTTCTTCATTATCTGTCCTGTTTACAAACCGGAAGTATCATTGCTGATAAAATTGTTTTGGTCTCGGTATATCACTAATAATTGATCCTATCACCAATTTATCAATTTCTGTTGAGTTACATTTCTTAATAACAGATTTGGAATCGCCTATTATTATGACAGTTTGAAATCCCATCGAAATCCTTAGCTTCACAGCCTGCAATCCTGCTTGTGCCTCCTGTTTGTGCCTCTTCCATAAATGGGGACGAAATTGTAGAATGTAAAACTGATTTTGAGATAAGCCAATCATTCTCTTCCCCCACACCACTAAGCCCGAAGCAGATTTAACGTTTCTACTGTCGAAAGCAGCATCAAAAAAGATGGTGGCCTTTGTTTCTATCCTCGCCTGACTCTGTCGATTTGTAGATACAGAGGTATGTTTTCTGTCATTAGCCCTGTCAAGCTCTTTAATATAGTTTGTTACTCGTAGTGATAAGTCTTCTCCTGTTATTGTTTTGTTCTCATGTACGAGCTTGTTCCTTGAAAACCATATCATCCATACTGTACAGCAAAATAAACGACACTGATTATTGCTTCCTCTATCAAACAACCGTAAACCAGCTCCACAAATCTGTAATATTCAAGTTAATAACCCATGAGATTTTGAGATTTTGCCATAGCTCGATTGATGTAGGCAATCACGAGAACATGATTACTGCCTTCTTCAGATTTCAGATCTGGGCCGATATTATCGTGGCTACTTTCCTTAGCTTCAAATTGCTAAGAGTTGGAATGAAGTTCCATGTAAATCGCCATATAATAATACCAATTTTTGATGGAAGTTGTAAATTCCATAATTTCCTATAGAATTTTTTACTTTCGGCCTGTAATAATAATTCATTAGGATCCGTAGTTGCCTCCCGTAATAGTTTATAAGCGCCTCATCAGAATTCACTGAGTGCTCCCCTCGCCAAACTTGAAAGTCATCACGTTTAACTTCTATTAGGGGAATTTGGAGGATATTCTGCACTATCTGAACTGAAAAGGTAGTCTTAATCAGCCCTCTTTTCCACATTCTTGTAGTAGTATCGATTAGGCCCGAGACTGACTCTATTTCTGTGTTGATGCCCCTTTGTTCAATACCATTTAGGACAGTGCCAAGAATCCAACAGTCATTCCAGACAGAGATGCGGTCACCTTTGCCAACGCGCCAATACAAACCATCCTTCAGTAGTTTTTTTTGCTGCCCATATGCTTTGCCAGGTAAGAGAAGGTGAGTTGCCCAATCGTGCTTGTAGAAAATCAGAGTTTGGGTAATATTTTACTTTAAGAACTTGTGCTAACAATGAATCAAGATAATTAATAAGGCGCCAACCCTGTTTGGCCAATAAAGCAATATTAAACTGATCAAGCCGCGAAAACCCAATCCACCTAATTCTTTCGAATAGCATAACTCCTTCCAAGTGCACCGATGAATCCCCCTCTGACCATGATTTTTCTGCCACTAGAATCGTGCAATAATGTTTTCAAGCTCAGAACATAATGTTTTAGGTAGTAGAAAACAACCCATTGTGTACGTTGGTATTGCCTGAAGAACAGCCTTAATAAACACTTCTTTTCCCCATTGAGAGAGGTGTCTTATACTCCAATTATTGATTCTTTGTCTAAAACGATCTTTCAAAATCTGGAATGCCTTCTTTTTTCCTTCGGCCCACCATATTCGGTAATCCGAGATAACGTTCTGGATCATTGAAGCTCCGAACACCCAGTGTACGAGTAATCAGCTCTTTTTCATCTTCTTTTGTGTTCGAACTGAAAAAACACCGTAGACTAATCAAAATTAACCTATTTCCTAGAACATCTCTTGTACTCGCTTAGCACCCTCTTTAATTGACCAGCCCCTCTTTCTGTTGCCTCACCAAACAAGATGCAATCATCAGCGAAAAGTAAATGTGAAATCTGTGGCCCGCTTCTGCTCACTTTCACTCCCTTGAAATTCTTTTCACGTTGAACCAGTCGCATTAAGCTAGATAAGCCTTCCCCACAGATCAAAAATAGAAATGGGCTCAACGGATCGCCCTGTCTAAGTCCTCGTGAAGGATAAAAACTATTCCCAATCTGCCAGTTTAGTACGACTACATAAGAGACCGTAGAAATACACCGCATAATTAGATTAATCCAGCTTGGTTCAAAACCCATGCTCCCCATCATCTTTTTTAAAAAGGTCCATTCTACTCTATCATAAGCCTTGCTCATATCCAACTTAACTGCCATCAGCCCTTTCCTCCCTATTCTTTTCTTTTTTAGAGCATTTAAAATTTCGTAAGCTATAAGTGCATTATCAGATATTAATCTTCCAGGCACGAAAGCACTTTTTGCTTTATCTATGCACTTTTCCAAGACCCCTCTAAAACAAATCGCAATTGATTTTGCCATTATTTTATAAATGACATTGCATAAACTAATTGGCTGAAAATGTGAAAGGCTGGCTGGACGGACCTTTTTGGGGATAAGCACTATATTAGTAGAATTTAATCGACTAACCTCCAGTTCACCATTAAGTTGTTAGAGGCAAAAAGATGAGACTTCGTCGCCAAATACATGCCACAATTTCTGAAAAAAGAGAGCTGAAAGCCCGTCTTCTCTCGGAGCCTTTGTAGCTCCCATACTTGTCAATGCTTCCCAAATCTCTTCCCTTGTAAAGGCCATTGCAAGGCACCTATTGTCTTCTTTAGAAATACATGGATCAACCTCTGATAAGATATGCTCATACTGACTCTCTCCTTCCGTCTCGAATAAGCCTTGAAAATATGATCTAGCCATCGTCGCCATCTCCCGTTGGTCCTCTCGCCTCTACCTTCAATCTTGAAGCTTTTGAATGTAGTTTTGTGTTCTTTTTTGTGTAGCTATACTGTGGAAAAAAGCTGTGTTTCTGTCCCCGAGTTTAAGCCAATTAACTCTAGCCCGTTGTTCCCAATAGCTCTCATCTTTATCAATCTCAAAGTTTAATTGCAACTTTATGTCAATCAATTCTGTTAAAGTAGTATCTGTCCTTCCTGCTTCCATTAAATCGGCCAATTTTGAAGAGAGGAATTTCTTTTACGATTCCTAGAAAGCTTCATTTATGCAGCCCATTTTCCCAACTCTAATTTAAGATACTCTAACTTCTCGTAATGATTCCCTCATGTCGACGCCCATTTGATTTTAACTTCTGTTTCAAAGGATTCCTCCATTAACCACCATGCTTCAAATCTGAAAGTTTCCCATCTTTTTGTGTCTCCTTCATTAGTAGTGGTTGTTAAAAGTGGACAGTGATCAGAGGTTGAGTGGACAAGATGTTTAATGTTGGTCTCGGGAAACCTAAATATCCAATTGACGTTAGCTACTCCTCTATCAAGCAGTTCTAGTATATTCGTTTCTGGTAAATTCCCCCTTTCCCACGTAAACCAATTTCCAGAATAGCCTACATCCATTAGATGACAATCTTCTAACGCATTGCAGAAGGCTTCCATTCTCTTTTCCTCTCTGGGCAACCTACCTTTTTTCTCAAAACCGTACATTATTTCATTGAAATCACCACATACTAACCACGGCTGTTATGTATTTTGCCCCAACCTTCTCAGCAAATTCCATGAATCTTCCCTCTCTCGTGCATAGAGAGATCCATAGAAGCCTGTAAACCTTCATTGTTGGTCTTCATGTTGATCATTAGCTAATACATCGATGTGCATTCTAGAGAAACTTTGGAGCCCAACAGACACTCCACATTTCCATGCCAAACATAATCCTCCTTTTGAGCCATCATAATCCACCTCTATGCCATTAGTAAATCCTAACCTCCTACAAACTCTTTCCATCTGAACTCTGTTAAGCTTTGTCTCCATGAAGAAGACCATTTGGGGATTGTGTGTCTTCAGCATTTGCCAAAGCCTTCGAATGGTCTGTTGGTTCCCCAAACCACGGACATTCTAGCTTAAGATTTTCATTGTGACCGGTCGGCTTACCTTTTGGCAGCCACCGATAATAAAAGGTTCTTTTCTGTCAAACTTCTGCTTCCCACTAAACCATTTTTGATATTCTCCCTGAATGATTGGCTTGCGCTTTCTCCACGTTGTCTCTTTTTCCCTTCTTCCCCGATTAAAACCCTCTCCTCCAAATCATGATCCATCATCGAATATGCCTGTGCTTCCGCCATGTTTGCCTTCCACTGTGCTGCTGTTGACTGATTACCTTCAAGATTAAATTCTAAAACTGGATCTATTATGGCCTCGCTTTGTGTATAGCCTCACGCCCAGATTCTCGCTACCCATTACTTGACTAGAATTACCACTTGATTCATCCCATCCTCCCTTCCTCCCATAAATGACGCTATTCATTGCCATTGCTCTTTTAGGTTGCGCTTAGAGACAAATTCTATCCTATTGTTGCCACTTCCATCCCCAATAGCATTTTTGCTTCACAGTAAGAGTCATTATGACCTAAGCGACCGCAGTAAAAGCAGAACAACGAAAGTTTTTCATATTTGAATATGATGTATGAACACTTTCCAGCAAAAGACACCTTCTTTTTCCTTTTTAGTGGCTGCCTCACATCTAATTGAACTCTGATCCGCATAAAATTCCTTCTCCCCTTCCCCAGATCTGATGTATCATATTCAAGAAATTTACCCAAAAAATCACCGATTTGCATTGCCAGATTTTTCGATATAAATCCCATTGGGATGTCATAAATTTGTGCCTATATTGGAGAGTAAATTAAAGGGACTTCCAATGGATCTTCTCCCTGTTGAATCATATGAAGGATTAAAAGATGATTATTAAATGTCTATGGAGAGCCTTTTAGGATACGATCCATGTCCATGACATGAAAAAATTTAAACAAAAATCTCTTTTCCCCGAGATCTCGTATTTGAACTCCTTTCACTGGATGCCACAGATTTGCCATTGTGCTTTTCATTGCCGGGAAATGTATAACACTGGCGGTCAGGAAACAGCCCACTAGACTTAAATTCTTCTCCTCTATTCCCGAATTTTGCACTGGCTGAAATTACAAAATTTCATCCTCCTCTTCATCTATGGTTAATCTCGCAAAGTCTCTGTCCATTGTTGCAGGTTTCAGAATAAAGCCCTTTGTTTGCTCAAAGACTTCAAAGGCGACCTCATCAAACACCTAGCCGCTGGACTGAACGTGAAAGAACAAGAGTAACAAAAACCAAGAAAACAAGAAAACCCTAGTTCGTGCTAGAGAGGCAGGCCAAACTTCCGTGCCAGAGAGGCAGACCTGATATTTGAAATATTTTACATATAAAAATATATATTTGTATTTTTTTTACTAAATATAAATAGTAAGATAAATGAGAACGTAATTTCAAAACATTAAATAGATCAACTAACATCTAATATGTCTTTGAATGGCATACATTTCCACGAGCATTCAGTTTCAACTTTGAAAATATAAAGCAATAAACGGTTGCCTGTTTATGACTGATGAGGTAGTTGAATCGCATGCATGCACTTATTATATCATATAAATGCACACACACACACATAGAGATGTGTATGGATTTTATTTTATTTTTACTTTTTATATGTGAATAAATTGATTCTTTCAATTCAAATTTTCATTTATTTCTATTATTAAAAACTGATGTGGTTGACGGAATAATCAAATAGTTACACCTGACGTACCACGTGTAACCCATTTTTACATACATGTACTAATTTTAACAAGAAAATGAATAAACTTTTAATAAAAGGACAAATCTACTCTTTAATCTAATGTACAAATATTAATTTACTCATTTTTAATTGAAGGGAGAAAATGTAAACTTGATCACTTGTTATTAGAGAGGGATTGTATGAAACAATGATGTAATGTTATTCAGATCCTTTTCAATAGATTTATGCCACATCAACATTCTTATCCCGAATTTCAAGATTTTAATTTGGATTTGATTTTTTCAAGATAAAATGTTGAAATTCGCGATAAGAATCCGATATAAGATAAATCTATTGAAAGTGATCTGATGACATAGATCACCGTTTATACATTCTTTCCTATTATTATTATGAAGTCGTTGAAAGATGATCACCTCAATAAATAGCTACTCACTTGAACATATAGATTAAATCACCAAAATTCATTCGATTAGATCTTTTGTTTAAAATTTTTTATCTTATTTTCTTAATTATAAAACTCGAACAAGAAATATAAAATAATATAAATTAGAGCGTCAAGCTTGAATAATAAAACCGAACATTTTCAAACTTAAAATGATCTAACTTGAAATATATACTAATAAATCTAAACTCAAAATTTTTATAACTTAAATTAGAGGACTAGCTTTTGTGAACCAAGTGGAACAAAACAGGTAACCAACAACTATCCCCCACTTGCATCTCAAACTGGTAGAACAAAAGATGGAACTGGTTGGCAGCTCTTTGTCTGCTGCAAAAACTGTTGGGATTTCAGACCAATGACAATGTACTTCTTTTAAACACCTTCACATTTTCTCTGCCCCCCCTTTTTTTGTTCTTTTTTGAACTTCATTTTCAATCATAATCACACCAAAAGTCTTACATTTCCACTTTAGCCCACTTTGTATGTTCCCTTTTTAAAATAATAAAAATAAAACCCTCTTGATAAACTGAAGTATTTAAAGACAACAAAAAGACACGAAAATAAAAAACACAAAGAAAATATAGAAGAAAATGCATGGAAGTTCAACACATGTGGGTCATTTATTTCTTTATCTTCACTGTTCCTCACCAACCTTACCTACCAATGATACCTAAAAGCAAATTTTAATTAAAGAAGAAAAGGTTTTCTTTTTTCACTTTGGTTTATAAATGTGTAAAGCTTTGTGGATTTCAATTAGTTGCATTTTAATTATTTATTTTTACTGACCAATTCCCATTTTATTCGAGAGTATTGAATACGTCTATAATTATGAGCTTCATGTTTCTCTTCCCAAAAGATATGTCAGATCGAGGGTATTTCAATTCGATTGAATGGGATAACAGTTTCGCATTCCTAACCTGCAAAATAATAATTTCAATCAAGTCACGTAACGTAATATATTAGATCCTCTAATTCTTTAAGAGATTTGTCTAAAAGATTGGTGATATACCTAGGAAGACGTTTCAAATACCATACATTAGTTATTGGACATGCCAGGCTTATGTATCCCATTTGATATCTTCATATTCGAGAATCAATAAATTCAACTCCGCATTGTTCACAAAATTCAGGGCCCTCCTTTTGATTTTCAATTACTCAATAATTTCTACAAGTGCAAATTCCACTTTTTATAGGTCCAAAAAATCATTCGGGTCTCAATTCAGTTAGGAAAATTACTTTAATATCTTTTTGTATTTAAAATAAATTAAATTATTTGAGGGTATTTTGGTCTTTTTATTTAAAAACCAATAAAAATATGCATGTGATGAGATTTAAACACATGCCAATTGAGTTAGCAAAACTTTAAATTTACTGTTTAACCAAAGTTTTATTTTGATATTTTTATACATATCTTAACTTGATGTATTCATGTGTTTAGATTTTATTTTACTTACAATTTAATCTAATTTTTTATTTTAATATCATATATATTTCATATGTTATTATTAATTAGTTTCAAATCATAAATTTTATTATTTATTGTATGTTTTTAAATAGAAATTTAATTTTTAAATATGTGATTTCTACATACATACGCGTGTGATAAATTTGACCATTAACCGACACTTACATGACTAATAGTAGCAACAATAAGTGGACATGTGACATGACTCATAAATAAATATACTAACATGGCATGCCAGATCATTTATATTTAAAAACTAAAAAAAATCTTTAAAAATCACTAAAATGTATGTCTAAAATGTATATGGGCAAATAAATGTCTAGACATTTATTTGTCTAGATTCATTCCAGATACGTTAAAGTATATTCTAAAAATTATTAAATATTGTAAAAAATATTAATAATTGTAACTTTTTATTAAAAATAATAAATTTATAAGAAATAAAAAATAAAAATCATTAATAATTAGAAAGAAATTCTAAATTCTCATAAAAATTCATTTATATTTAACTAGTTTCTCTCTTTACCAGCCATAAAGTTGGTTTGCAGTAAGTTTAGTTACATTGATGATTAAAGTTGGACCTGTTGCCTGAATTACCAAAAAAAATTCGGTAAGTGGAGAGGGAGACCGGTGTTGGGGGAGGGAGCCGAGAGGGGGAGAAGAGATAGGGGTGGGGCTGGGGAGGAAATATTTTTTATTTTAAAATATTGTGGGCTCACTTATGGGCCCGAACTTAATTTTGGGCTTAGAAAAAATTTCAGCTCATTTTATGGGCCCGAACTTATCAATCGGGCTTAAAATTTTGTTAGGCTATACAACTCTACTTAATTATGAGTAAAAGAAAATTAAAATGGGTAAATATTAACAATATTAAATGAGCTCCAATTTAGTGAGAGATCTAAAATATTTTATGTTAAAAGTTATTTTTTAAAAGTTTACTTAAGAATTATTATTGGTGTAGTGATAAAATTTTATTTATAAATCCATTAAACATAAATTTAATCCCTAGGTATATTAATTTTAGTCCTTCTATTTAAAAACTATATAAAATAAGTCTAGACAGATAATTGTTCACATTTAAATATATTTAAACATCATTTTATCCATGTACATTTTAAATATGTATTTTCAGTAAATTTTAAATAAATTTTAAAAATTAAAAATTTTAAATATATGTTAATGTGTCATGTAAATCAATATATTTATCCACTTGACGAGAAAGGATTGATGAAACAATGACGTAATGTCAATACATGTCTTTCCAATAGATTTATGCCACATCAACATTCTTATCTTGAATTTCAAAGATTTTAATTTGGATTTGATTTTTTCGGGATAAAATGTTGAAATTCGAGATAAGAATCTTGATGCTGGATAAATCTATTGGAAGTGATCTGATGATATACACATTGTTTCATACAATCTTTTCCCTCCACTTGACATGCCACTTGTCAACTTTTCGTTGTTTTTGTCAATTACATTAGTGTACGTTAACTGTCACGCCGATTTATTTCGGTCTAATTATTTTTTATAATTCAATTTAATTTTCTTTGATTGAATTTTTTTAATTTTTACTTTAAATGGCTTTCACTTTAAATTAGGCACATGAATATTTTTTTTTTCAGAATATAACATAATCCAATTTAATAGATTTTCTTTAAGGATATTATCAATTAGACAATAATATTAAATCAATAGAATAGAGAGGCTAAATCCTATATTCCAATATAAAATTTTAATGTGAAACAAAAATAGAGAAAGTGTAAAGAATAGAGGGATGGAGAGCATAATTAAACAAAAGAAAAGTGCCCAAATTTTCTGGGTGTGAAAATGTAGCAAAAATTTTCTGAAAATTGGACTCAATTGGAAATATCATTCTTAAAACTATGCGGATAAATTATTAAATGCAGCCAAAAGTCTTACAACTACTTTTTTCTTAAAATATTGAAGAGTCTTTCCTTTCTGTTTTGCTGTACAAATTAATTCAATTATCAAAGAAAGAAATCAACATTCTTACAACTACTTTAAGGGCTGCTATAAAAGAAAAACTTTAATGTCTGTACTAATTTTAGGGACTTAAAAGTAAAAAAAAATTAATTAGACTCATACAGGTACATATCTGATACCCTTTTAGCAGAAATGTTAGGACAATCAAAATATGGTATGCAAAGGAAAATAAATATCATCACAAACCACAAAAATAAAGGAAATTGATATAATCCAATAAAATTGGTTTACCATAGATCAAA
>CP106726.1:7010044-7031532 GCA_025506655.1 Gossypium rotundifolium
AACAACTTTGCTATGAAAGATATGGGTGTAGCAGATGTTATTCTTGGGATTAAAATAACCCGAGATGAAAGCATCGTAGCTTTATCACAATCACATTACATTGAAAATGTGCTTAAAAGTTTGATCTTTTCAACTGTATACCAACATCTACACCCATGGATCCTCAAATAAAATTAGTATCTAATGCTGGTAGGAAAATTGATCAATTGAAATATGCAAGTCTAATTGGTTGTCTTATGTACATAATGACTTGTACAAGACCAGATATTGCATATCTTTGTTGGGAAATTGAGTAGGTACACAAGTAATCCAAGTAGTTTGCATTGGCAAGCATTGAATAGAGTACTTAGGTATTTAAAGAAAACTATTAACTATGGATTGTGTTATAATGGATATCCTCCAGTTTTAGAAGGGTATTCGGATGCTAGTTGGATTACAAGTTTGGAAGATCATGCATCTACTAGTGGATGGATCTTTATTCTTGGTGGAGGAGCCATTTCTTGGGGTTCTAAGAAACAAACTTGTATTACTGATTCCACCATGGCGCAGAATTTATTGCATTAGTCATTGCATCCAAAGAAGCAGAATGGTTAAGAAATTTGCTTTATGATGTACCTTTATGGCCTAAGCCAATTTCACCTATTTCTATCCGTTGTGATAGTGAGGCTACTCTAGCAAAGGCATATAGCCAAGTATATAATGGAAAGTCTAGACACATTGGATTAAGACATAGTTATGTCAGACAATTAGTCTCTGATGGAGTGATCACTATTAATTATGTGAGGTCAAGTGAAAATTTGGCAGATCCTTTGACAAAAAGTCTTGCTAGAGATGCAGTAAAAAGGACCTCAAAAGGGATGGGACTCAAGCCCATTAATTAGAGTCATCCATGATGGAAACTCGACTCAACGCTTGGTATAACGTCAAGTCTTGAGTTCAATGAGACAAAGTACATCATTAGTATGTATTTGTTAGCACTATAAATAAATTCATCCTAAGATTAAAGTGCTAGGTACCCGTAATGATAAGGGAGGATGAGTAATGTACTCTTAATGGACCCATAACATAAATATGTTAGAGTGTTATAATTACGGAACACTTTTGATGGGATCTACCTATGTGAGTGGAAGTGTGGCCGTTTCTAGGAGCTCAAGGGCTTGGCTCGACAAAGACTCATGAAAAGAGGACACGGACACATGGCCATAATAGTGTCCCTAGATACTATGCATTGACCGATGTTGAAATCATTGTGTGAGATGTGTTCGGTTAATCAAATGAAATAGTTGGTTCAAAGCTTAGTCTACCATGCAATTTCGATTAACTTTAACATGTTTTCACTAAGTGAAGGTTCAATCGTTAGATACCTTCATTTATGCAAATTGATTTCAAGAATATCAAAATCTAAATATTTTGAAAATGGGGAGATTGTTGGAACATTTTCAAATATTTATAGTTTTTAATAACTATAAATGAATGGGTATAATTAATTAAAAGATTATATCTTTTAATTTTTGAAAAAAATTATAACTATTTAAATAATATTATTTGAATAGTTATAATTAAATGAATAATAATGTTTTATTTTAAAAAAACATTATTATTCGATAAAAAGGTACCTATTGATTAAAGATGTCTCTATGAAGAGACATGAAAATTCCTATAAATAGGAACCGATTTCATTTGGAGATATACCAACAAAAATTCTAATATTCTCTCTCTTCCTTCATTATCTAATATTGTTAGATTGTTCTATAAAGTATTCTGCAGAAATCCTTTATAGAAATTGGTTTTCTTGTTATATATTGCTCGATGTGTAGTGGGCTATTCTCAAATGGTAAAACGCAAATAGCCATTGGCTTCATTGTATCCTCGAGGTTAATTTGCTTGGAACTCGTTTGCACAATCAAGATAGGTGGGGCGAATATAACCTTAAAGATAGTGATTTGATACACGCCTTGGAGCCTTGTCCTATTTCTTCATTCGAGTTTTTCGTTCGTGTGTTCGAGATTTTCCTCACCGGAGTTTTGTACTAACACCTGTATGTTGTACAATCACCTGAAATAATACCTAAGATGTAGCTCATCAAAATCTACAATTACCGCATCAACATCGTGGTCAAAGCCTTTTATGTAAGGCAAACCAAGTCTTGGACTTGCGGGGAGAATTTGATTTACGGAAAAGGAATTGAAGTTGAGCAGATTATGAAAACTTACATTCAATTCATCGCCTTTCGATCAAAACCAACACCAAACCAAACTCACCTTCACCCAAATCCTACACATCAATCAAAATATATAATCAATAACCCAAAACCATAATAATCCGTGAGAAGAACCAAGGTTTGTTTTTTGGAAAAACCTTTAAAAAATGAAAAGATTATGAATTGAATAATAAACCCCCAATTTCATTCAACAACTTTCAATCAAAAGTAGCACCAAGCCAAACGCTCCCTCAGTCAAATCCCACAACATCCAACAAAGTCAGAATAAAAAAAAATCAATAACCCAAAACCAGAATAATCTCATATTAGAAATCAAACGAACTTGAAACAATTAAAAAAACAAAAATAAACGATGTCTCACCCACTGTCGATTGAAGACTTTGTTGGACCGGTGGTGACTGCCTGACTCGTGAACGACAATGGTGGTGGCCGTAGGGTGTTGGAGTGGAGAAGGCAAGTTATTTTGTTAGGGTTAAGAGGCAAAAAAGAGTTTAACGAGTGAGATTTAAGTTTCAGTGAGCAAACTCCAGAACCATATAGTCGATGAGAAGTATGGGTATTTTTGTCTGAGGGAAACACCAACTGCTCACTGACCTTTACACTCCCAGTTGATTTTCAGCTCTCCAGTGCGGTGGAGATGAATTTTCACTGAACCTCGCCGGTGAACCAAACGGCACAGTAGTGCGGTGAGCAGCAATTTTTTACGCCAATCTCACCACACTGGAGGCAAACGGTGAACCAAAGGGGCCCTAGGTTGGTTTATGTTACAGTTCGGTTTTTGAATGTTGAATTTTATTAAAATTTTCAATCCTTTTTCTGTTCACATAATAATAAAAATATTTTAAAATAATAAGAAATATAAAAAATTATGAAAATTATTTTAAAATTATAAAACTATAATATATATAATTTTTTCCTAGTTTAAAAGTTATAAATATTTTTTAAAAAAATTACTACTATTTTTTTATTTCCTTTTATGCACTACCTACGTCACAATTTATTCTTATAAGCTTTTCTTGCATCATCTCTCCTCAGTCAAAACAATTAAAATATTGATTAAATCATTATAAAATAATTAAAAAGCAATTAAGCCATCACACCAATCACTATCTTATCAATTTTCAATTCAAACGTCATGTCAATTCGACTTGTTAATGAGTCGGGCCACCTATTCAAGCCCGAAGGCTCATTCGAAAATTAAGAGAGTTTGGACAAAAATATTAGGCCCGAAAACTAGGTTTGGGTAAAAAAAATTAGGCCCGTTTAAAATATGAGTCGAGCTCATTCTTGAACATTCAAGGCCCGAGCCCGACCCAAGCTGACCCATTTTAAAGTTTATAATACTTTATATTATGTTATTTTTATATATTATGTAATTTACAATACATTAAAAAATAAACCTATACTAAATATATAATACTACTCTAATATGAATATTAAAATAATGTTAAGATAACTATATAAAAACTTTCAATAAATACAAAATATATAAAATTTTAATAAATATTAAAATAATTTAATCTAAATATTTTAAAAAAATAAAAATAATTTGGACGAGTCTAAAATGGGCTTGAGTTAATCTTTTGCAACTATGGACGAATTTAGGTAAAATTTTAAGCCCATATTTCGAATCGAGCCGAACTTGAGCAAACATAAAGTATATTAATATCATACTTAGACTCGGCCTGACCCAACCCATGAGTACCTCTAATGTTAACCATCACACCATAATCTAATAGCCTTTTGGAAAAAAAAAAAAAAAAAACTATATTTTGTAAGCTTAATTTAGTGCAATTCATAATTCAAAGAATTCAATGAGGTGTTGTTTTCAATTAGAAGCTTATTTATTTTTAATTATTTTATAAGGATATTTTTATATTCAACATAAGTTTATTTTACTATTATTTAAATGTTAAAAAGTGAATTAATATTTGTGAAATTATCAAAATCTCTTTATAAAATTTCAAACTTATTTTTTATAAATATATTTGTTTTATTTTTCACTCAAATAATGTGTCCTAATATAATAATATTAGATGAATAAATTAATTGTTCTCTAGTGTACTTATTATGCCATCACCTAACTTTGATAATTGCTTATCTTCAATTTATTTACGACCTAACAAATAGTAATCCACATGCTTGGCTCAATTATACCCTAAAAAAGATGCATTTTTATTTTGTTTATTTTATTTCATAAACTTATTTAATAAACTTTAATATATCAATATTTTCCGATTGAGTCTTAACTCGATTAATATGAGTATGGTTGCCAATTCAAAAAAATGTGAGTTCAAGTACGTTGAAGTGTATTATCTTCCTATTTATAGGTTGAGGAAGGGTTATATGCCTATAACAGCATCTGAAACATCTATACTGACATTTGAATTTTAGATCATATTTGATTTTTTTAAATTTCAAAAATAAAAACTATAATATATTAACAATATTATTAATTAATAAGATTTAACTCACATCTTTAATAAAATTTACAAATGTAATTCTAATTATTAAAGATTATTTTCATCTAATAAAATATAATTAATATATTTTTTATATAATTTAAACATTTTATTGAAATAATATATTAACTAAAATTTATAATTTTTATTTTACTTAGGAATAGAACTAATTTTACTAAAATTTGAACAAGAAACTGTTATATAGAACTAATTAACTAAAAAGCATATTTTATACTTTATCTGCTGGGGGGTTGCAAGAGATATGAGTGGACAGTGGCTCTTTGGTTTCAATAGATACCTTGGAAAATGCTTGATTTTCGATGCTGAACTTTGGGGCATTTTTTAAGGGCTTAAGCTTGTTCAAAGAAGAGGTCATGATCGTGTAATAATCCTTTTGGATAGTCTGGACGTCGTTAGGGCTATTTAAGGAAGTACCCTAGCCACATCGAACTCTGCTTTAATCAAGCATATCCAGAATATTCTATCTCAGGAGAATTCATGGGTTCTGACTACATTTCCAGAGAACAGAATGAAGTTGCTGATTACATGGCAAAAGGAGCGTTATCTTCTAAAATTGATCTGCAATTTTTTGATCTCCCCTCCCTAATGATTCGGAATTTATTAGATTTGGACCAGACTAGGAGTCTTTTCTCAAACATTTTGTTCCTTTTTTGTTTTTCACCAAAAATAAAGCTATCATAGATGGTAAAAGTAAAATATAAAAAATTGATTCTATCGTAAACTTGACTATTATAATAAAATATAGTTATCAATTATGATTGTTATAGAGAGAGGTGACGAGGACGCGAGGTTGATTTTGTAATAAATAATCCAAGCTATTCACTATAAATATCAATCTTGAGACCATGCATGTCTCCCAAGTTGCATAGTTTTTATTTCGTAGGCTGATATTCAAAAGAGTCTTACGCCTAAAAGTAGTTCATTATGGATAAAAGTAGGATTGAATATGTTTTGAAAAAAATAGAGGAACAAACAAGCAATGCTGGTGAAGAACAAGAGAAAATATTGGAGAACATATTGAAACGAAATGCTGAAACTGATTACTTGAACAAGTTTCTCCACGGCCAAACTGATAAGCAACTCTTCAAAAAATATGTTCCTGTTGTTACTTACGAAGATATCAAGTCTTATATCGACCGGATCATCAACGGGGAGCCTCCGAATATCCTTACTACCCAACCCATTATCGAGTTCATCCTAAGGTACTAAGTTAATATATATACTTTTATGATTTTAGTAGAGACGAATCCATTTTTTTAAGAGATAAGAATTGAAAAATAAAATTTTTAGTGATTATAACATAATTTAAAATGCACTAATTTATAATTTCATCATTTTTGTAGGACTTGATACATAATTTATTTCATTTTTGATGGGTCAAATTTCAATTTTTCTAGTAGAGGCCTACCCCTCACATTTGTCCCTAGATTCTAGACTTATCAATAGATAGGTTGGGTTGATCTCAAATTGGTTTGGATGAATCTCGATTGAATCAGATTTCAAGATTTTTAAATCATATCAAGTTGGACAATTTAAGATTCTATACATTTTAAATTTAAGTTGTTTTGAGTTCAAATTATTTAGGGTTTAAAGTATTTTATATATTTTTATTCGAATTTGACACTTAAACTCAAGATATTTCAACTTTATCGAATCATTTTAAGTTTTCATTCAAGTCTAATACTTAAATTTAGTTATTTTAAAGTAATTTTGAATTTAATTTTTTTTTTCAATTCATTTTAATATTAAAATTCACTGGTGACACTAATACTGATACCATTAGCCATGGATTAAGAATTCAATTGAAATTGGGCGTAACAAAGTTTTGATGCAGCTCGGGTACCTCGGGAGGGGAGCCGAAGTATGTTCTTTCCACTGCTGATTGCTCGCAGAAAAGGGCTTCAATCCCTATTTTGATGGAAGCTGTGATCCACAAGTAACCATCTTTACCCACACTTTTATAATAATAATTCCACCTTTTAAATAACACATTCAAACCCAAATTATTTTTAAAATAAATAAAGACCCGATGAATATATTATAATTTAAATATCAATAATAATTGAGGATTCTATAGAAAATAATGATAGAAGGACCAAATCAAATTATAATGATTAAATCATGAAATTGAATATAGTACCATGATGAATGTTATAATTTGACTAAAAAAATATAAGGGTTAAATTATTTTTAGAGATGTCAACTTGACAATTATTTTCGGTTTGATTATTTTTTTTTTCAATTTGGTCGTTGAACATGGTAATTGTTCCTATATTAGGACTGAATTTTTTTTTGTCCAAATTAATCTTTAAAATTGACAATTGTTCACACATTGTGGTATGAACTTCTTTATTAGTTTAAGTTAGCCCTGGATATTTTCTTAAAAACCTTAAAGTTCAGACCCCGATACGAGAACAATTGCTAACTCCAAGCCCTAATATAAGAATAATTGCTAACTTCAGAGACTAACTTGAACAAAAAGTCCCTATGTGGAAAATTTTCTTAATCCAGGCCCCAATATTAGATTAAACCAAAAATAGTTAGGGTTCCAATGTAAAATTATTACCAAATTTTGGTCCCAAATAGTAATTTAACCCAAAATATTACTATCATCTACGGTACCTATATCACGTATCCATATCTATGATCATAATTTCAATGTGTGCTTTAACTTGTTTGTAATAAATTGACAAAAACTGCAGACATATTGAGGGTTTAGACAAAGGCAAAGGAATGTACCTTTTATTCACTAACCCAGATTTCGACACTCCATCTGGTTTAAAAGCAAGAATGTTCTCATCTAGCTACTTATCAAGCTCCACCTTCAAAACCACTGTCTTTAAAAATGTCACCACTCCAATTGAAATCATCTTGTCTTTAAACAAGCCCCAAAGCATGTATTGTCAGTTACTCATCGGCCTAATCCGACGACACGAGGTTCTCCGTATCGGTACTATCTTCGCTTCGACTTTTCCCAATTGCATCAAGTTCTTGCAAGATCATTGGAAGGACATTTGCTCCGACATCCGAACCGGCCATCTCAGCGATTGGATCACCGAACCGGATTGTAGAACTCCCATGTCGTCGTTCCTTTTAGAACCTAATTCGGAATTAGCCAATTTACTCGAACCGATATTCGAGAACGAATCGTGGGAAGGGATAATCACGAAACTTTGGCCTAAAGCAAAGTATATCGATGCCATTGTTACGGGTTCGATGAGTCAATACATTGGTTTAATTGATTATTATAGTGGAAGGTTGCCTATAATTTCAACGTTTTATAATTCTTCAGAAGCATGTTTTGGGATCAATATGGAACCTTTAAACAAGCCTTGGGATGTTTCCTACACATTTCTTCCAAATATGGCTTATTTTGAGTTCATCCCCGTGGATAAAGAGAGCCCACAAAAGGCTCAAAAGCTTCATTTTAATGGCGTCTCAAATGAAGAATCCATTGAAAAGTTGGAGAATGGCAATGCTCAAATTGTTGATCTTGTTGATGTGAAGATCGGTCAGTGTTACGAAGTTGTGGTCACAACTTTGGCAGGTAATTTATCTCAAATTTTCTATTTTCCGAAAAATATCGGAGACTATATCCGTTTGGCTCTACATGATATTGAGGATGGAAAATTCTTCAATCTAATTATTAAGCTACAAAGTAACAAAGTGGTTATGAAAAAAAATTTCTCTCTCTTTTCCATCTTTTATACTAACCAAAATCTTCAACATAAAAATTCAAATTGATTAATATAAATTCGATTCAACTTAATTTAATTATTAAAAGTTAACAACTTAAACCTAGTCAATTTTAACTTGAAAGTAACCCAAATCAATTCGGTGAGTCAGAACCCGACTGGTTAGACTGAGAATCGACTAGGGTATCGATCAATGAGAGAGATAAAATCAGTTGACTTGGAACCGAACTAAAAAATCGATTGAACTGGTTTTTTTCATTTTTTCTGAATTTTTTAAATAATCTATTTGCTTGAACCGTCTAGATAAAAAAAATGGTAACCTAACCAGACCGACTACCAATCCGGTTTCAAAACACTAAAAAAATTAAACCTAAAATAATCCAAACCTAATAAAGTAACTTAAAATAACCTGAACAAACAATTCAAAATGCTGTAAATCTAATATCAAACTTGACTAAAACACCCAAAATGATCCAAACCCAAATGAAAATACTCAGAAATAATTTAAACCCTAATTTTGAAATCACAAACCTGAAACTAATTTTGACCACTATCAGATTAATTCAACTAAAAACCAATCTGACCCTTCCAATTGTCAGGTGTTCGAAAAAAATTTCCGTCGGAAATGCATTTGTACTGATTCATTTTAGCATGATATCATATTTCTTTTTGTCTTTTGCAGGTTTATATCGATACAGAGTTGGAGATATTCTAAAGGTAACTGGTTTCCACAACAAATCTCCAAAATTCCAATTTGTGGAACGACAAAACGTGGCTTTGAGCATCGATAGGGACAAAACAAGTGAAGCCGATCTCAGCAAGGCTATCAAAGCTGCCGAAATCAAACTCGAACCCCACGGTTTTCTTTTGACGGCATACAGTAGCTTTGCCGACACATGGTCCATACCGGGTCGATATGTGCTGTTCTGGGAGCTAAAGCTGAGAGATAGCAACACTGATCAGCTAAAACTCGACTCTAATACGATGGAACAATGCTGCCGTAGAGTCGAAGAATCGCTCGATTTCACTTACAAGTTGTATAGGAAGATGAATTTGATCGGACCGTTGGAGATCAGGGTGGTGAAATTCGGAGCATTTGTTGAATTGATGAATTTCTTTGTATCGAGGGGTGCTGCACCTCTCCAATACAAGACACCTTGTTGCCTTAAAATTAAGGAAGCCATTGAAATACTGGATTCCAGGGTTGTTGGGAAGTTCTTCAGCAATGGAAATCTTGCATAAACTTGGAATCTTATTAGCAGGTGAGCCTTTGATGGAAATAAATATATAGCTTTTGATGCTAGTGTTGTCTCTTTGGTATCCTAAATCTGGTTGAAGTTCTTAGCAAATTTGCTAATCCATAATTGAATTGTTAATCCATAATTGAATCAATTTCATCTCTCGAACAGTCATAGAAAATATAGAATATAAAAGAATATTTTAATTATCATATAAAATACAAAATATCAAAATTTTAAATAATATTGTTCTTTAAAAAGAAAGGTAAAAGTACTCCAACTGTTTGGTTTGCTTAGATTATGTCCAATAATGGTATTACAAATAAATTACGGGTGGAATTTGAGATTATTTTATTTGGTTTATTTGGTTGAAATATAAGATTCTTTCACGAGATGTAAAATAATCTAAAAGCACATTTTACTCAATTATATTTGTTATAGAATTTATTTCTTAACAAGTTCCTTTAATATTTTTCAGATTCAATTTATACAAAATTATGATAAATATTTTTTTTACAATTTTTAGTTTTTATTACAATTTACATATTGTGGGGTGTGCCTCGCATTTGTCAAACTCTTTGCAAGCACCCAGAAAGGCAATCGACGAGAAATTGAAGAAAGCCCAAAATAGGCCTGACGTCACGTACCATACGGACGAAGATGAGAACCTTAGGGTCACATTAGTCAATTCGTTACTCTCTTGAAAGATCTAAAGAATGTCGAGGTTAATATAGATTATGAAGATTAGACTATACTATTATTTTGCTCTTTACTCCCTCGTATAAAACTTTTAGGAAGACCCTGATTTATTATAATGACCCAAAATTTATGGGCATCGGAAAAGTGTATTGTCGAGTCTCCATTTTTGTAAAACGGATTCGTAAATATTTATTAAAAATATTTACGAAGTTAGTTGTGTAGTTGATTAAGTTTTGGTTTGGAGAATTAGCTTAAATTAGGAGTAATTAGGAAAAAAGACTAAATTGCAATAAGAGTGAAAATTTAATTATAGATTAAAGAAAAACTAAAGGCACTAAAGAGGCAATTAAATCATTTTCTATAGTTGAGGCGGTTTAATGTGGAAAATATCAAAGATTTTTATAATTAAAATATATATATATTTACTTAATAAATAAGAATATTATTATATTATATTATATTATATTATATTATATTATATTATAACTAAACTAAATAAAACAAAACAAAAGAATGAAAAGAAACAGAATAGCAAGGGATGAAACAGAGAAGGGAGAAAGAAAGAAAAGAAAAAGGGGAAAAATAAGGTTTTAAAGGTTCCAAGCTAATTTGGTAAGTTAATTTAGCTCTTTTTTTTATGATTTTTGAGTTTTTGGAATCCCGGAACAAAATGCTATTTGATTTATGTTAAAATTTAGAAGTTATTGTATTTTTAAACATAGTTCATGTTGAACAAATTGATAAATTAGGGGTTAAATTGATAGAATTTCAAGTTAGAATTGGTTAAAGGATTAAATTGTAAAATAAGTTATAAATTTTGTGTAATAGGGACTAAATTGAGAGAATTTTGAAATTAGGGTTTTATGGAGAAAATTAGAGAGTTAAGTTTAGTTATAAGTAGAAATTGAGTGAAAATAAAGAGAGTTAGAGATTAAATTGGAATTTAGGCAAAATTTAAATAGAAAATCAAGTATTTGATGTGAATTGGTGTTGTTTTGATAATTTTAAATTGTTTTAATTTTCGTAGCTAATGTCGTGCCGAAAACATCGGCTAAGAAGGGGAAAGAGAAAGTTGATGAGGAATAACACGAGGATATATGGTTTGTATTATTATAATTCAAATCTATTTATTATTAATTGTTATATTTTAATTAAAATGCATGGTAAGTAAAATGAGGTGAGTATTGATATTGAATTGAATTATGAATATATGTGAGTATTTGAAATGTATATTGATTGGAAAGTGGAAAGTGATTTCAATTGAAAGTATGAGAAATTGTGATTGAAGTGAAATTGATATAAATATTGAGTGAAATTGAAATGTGTTTTGAATTTCCTATTAACTAGTCGGGTTGAGTCGGATATAGTTGGCATGCCATAGGATTGGAAGTGTTTAGGGATACTTCAACCTTGAGTCGATGAGACACTAGGTGTCATACTGTTACTTCGGATAGATTCGATGAGGTACTGCGTACCAATTTACTTCGGCTTGGCTGATGAGACACTGGGTGTCAACTATTGCTTCGAACTATCCGATGAGGCACTGGGTGACATACTGGTGTGTTTTGGTTGGATCCGTGTATCCGCTAAAGTCCGAGTTGTGTTAATATGGGTAAATAGATGAATTGATAATAGAAAAGATATTGAGTGATTTTGAATAAGAATTGAAATAAGATATTAAAATGAAACATTAAAAAATATATATGATTTTTGATATAGTAAGATGATGTTTAAATCTAAGTAAAGAAGTGCTATTTGGAAGTAGCTATAGAACAACATATGAACTGATTATTGAAAGACTAATGTTGTAAGATTTTAGATATGAAATGGAATAAGATATTGAATTGGGATATGGAAATGAAATGTATGAAATAATGGTTTATGAAATGGTTATTGATGAAATGCATGAAATGAATATTGATATAGTAAGGAGATATGTAAATTAAAATGAAGAAAAGCTATTTAAGATAGATATTATTAAGAAAATTTAAATTTAAATGCATGAATGATTCATTGAAAGTAAATGGTGGTAAGATTAAATGTGCATATTTATTGTTTTTACCTTAAGTATTTAAATTATAGTAATACCACTGAGTGTATACTCAGCGTACGGTTTGTTTTCGTGCGCAGATTAGGTATAATAATTTTGAAGAGTTGTATTTGAGATTGCGAGCATTCATCTCATCACATCTCCAAGTATCAAGAGGGTATGTTTTAAAATTTTGAATAGAATGACATGTACGTAGGAAGATCAAGTATGTTCCAAGTAGTAGTAGGGACTAAAATATAATTTATTTAAATTTATTATTTATTTTTATGTTCAAATATATTTAGTGATTAGCCAAAATCACTTTGGCACCAAATGTAATATTCCTATATCAAGTTCCTTAGGTTGAATATGGTATAGGGGTGTTACATTTATGGCAGAGAAAAACTCTCATTTGAATATGTGAAGGGTAATTTGTCGAGCAAGGAAAAGCTCAATAATGAGTTAGGTTTGGGTAGCAAGTTTGGTAGTCAAGCTTCGCTTTTGGTTGCTAGAGGTAGGCAACAGCCTAAGGATCCAGGTCAGAACAAATCTAGGTTAAGATCGAAGTCGCAGAATCATGACAAGACATGTAACTACTGCAAGAAGTTAGGTCACATAAAGATAGAATGTTATAAGTTGAAAAACAAAAATAGGAGGGCTGCTAAGAGTGGCAAGAAATAGAAAGCTGAGGTAGCTAATGCTAGTGTAGCTAAAAACAATGGTGATGATTGGTTGTTGGTGTCTACAACTGAAAGGACTAAACTTACGTCCAAGTGTATTTTGGATTCGGGGTGCTCTTTCCATATGTGTCCAAACAAAAACTTGTTCTCTACATATAGTCCAATTGAATGTGGATTTGTACTTATGGAGAACCATTCACTCTATAAGATAATCGGTATTGACACCATTTAGATTAGGGTGCACAACAGAATCATTAGGACACTGTCAGATATCAGACATGTGCCTGACTTGAAAAAGAATCTCATCTCTTTGGGAAATTTAGACTTGAAGAGTTGTAGGATCACCATCGAGTTAAGCGACATTAAGGTATCTCATAGAGCTCTCATTTTGAAGAGAGTTCAAAAGACCAATAGTCTTTACATTCTACAGGGTTCAACGGTGACCGGTAAAGTAACAATTTCCTCATCTGTTAAGGAGTCGGAGTCGACTCATTCGAGGCATGTCACACTCGATTTCCTTTAAGGTCTAAAAATTAAAAAGATTTGGGGTTAATTGAAAAAGATATTAAGTTGGCGGGCTCTACTGAAAAATCTAGGAATTTTAGTGACTTAATGGTAATAAGTTGGGTCACAATTTTGGTTCAGTTAAGTTGGAATAGGTTGGTTCCTTAGTAGGAAGCAGAATGATCACTAATGGATAGGTTATTTGAGACTTTGATGACCATGCAAGAATGGTTATATATATGTGTGAGAAGGATTTTTCGGGAGGCAAAATTCTTCTCATTTCTGTTTCATTTTATTCTCGTCTGCATCATCTTCTTCAGTTGCTCTGAAGAAGAGAAAGTTGAGGAAAACTTTACATGAGATAGTGATCATGAGGTTTGAGTCTAGAAAGTAGAGAATCCGATGAGCTGGTAAGCTTCTTCATCTCTATGTATTTGTAAAATTGAGAAAAAAGAGAAGTAATGATTTTTGAAATTTTTGAAAAAAAAGTTTCTGCATGATATTGGATTCTGGGTTTTAAGTTCGAATTCCTTCAGTTTAACCAATATATTTGGTTGTCCTGCTTAGCCTGCTAGGATAAAGAAGGCTCTAGCATATGAGAAAGCTAAGTTGTCGAGGACGAAGGATAGCAGATGAGTTTCATACTCCACTTTTGGGTGTTTACTGGTTATTGTGTTACTTGAATGTTCTGCTTGTATTTTTGCTCTAGGTTCAGTTTGAATTCCATGGTTGTATATGATTATGGTGAATGAGAAAGTTATGTATGCATAAAGTTGTATAAATATATGAATGCTTGCAAATATGTTCTCTGGGTGAAAAATATGGTTGTGTATTGATGTATTAACATGTGGCGTACTACATGTTATGATAGTAAGCATAATGTTATGCGTGAAATATATGTATATAAAATGCAGAGTATGAAGGAAGTTACTTTGGCGGGTTAGTTGAAGATAGAAAATTTGACATAATAGAGGAATGGATGGATTGATAAGGGATTTGAGGAAGTTTGGCGGCATTGTAGAATGGTTATATACGAGCTCTACAAAGCGACACTATGAAGATGGTTATCTACAGGCTCTACGAAGTAACACCATGAAAATGGTTATCTATAGGCTCTATGGAGCGACACTTCGAAAGAGGTTTATTGAATCCTCAGAGTCGAAAGTCCATAGCGAGTCATGGCATGATCCAATGAAGGATAGGTACACCTTTTGGCAAAATGAAGCCCACCAGGGCAGTAAATAGGGAAGTCAGTTTAGGGTACATATGTGGAAACCCTTATATGACTCGAGTGATAAAGTTAGTTACACAGTTATAGCGTATAGGAACACGAACAAGCGTGCTGATAAGAGGTACAGTTAAGATGCAAAGGCATGAGGAATATGTAAAAGCACCTTGTGTGTAGATATGTGTGGAAAAAGAGATATTTTCTTCAAAGTAATTGCAAAGAAGTATTTGTTAATAAGAGTCCACTAGAGGTGATAGACAAGTCAATAGCGGTAATGAAGAAGTGAGACGGTTCTATAGAACTTATTCCTAAATGTGTATTAGCAACAAGGTTGCCAGCAAAAGGGGAAGTCCACTAAAGACTGTCTTACGCAAAAATTCCACCAATGACTATCTTATGTGGAATGTCTGCTAAAGACTATCTTGAAGACAGAGATGTTCGCAAAGACCAACGAATTAAAACAGTATTGGGAAGAAACTGAACAACCGAAACAAAACGAAGCACAACCGGTGTTCTTTCTCTCCCTATAACTCCTGTCAAAAATTATGGCAAGCACAATAGCACAAAAATATGTTCTCTAGCAACCTTAATCAACCACAAATCAACCAATGCAACCACAACAAAAATAAATAAATAGACACGGTATTTTTACGTGGAAAATCCCTCTAAATCAAGGGTAAAAACCACGGGACTTTAGAGTCCAATCAAAAGCTCCGTTATCATCAAATGTTCAACTACAATATCACAATATCAAGCCTACAACAAGTATTCAACTCCAACAAGGCTAACAATATGTAATCTTTAGCAAAAGAGAGAAAAATGGGAGAACATCACCAAATTGCAGTTATTGAAAAATGGGTATTTCTGACGCTACAGGAATCGGATGAAAAATCCAATCGTACAAAGTCAAGAACACATTATCATCTAGTTGCTGTCCAAAAATCAGCTCAATCGAACCACGGATGGACCTTCGAATGAAGAGTTGATCACTGCTGCACCAAACTTAAAAACTGATTTTTTTAGCTTCAATCTTTCTCTATTTTAAAATTTGATTTTGGCTCACAATAAATGGCTGCCCACATCCTCACATAAAAGCCAAAAAGAATGGCTTTTTGTCAAATCCAAAAAGGGTAATAAATATGTGGCAGAAGCTTTCCTTTTTATAACCAAACAAAAGAAAAATAAACAACCCTTTTTAAAGTTGGGTTGACCAGTGTAAGGGTTCCCCACATAGTGGGAGCCACACCCAACAAATCTCCCCCTTCGACTATGTGGGGAATGCCTCCATGCCGGAGGTCAAACAACATGCTTCAACCTTTCCTCTTGGTAAGGCCTTGTCAACATATCAGCACCATTATCATTAGTGTGTATCTTCTTAAGCTCTAACAGCTTAGCTTCAAAAACATCTCGTATCCAATGGTACCTCACATCAATATGCTTAGATCTAGCATGAAAAGTTAGGTTCTTACCAAGATGAATAGCACTCTGGCTATCACAATACAGGACATACTTCTCCTGAGTAAAACCAAGCTCATGCACAAACTTCTTCATCCAAAACATCTCCTTGCATGCTTCGGTTGTTGCAATGAACTCTGATTTGGTGGTGGACAATGCAACACACTTTTGCAATCTTGATTGCCATGCCACAGCTCCCCTTACATAAGTGATCAAGTAACCTAAACTAGATCTCATCGAGTCAATGTCTCCGACCATGTCTGAATCTGTATACCCAACAAGAACAGGTTTCTCATTGCCAAAAAAAAGTTTCATGTTAGAAGTGCCGCGAAGATATTTCATAATCCAATTCACTGCATTCCAATGCTCTCTGCCTGGATTAGAAAGAAAACGACTAACTGTACCAACGGCATAAGCCAAGTCTGGTCTCGTGCAAACCATTGCATACATCAAACTTCCCACGGCTGAAGAGTAAGGAATTTTCTGCACATTTTCCTTCTCTTTTTTTTGTGGAAGGACTATGCTTAACACTCAATTTGAAGTGCGTAGTAAAAGGAGTGTTCACCGCTTTAGCTTTGTCCATACTAAACATTTAAAGTACTTTCTCGATGTACCTCTCTTGTGATAACCATAATTTCTTGGCCTTTCTATCACGTGTCAATCTTATTCCAAGAATTTGCTTTGCTGGCCCCAAATCCTTCATTGCAAATTATTTACTCAACTCTTGCTTCAACTTCTCAATTCTAGAAGCATTCTGACCAACAATAAGCATATCATCAACATAGAGCAAAAGAATTATAATATCATCACCAGAGAATCTCTTAACAAACACACAATGATCAGAAGTAGTCTTCTTGTAGCCTTGCTCCCCCATAACAGACTCAAACTTCTTGTACCATTGCCTTGGAGTTTGCTTCAAACCATACAAGCTCTTCTTTAATCTGCACACATAGTCCTCTTTCCCTTGTGCAACAAACCCCTTTGGCTGCTCCATGTAAAGCTCTTCTTCCAAGTCACCATGAAGAAAAGTAGTTTTCACATCCATTTGTTCAACCTCTAAGTCATAACAAGCTGCCAAACTCTATATAGTTCTGATAGAGGACATCTTCACAACCAGAGAAAATATTTCTTCAAAACCAACCCCATTTTTTTGAGTATAACCCTTGATGACCAATCTAGCCTTGTATCGTGGAGATGAAGACTTCTCTTCTTGCTTCAACCTGTAAACGCACCGATTCTTCAAAGCTCTTTTGCCCTTGGGTAGTTTCACCAACTCAAATGTATGATTTTCATGCAAGGATTGAAGTTCATCTTTCATCGCTTCAACCCACTGATCTTTGCATTCACTCTCCATAGCCTCTTCATAACATCCAGGTTCTCCCTCGTCAGTCAAAAGAACATATTCATCAGGTTCATAATCATGACAAGACATGTAACTTCTGCAAGAAGTTAGGTCACATAAAGATAGAATGTTATAAGTTGAAAAACAAAAATAGGAGGGCTGTTAAGAGTGGCAAGAAATAGAAAGCTGAGGTAGCTGATGCTAGTGTGGCTAAAAACAATGGTGATGATTGGTTGTTGGTGTCTACAACTGAAAGGTCTAAACTTACGTCCAAGTGTATTTTGGATTCGGGGTGCTCTTTCCATATGTGTCCAAACAAAAACTTGTTCTCTACATATAGTCCAATTGAATGTGGATTTGTACTTATGGAGAACCATTCACTCTATAAGATAATCGGTATTGAAACCATTTAGATTATGGTGCACAACAGAATCTGTAACACCCCTGACCCTTATCCGTCGCCGGAAATGGGTTACAAGGTATTACCGGACTTAACTACCAATTTGGGGCATAAAATTTGAAACTATCCATCAGCATCATATTGACTAAATCGACTATAACTCGAGTTACAAAACTCGAAATTTAGATCATAACATCTTTACTTCATTTCATATAATCTCTATACATTAATCATACTTATAAATATACCAAAACCAAATCAAACGAAATCATCAAGCCAAAATATAAATTCCAAGAATAATGAGATGGACAAGCCATTTTCGCATGGCTTATACAAATATATACAACTTCAAAACTAGCAATATCAAAACTAGTCTATACATGCCACATAGCCAAATCTCCAAGCATTTATTTATCGAAGCAAAATTTGGATAGTGTGATGAGATCTCCTTCGACTTCCAACCCGAGCAAGTCTTTGAAACTCTATAAACATAGGAAAAATTACATAAAGTAAGCTTTGAAAGCTTAGTAAGCCATAAGCAAATAATTCACCATAGAAACATATATAATTTAATTCAAATAGGCCAAATTTGGTTAATCACATACACATGTACAATCACTTTTCTCATATAATCGATGTTCCTCGTTCAGTAGCTTCACTTATTCATAATTCATATCATCATTCATAAACTTTCCCATCTCAAAACAAATACATATACATTTGTTCACGTATATACATATTAACTACCAAATTTTCTTTCTTACCTTTCAATTCATATAATTCACATATAAATACATATGATATACAATTTTCATTTCAACATCTAAAACTTACTTATTAGATTCAAACACACATGATTCATTATACCATCACATATGGTCCAATATACTAGTTTAATCCATTATCATATATATGACCGATCATCCAAAATTAATTAAACTATCACATGTACTCATATATTCGAATTTAATATAATATCACATATAACCACTTATACACAAATTCAATTCATCATTACATATGCACGTACCTTTGTGACCGAACCTATAAGGTTAATTAAATCAACTTATTTGATGATAACGAATTCGTAATTGAAATTACATATATCATGCCACCATTCAACAACTATCTAGATCAATAGGTCTCAAAAATCAACTACCAACATACCATTCATTCATTCAATCAAACTCATAGATTAATAATCACTTCTCGATACTTTAATTTCGTATACAAGAACAATTTACCTCATTAATATTTAAATTACACAATTATCATACATCAATCTCATGCTCATTAGAACTCAAAACAAATGGACTAAGTATTCATATCCTTCATACCATATCGAAATAACTTAAATAAATTTGCACCAAGATGATAAACCATTATTCAATATGTACATACCTAACACTTTTGTTTACCTTTACTAAGTGTTTCTATCCTTGAGCAAAAACCGATAACCCGCACATACAGTGCCTTTGAACCGATCTCACACACACAGTGCTCGGTGAATAAACCCGCACACACAGTGCCTTTGAACCGATCTCGCACACACAGTGCTCGGTGAATAAATCCGCTCACATAGTGCTACTCAACCGATCTCGCACACATAGTGCTCGGTGAATAAATCCGTATACACAGTGCCACTCAACCGATTTCGCACACACAGTGCTCGGTGAATAAATCCGCACACACAGTGCTCTTCAACCGATCTCGCACACGATTGTTTCGGTGAATAAATCCGCACACACAGTGCCACTCAACCGATTTCGCACACACAGTGCTCGGTATTTTAGCTCGCACACATAGTGCCATTATTTTATCTTCTCCTCATTACTAAATATACTCATGATTTCATTTCATCCAATTAAATACACTTAAGATTAAAAATTCAAAATCATCATACTTCTCCCATCACATAATATCACATTCAAGAACAACCATTATACATAATAAATATATATATATATATATATATATATATCCTCATTTTAATTTCCAGCATCAATCACATTCTATTTTCACGTGTAACTATATTTGATACATATACAAATATTCAATCCACCCAAATTAATTCAAGCTTACATTTATAATATGCATTTTATTCTCACTTTTGAATATAATAAAATATTTCCATACCACATTCGGCTTTATATAATTAAGTCTATTATTTCACTTTAGCATATACAATTCAACATTGAATAAAATTTGTATCAATCCAATTGCTTACAAACTTACTCAAGTAGTTCCTTGAACATATCAATTACCATTCCTCACATTCGGTAATAGCAAATATAATTATAAACATTTCAATTCTGCATGAATAATTTACATTTATTTAAAATTAAGAACAACCATTTACTTATAGACTTACCTCGGATATCGGCGAACGTAAAATCAACTATTCGGCTATTTTTTTGTCTTTCCCCGATTCAAATCCGACTTTCTCTTTTATTGATCTAATTTGATATAAATTAAACTCATTTAATCAATATTCAATTAAATTCACTCAAAAACACATGAATAGTAATTTGCAGTTTTACCCCATACATTTTACATTTTTAGCTATTTAGTCTAAAATTCACAAAACACAAAATGAGCATAATTTGCCCTTGCTATGCTTATGCCGAATACTCATCTCATCCATATGGGTCCATACAATTTATTTATTACATATTTTAATCCCCTATACATATAAATTTCATAATTTAATCTTATTTAAGCATTTCCACAAAATGGTCCACAATGCATATTTCACCAAACAAGAGCCGAATATTTATTGGACTTATACAAGTCCTTACACTATGTTTATTTTAGGAAATCAAGTCCCTCCATTTATCAATTTCATCAATTAAGCCCTAATAACTAATTTCTTGAAGATTGATAATACAAAACTTAAAAATCTATTATATATTTTCTATTTTCTAACATCAACACTGAATTTTTTCACAACTTCCTCAAAGGTCGAACATAAATTCTTTATAGATTTCAAAAATTAACACATGGGCAAGATAAACAACTCAACAACCATCACAAATATGTCAAAATTATTCAAAACAAAGCTCAAACATACCTTTAATTTAACATGCAAGCACCGAAATTGTCAAGGCTGAAACTTCTCTTCTTTCTCTTAGTTTCGGCCAAACAAAGAAGAAAGATGGGTGCTTTCATCTTTTTGCACCTCTTTGTCTAATATAATATGTTATCATATATTATAATATATCATCATGTCATAAAATAAATAAAAAAATTTCCAATTCATTATTACAAGCAATTTGGCCGGCCACTACATTCATTTCTCTATCATTTTGTTTATTATATTCTATTATAACCACTAATATATTAAAATAATGTACCATTTTCACCTAAAGAAATAATAAACAATTAGATCATCATTTCATGCATACCAACCGGCCACTAACCTTCCTTTATGGCCAAATTGCTACTTTAAGCCTCAAATTTATTAAAACACCAACAATTAAGCACTATCTCATCTAACCATCAAATTTTCAATTTA
>CP106726.1:7031632-7105215 GCA_025506655.1 Gossypium rotundifolium
CAAACCATTGCCGCAGAAGGGATGGCGAGTTTCAAGTTCGCGAAGACCAAAAGAAACGATTCCGACGACAATCCCGGCCATGTTTCCTCAAATCTCTGGGCCGAAACCACATAAAACGATAACAAAACAAGTGAAATCCACAGCGAAATCGAAGCTGCCAATGGAGCTCCTTTGAAACCCAGATCCGTCCAATTAACCAATGCGTAAACGATGCCCAAATGAAGTGCCAATGGCAGAACCGAAAACCACACCAGAGGCATTAAAATACTTTGCGACTGAAGGAATCTCAGTATGTTTTGTACCAATCCGTAAGCAAATAAGCCTGGGATGAGATATTTGATATAAAGCGCCGCCGTTTTCGAGATTTTCGGCGTCTTGTTGAAGGAAGGTCAATATGGGCTCGGTGTAGAACCATAAGATCGATATTAGAATGGCGAAAGAACAGGAAATTATGCATGAAGATTGGAGATAAATTCCCAATATTCTGTAAATTTTGGCACCAAATCCTTGACCACAAAGTGTTTCCAGTGCTCCACTTAATCCTGTCTAACAAATAAATTGGAGAAACAAGTAAATCCACAAAAAAAAAATGTTCAAGTTATGATAAAAGGGTTAATATACCATTTCATACCTATATTTAATTTCAATGTTCCATTTGGCATATGAGGTACTTTGTCTCAATTTAGTATTTAAGTTTGATTTTAATATTTAATTTGGTACCTCGACTAAACAAAATATGGTCCAATAAATATTTGACAAGCATGTTTTAGTAATAAAAAAACATAAGTACTTAATCAGGGCAAAAGAAAAACTCAAGTACTAAATTAAATATTGAAGTCAAACTTAAGTATTTGTATGGGACAAAGAAAAACTCAAGTATCAGGCACCAAATTGAACATTGAAGCAAAATATAGGTACCAAATAGTTATTAACTTTATGATAAAATAATCAATTTATAAGAGTATGGTGTAATGGTAATATAAATTACACTCTTAATAAGAAAATACGGGTTCAAATCTTGGAGACAACATTATTAGAAAAGAGAATCACGAACTTTAAATATGGATTGCAAAATGAACATGAAAGATTAAAAAAGGGTAAACTACAATAAATGTCACCCAACTATGATTTTTTATTCTTTTCTGACACTCAACTATGAAAAGTTACAAAATAATAATTTTTTTCTCTTTTGTTACCCAACTATTCAATTGTCTTTTTTAGTCACCAACTAACTAATTTAAAAATGAAAACACCTCAAAATCTAATATAGTTGTGTGACCAAAAAAGATAAAATTAAATAGTTGAATGATCATTTTTGTAATTTATTATAGTTTGGTGACAAAAAAATATTAATAATTGGGTGATTATTTCATAATATTTCATAGTTGGAGAACCAAAAAGAAAAAAACCATAGTTAAGTCACTAGGTAAGTGATCCTAAAGAAGAGTGATAAAATAGTGAAAACTAACCATGAAAGCAAAGCCAGTGACGGTGGCCCAAGAATTAGCAAGCGTGGCACCAGCAAGCTGAAGCTCCCCAAGGTGACCGGCAAACATGACAGACACCAAAGTTATGGAAAAATACACAACATTCGTCACAATCATTGGAAGTGCAAACAAAACTTGTTTCTTCGCCTCTTCCAAATCCAAAACATTCTTCCACCACCTCCCATCTTCGTCATTGTTATCATCGATCTCCTGTAAAAACGGAATCGTTTCTGAAATATTCGTGTTTGACATCTCGATTTTCAAAAAAAAAAAAAGGGGAAAGGCTGCTATATCTTCTTCAGTTTCTTTTTTTCTGGGAGCTTTCTGAAGAAGAGAAAAAGAAAAATAGAATGACCTTATCAACTTAGTATAGCGGCTATTCTTAATTATTGTGTCTAATTTTGTATGGAAGACTTGAAAAAGACATTGAAAAAGCTCTATATCAAGAATCAAATTGCATTTTTGCTTTTTCTATTTAAAAAAATTAGTAAATTAGTCATGGTGCAAAACAGTCCTTCCATTTTGGTGTTTATATATGAGGTACAATAATAAATTTACTCCTTAACCTTTACAAATTTATTCAATTTGACTCATACTTTTTTATTGAAAGTAAATTTTAAAAAAATTAAACTAATGAAGCTAAAGAGTCAAAAAGGCCTTTGTAACAAATTTAAAAAAATCATTTAAGCTACAAATTTGAATATTTTTAAAAATTATAAAAAATTATAAAAATGTTATAAAAATTTTATTAAAAAGTAACAAAACCTACTCAATAAAATAGTAGGTTCAATTGTTTTAAAAAATCTTCAAAACATTATATTTTTAAATTTTCGTAAATTTTATTTATAATTTTTACGATTTTAATCATTTTCAAAATTTAAATGGGTGTAATTGATTTTTAAAAAAATTATTACTAAGGCCTTTTTGACCCTTAGGTCTTATTAGTTTCAAAATTTTCTAATTTACTTCTAATAAAAGAGTAAGGGCCAAATTGAATAAATATGTAAAGATTGAGGGCTAAATTTATTATTATATCTTATATATAAACAACAAAAAGGACTGTTTTGCTTACTCATCTAACTTACATGGGCTAATTTTATGGTAGTAACACAAAATCTTTTATATTATATATTAGATTGCATTTTAATTTTTAATAAAAATTAAAATGCAATCTAATATATAATATAAAAGATTTTGTGTTACTTTTACCATTTTTTATTAGTATAATAATTATTGTTATAAACAAATTTAAGGTGTCTTTGGACGATGCATTTATCTTCGATATAATTAGATATAAATTTAACATAAAAGCATAATTATTTTTTGGCAAAGGCTTTTTATTACATATAAGCCTTTATTATCATTATATTTTTGTTGAATAGAAATTTTTAAATAATTTTTATTCTTTATTCAGTATTTTTCCCTAACATAAATATAATTTATTTCAAATATTTATATGCATATTCAAAGTGGTTTAGAATTTATTTAAATTAAATTAACATGAAATGTTAAAAGTAAAGATAAAAATGGTAAAATAAAATATTATAAATTAAATTTAACACTTAAATTTTTAATTTCTTGTAAATACTCAATTTTGACTACTAACATTTTATCTATTCTTTGAAATCAAGAATATTATATTTCAGCAAATTGTTCTACTCAAGTGTATCTCTCCTAGAGCAACAACTCTTGTTTAAAATAGTTATTCAGAACAACTGTTGTTCAAAAATAACTATGTCCAGAATAGCTATTTCAAAACATAGTTTTAATTAGAACAACTGTCATCCAATATAATTATTATTTGAGAACAACTTTAGTTTAGAATATTAGTGTTTCAAGAATGACTATGTTTAGAACAACCATTGTTTGGAACAACTTGTATTTAGAACAATTATGTTTTCCCGAAAGAGTCGTTATTTAGAACAAGTTTTACCAAGAAAAACATCACCACACAAAACAATTCTTATTCGGAACAACCTCTATATTGAGAACAACTCTCATTTGGAACAAGTCAAAATAATCATTTAGGAGCAACTCTCATCTAAGAACAACCACCATCTTGCATTTCAAGAGATCTTCTGTGAAAGATGTTTACGTGGTACTTCACCAAAGTAGAAGAAATGGAAGTAACTCCAAAATATGATAGAGTTCTTGGGTTATCTTCACTTTTGGGATGTTTTGGAGAGTTTAGCTTAGTGGATCAGGTATGAAGGTAGTTAGGCTTCCTCTTAACATTTTCTTTTAACGCTGAGTGTTTTTCCATCACCAGCAAAACTTTTCACTACACTTCTTAATCAATATGCAATTGTATCTTAAGAATATATACTAATAGTCTCATTAATTCCTAGCTTTGTAACTCCTATTTTTGAAAAACTACAAATAGAAGCCTTATCACTTATCGCTTTTGAAATTTTCAACATTTTGAACTCTCAAAGGATTATCTCTGAAATTCTCTCAACTTACTTCTTGGTTAAGCTTGATAGTTTACATACTGATGATCACTTATCGCTACGTTCAGTGTTACTGGATCTGTTGTAGTCTTTCTCTCCACTTTCTTTTGCTACATCTTGTTCACTTCTTTGCAATGCTTCCTTTCTCCGTCAAAGAACTCTCTACGCTATTTCTATGGCAACAACAACATTTTAGATGTTGAAACCTCTTGTTTTAGTGTTATTTTCTCTATTGCTAATTGGTACTTTTTTTTGACAATTTTAATATTTTAAAAAAAGTATAGTAAAATTGTTGATTTTGGTACAACGTATTGCTAAGATGAATTTGATTGTGTAAATATTATTGGATTGTTAAAGCTAGCTTGATTTCTTGGAAAATTGAATTCACAAGATGAACTTGATTACCAATGGCTAAGAAGAACCCCATGACAAACAACAATGCTAGAACCAAGATAAGAGAAACGGTGATGAGGATGTCAAGTTGAGGTGAGTGGGATTGAGTTGTTTTAAAAGAGTCAAAACTATCCTCATTTTCTTTTGTTACTTTTTCTCAATAAACACACAGAAGGAAAAAGAGAAAACTTACAAACTTTAGTCTTATGTAGTAAATAAATCGTAAAAAGTGTTTTGGACTAATTACAAAGAGATCTCTAGTTTTAGTCAAAAGTAAAAAAATGTCATGTTAGCAATCTGTTAGTGGATTAATGAAAATTTTAATGACAGTGACCAATTTGAACAATTATCTTAATTAAAGTTACTAAATTGACCAAAAAAATTAAAGTGACTAAAATAAGAACGACACTATTTTAAAGTGACTTGCGATGTAGTTTACTCTTACTGTTATTTGAGTGATAAAAAATTTAATATATGTTTTAAGTGAGGGAAACAAATACAAATTAATGGTCAAACTATTCATGCATCTAACCTTTTAAGTGAGGGAAGTTAGTGACTTTAAAATATTTACTTGAAGCTTACAAATTTGAAGACTATGTTTTGTTTAAAAAATGAAAAAAGAACAAAATTAATGTTCAAACAATTCATGCATCTAACCTTATTTAGTGAGGGAAAAAAGAGAGTAAAGTAAGATATTTTAAGAGATTAACTTCAAGCTTACTAATTTATAACATATATTTTTACTTTAATTTTATAATATCATAATTTGTTTAAATATTTTATTCAATTTATTGACATATACATATCCAAATACACAACTTATTACTTTTTTTCGAGATTATATGTCAAATTTTAGTTTTGATTCTTATATTCTACTCAAATATAAATTTTAATCTTTGTACTTTAATTTTGACATAATGTGATACCTCAACTTTTTAATTTCATTGTCAATCTAATTACTTCATTTTGACTAAATTATTGATTTTTTTTTTTGAAATTATATAACAATAGTTAGTTTTCAATTTTAGTCCCAGGGGTGAGCATTCGATCGAATTGAATCGAATCAAATAAAAATTTTTTGAGTTAATCAAGTTTTCAAATCTCATTTTATCATCCTAACTTTATTTGAAGTTTTATCGAATCGAATTAAGTGAGATGGAATTCAAATCGAATTGAATCGAATATATTTATTCAAGTTAAATTTAAAAATAAAATAAAATTAGTGTTGTTTATTTTTATGTAATTTTTCATAAAATAATTTTCTTTAAAGTTTTTAAACATGATCATACAACAAAAATTGAAGTAAATAAGTGAAGAAATAAAAGCAACACAACATTAACCCAAATAAACAACATGATTCCAAATAAACAATAAAAATAATACAACAAGATTATAATAAAAAAATATAAGTAAAAGTCCAAGTAAATAGCATGAGTCGAAATAAACAACAACATTATAATAACAAAAAAACATAAGCAAAAGTCCAAAATACAATAGAAACCTACACCAAAAGAACACAAAAAAGTCCAATTAACCAACAACAATAACAAGCCAAACCAAACTAATAACAATAACACATCAATTCAAAAACCATTATAGAAACGTTTAAGTTTTTTCTTGTGCTTCAAACACCGTTGATAATCTTGAAACATCTAGTAAAAGTATTGAATGAGTTAGTTAAATAATAAAAAAATTTGCAAAAATAAATTAAATAAACATTTAACTTTATAAACTAATGCTAAGTATGTTACCTTCTTGATCTTCGGGTATTTTGGATACGTCTAGCAAATTTAAAAACAAAAGTGTTAGTTAAATTATGGGAATGCTTACTAATATAAAGACTACAAAAGCTTATTTTATAAATTAAAATTTATATATTACCATCTTCCATGGTTTGAAGTTCATCAACATAATCTTCAAGATTGATGGCACCATTAGATTTCCGAAGCCATTCTTGTGTGCAAACCAAAGCTTCGACCATGAGAGGAGTTAGAGAACTTCTAAAACTATTGAGAACATGTTGAAATAGGAATAGCAAGAATATCTCGAGCCATTTGTGCAAGACTAGGAAATCTAGGACTATTCATTTTCCACCACAATAGTAAATCAAATGAACTTGAATTGTTTACTTCTTCATCCTCACCCAAATATCTATCCAACTCAGATTTGCTTTCTAATCCAACTTGTTTCATCTTCTTAAGTTATTTTTGTTTGGCCAAGCCTGTTTTCATTTCTGACTGATCTATTTCCATTGAACTGCAAATATTTGTCGAAGAACTAGATTTACCTTCAAACAATTCAATTCTCCTGGCATTAGAAGAATACTCATTGAACAAGCAATGCAAATCTTTATCAATCATTTTCATAATGTCATTAGCAACATTAGGAAAAAAGCAAGTTGACCCCAAAGTCCAAAAAATTCATTTTACATCGCGGATCAAATATGACCGCCAAGTAAACTAGCATGTTGATCTTGTTTCCTTCACCCATATACTTATTATATTTCTATCTCATTTTGGAAGTCATAGAAATTATGTCTAGATCTCCACAATCTTGCCACCCATCAAAAAGGTAATGCACATCCGTCAATACTTCAAAAAGTGAATGAGAGGTAACATGCAAAGATCCGAACACCTTCAATGTAAGATGATAAATAGGCTCTAATACTTTTATAACTCTTCGAACAATTTCCCAATCATCAAATGTAGGAAGCGCGAAGGCTTCTACCGAACTCCCGACTTAAGTTGTCCCTAGGGTGTTTGTATAGGCTTTGAGATGCCTTATTTGGCCCCTAAGTATCCTAATTCGAGTGGAATTCCTCCTAGGGTGTTTAAATAGGCTTTGGAATGTGTTTCTTTACCTCCAAGTATCCTATTCCGAGTAAAACTCCTCTTGGTCGCGGCAGGGACACTCCCATGGCACACGCCCGTGTAAGTCGTGGCCAGGCAGTGTTCGAGACTGTTGATTGAGGCACAGCCGTGTGGGCTTGGGCCAGGCCTTGTGGATTTTGTAATATGGCCCATTTACTCCGTTTGGGCCCATTTTCATTTTTTTTATCATCCGGTGCTCTCTTGGGTATAAAACATGAAAACAAAGAATTAAGAGCACCAAATTACATAATTCAAGGCTTAAATCATCCAAAACCATGCTAAATGCGGGCCTAAAATATGTTACTTTTACGGTTTATCAAGGAACTCCATCTCCAGTAGTAAGGTCAAGAAAAAAATTATGGTCATCACGTACATATGATTCAAATGCACGCTTGTATTTTTTGGCCACCTCTAACATCATATATGTTGAGTTCCATCTAGTAGGCACATCTAAACACAATTGAGCCTTACTATCTATCATTTCTTCTTTTACCCGTTGGTTGAATTTTGTCAACCTCGATGGTGGTGCTCTTATATACCTCGCAGCACCTCTAACTCGATCCACAGACACAGAAGCATCCTTAATACCGTATTGCACAATGAGATTAAGAATGTGTGCAACACATCTCATATGAATAAATTTTCCATTTGCAACAGAAGCATTTCGATGATTCAATTTCTTTCTCAAATATTCAATGGCAACACTATTGGTGGATGCATTATCAACTGTAATAGTGAAGACCCTCTCAATCCTTCAATCTCGAAGACATTTTTCAATGGCTTGACCTATGCTTTCACCTCTATGAGCGGATATTGGGCAAAAATTTATAATCCTTTTTTGCAACCTCCACTCATCATCCACCCAATGTGCTGTTAAAACCATATAAGATATCCTCTGCAATGAAGTCCAAGTGTCTGTCATCAAACAAACTCTACTTATATCTTTTTCGAAAAAATTCTTCATTACACTCTTCATGGAGTTAAATAAATCAAGACAATCCCTTCTAATTGTCTAACGAGATGGAAGACTAAACCGTGGGCATGCTATTGAAAGAAAGTATTTGAAACCCTCTCCCTCTACAATTTTAAAAGGTAGTTTATCCATAATTATCATACGAACCAATGCTTTTCTAACAGCATCTTTATCAAACACCCAAGTTGATAAATCCGTTGTTTCTTGGCTAACCTTCACAAATGTTAATTCTGATTGCTCCGGATTAGAAGTATTACCTCGAGGTCTTTTTAGGCATGCTTTCAAATGGTTATTCAAATTCGTTGTAGAACCCGAAGTTGATTCCATTGTGTAAGTAACATCACATGCATTGCACCTTGCTCTCTTCTCCCCCTATTCAGTCACAAATTTGGTGAAATGGTTCCAACAAGCTACCCTTGGAGTAATCTTTTTTTGAACATTTTCCTTGGTTGTTGTTTGATCATCTCTACTTGGAGAAGAATTTTGTGAACTTTGAGTTGAACCATCTCGCTTTGGACCACTCATCTACAAGTAAACATTTGTTGTAATCACTAACCATGACCAAAATTGGTTTAAAATCAAACTTAATAAGTCGATTAAATTAAAAATTAATTAATATAATAGTACATCACATAAATTAAACAAAAAAAAAGTATGTTAAACTACATTTTAAACTTTAAAGTTAGTTAATTGAAGCCTAAATTAATATAATAGTACAATAGCATAAATTAAACAAAAAAAAAGTATGTTAAGCTATCGTTTAAAGTTTAAAGTTAGTTAATTGAAGCCTAAATTAATATAATAGAAGTACAACAAACATAAATTAAACAAAAAAAAAGTATGTTAAACTACGTTGTAAATTTTAAAGTTAGTTAATTGAAGCCTAAATTAATATAATAGTACAACAAACATAAATTAAAGAAAAAAAATGTCCGATAAACCACGCTTTAAACTTTAAAGTTAGTTAATTGAAGCCTAAATTAATATAATACTACAACAGCATAAATTAATTAATTGAAGCCTAGTTTTCTTTATATCTAACTTGCAAAAAGATTTATTATTAAAATATTTAGGTGTCTATTAAACTACAGTTTAAACTTTAAAATTAGTTAACATGGTATTTAAAAAAGTCTGGTGGAGTGTTATTTTATTTATAAGGTCAGTATTTAATATTTAATATTTTAATTTTTATTTATAATTTAAATATGATAACCCAATATTTTATTCATCATTTAATGTTATTTTATCAAATTGTATTAGCAAGTGCAAAATCCTTTAAAAGAAGTACATTTTATGTATTTTTTCTCTATTAATATTACGTTATTACTAATATTATATTATCACTAATATTACATTATTACTTTGGGAAATTAATTGGCTAACATTTCTCTATTAATATTACATTATTACTAATATTATATATTTATATTAGGTTATGCTTCGTGCTTAGTTATTAATAATAAAAAAGAATTTTGCATCTTCCAAAACAAAAAAAAAAAAGACAAACAACAATTAAATGTTTCATTTGAGTGGGCAGGTATCATTTTTAATTATTTTAAAGCCCAAAATGGCTTTACCAAGAGATTCCAGCAACTGCACTCAAAGCCTCAAATAAAATAAGTTAAATTCTTTCATTTTAAAAAATTAGCCCGATGATGATTGTGTTGTGCCAGTGTGCCTCGTTCTACAATAGCAAACAGGTAAGTGGAGAAGGAAAATAGAGCGAAAATCATTCAATAGAGCGAAATAGATGCAAATAGAGCTAAAATCATTCAATAATTCAAAAATATTTCAAGACAAACTTTAAAGATACAAAAAATTTGAGCTTACAATGGAAGAGAACAGACTGCCTCGGTCAGAAGGAACATCAACTCGATTTGGAGGTAAGGATTTTGATTTGAAGGTTTTTTTTAAAGAAGAAGAAGAAGAAGGAAGAAGGGTTTATTTTAGGGTTTTTTGAGAAAAATAAATTTTAGGATTTGAACTTTGAATGGAATGAAAACAGATAGAAGAAGAAAAATAAATGGGGGTTTGGACGATGGAATTTGTTGGGGATGATTTGGGGGGAGGAATTGGGATTTGGGAAAATAAATCTTTGGGGCATGGGCAGAATGGCTTGGGGAAGTAGGAAAAAATAAAATGTTTGGGCTTGGGGAAAATTGGCAATTAGGTTAAAGACTTAAAAATAATTAAGTAAAAACCTATTAAAAAATTAAAAAATATAGTTTATATTCGAATTATTCGAATTTGAAAATTTAACTCGACTCGAACTCGAAATTCGAAAAAAAAATTTGAGTTGATTCGATTAACTCGATTCAAATAATTTGAAATTCGAAATTTTTTTGATTCTTTTGTCCTTATTCTATGTCTTAATTTTGACATAATTTGGTACTTTAATTTTTTTAATGTCATTAATTAGTCTAAACATCGTAATCTAATTAATCTGTTGATGTAAAGTTTTAAGAATTGACAACATTGTTAAAATTCTCCGTAAATTCAAATTATTAGATTGTTATTATTTTTTGTTACATGGCTACCAAATAAGAATTATTTTTTAAAAAAATCAATATATCACACTAGCAAATTTAACAAAAGATTTTAAAGTTGTTAATAACTAGGCTTAAATTTTTAAATCTGAAAAGTAAAGAGACTCAATTCTTAAAAACAAATAGAGATTAAATTGAAAATGTAAGAAGAGTATAAAGATATAAAAACATATTTTGATATGTTAGAATTGTGTGACCCAAATTCTAAGATATTGCTTGCAAGTCAAGTTAAACAAAATATATCTTCTTTCTAGAAGATTTAGTATTTATGAGTATAATATATTTAGCATTTATTAGCATAATATATTTTTACTTTGATTAGAATTGGGTTTTACAAGCCTATAAATAGACATAGTCTATTCCTCTTGTAACGATTCGAATTCGACATAGTGAATTTTCTTCTCCTCTGCCCGTGGTTTTTTTCCCGAAAGGGTTTCCACGTAAAATCTGTGTTCTTTATTCTCTTTTTCTTTTCTTTGCGATATATATTGTCATTACCGACTTTATATTTTTCACAAATTGGTATCGAGCTTCCGGTTTTCATCTCGATCACGGTAATGGCGTCATTGAAGTATGAAATTCATTTGTTAGATCGTAACACAGATTCGTTGTGGCGATAAAGATGCAGCGGTTCTTGCAGATGGATTTAGAGGAAGCCCCGCTAGGTAGATAAGATGCCTTCGACATTGACGGAGGAAGATAAGAAGAGTAAGGATCGAAAGGCACTAACACGCTTACATCGCATTTGTCTAATGAAATTTTGCGAGGATGTGATGAAGGAGAAGACCGCCGCAAGATTATGGAAGAGGCTAGAACAAATATGTATGTCGAAAACTTTAACTAGCAAGTTGCATATGAAGCAACGTCTTTATGCTCATCGTTTGGAGGAAGGTGCGTGCGTGCACGAACACTTAATGATGTTTAAAGAAATTCTCTTAAACTTGGAGGCCATGGAGGTTCAAGATGATAAGGAAGATCTAGGGTTGATTCTACTTTGTTCGTTGCCCGTCTTATTCAACCTTTAGAGACACGATTTTATATAGCCACGAGTCTCTCACAGCTTGATGAGGTTTATGATTCTTTGACCTCGTATGATAAGATGAAGCATCTTGTGGTTAAACCCGACTCCTAGGAGAGGGTCTTATTGTTCGTGGGAGACAAGATCTAATGTCGATGATGATCGTGGAAGGACACAGATCGAATCCTCGCGGTAAAACTAAAGGTAGATCAAAGTCTTCAAACAGAGGTAAAACTTGTAACCTCGCAAGAAGAAAGGGCACATTAAACTGAGTGCTATAAGCTACGAACAAGATTAAAAGGGAGGTGCGAATCAAAAGGAAAGCAACCGTAAAATTCGGTGAAGTCGATGTTGTAGAAGACTACGCGATGGTGAACTTCTAGTCGCTTCGGTCAACAATTCAAAAGTGAGCGAGGAGTGGATACTTGATTCGGGTTGCACCTTCCACATGAGTCCCAATCGGGATTGGTTTACAAATTACAAGAAACAAAGGTTCAAGGTGTTGTTTTGATGGGAAATAATGCTTCGTGTAAAATCGCAGGTGTTGGAACAATTAAAGTTAAGATGTTTGATGGAGTTGTCAGAACACTTAGTGACGTATGGCATGTTCTAGAATTGAAGAGAAATTTAATTTCGTTGAGTACTCTTGATTCAAAAGAGTACAAATACACAGCTGAAAGTGGGATGTTGAAAATTTCCAAAGGTTCCCTCATTGTGATGAAAGGGCAGAGAAAGACTACCAAGTTATATGTTTTGCAGGGTTCTACTGTTATTGGTGATGCAGCTGTCGCTTCCTCTTCTTTGTCAGATGATGATATTACTAAACTTTGGCATATGCGCCTAGGGCATATGAGTGAGAATGGCATGGCAGAATTGAGCAAAGAGGACTTCTTGATGGGCAAGGAATTTGCAAACCAAGTTCTGTGAGCACACTGTGTTTTGGGAAGCAAAGAGAGTTCGATTCACCGGAGGAATCCATAACACGAAAGGAACGTTGGAGTATATTCATTACGATCATGGGGCCATCAAGGGTGCCTTCAAGAGGTGGAGCTAATTATATGCTAACTTTTATTGATGATTTTTCCAGAAAGTTTGGGCATTCTTCCCAAGGTAAAAGCGATGTGTTTTTCGCATTTAAGTCTTGAAAACTATGATTGAAAAACATACGAGAAAACAAATAAAATACCTCCGCATGCACAATGGCTTAGAGTTTTGTTACGATGAGTTTAATAAACTGTAAGTCGGAAGGATCGTGAGACACTTGACATTCGTCATACTCCACAACAAAACGGCGTTGCAAAACGAATGAACGAACGATCATGGAAAAGGTTCGATGTATGTTGTCAAATGCCAACTTACCAAAGTCGTTTTGGTAAGCGACCTCTCATGCATGTTTTTTAATCAATCGATCTCCATCCGCTGCCATTGAGAAAAAGACTCCACAAGAGGTATGGTCCGGTAATCCCGCTAATTATTCGATTTAAAGATCTTTGGGTGTCCTGCGATGCTCATGTTAATAATGGAAAATTGGAACCAAGATCCATTAAATGTGATTTTCTTGGTTATAAAGCTGGTGTAAAAGGGTATAAGTTATGGTGTCCCGAAAATAGAAAAGTTGTGATTAGCAGAGATGTTGTTTTTGATGAAACTGCTATGCTACCTAACTTATCTCTTAAAGACTCTTCCAATAAAGAAAATAAAAAGCAGGTGGAGCATCAGATTAATACAGAGTCAACTCCTCAAGCCAGTACAAAAATTGAGAATAGAGTTGCTTCTTCACCACAATACTCTATCGCCAAAAATGAACTAAAGAGAAATTAAACCTCCAAAGAAGTATCTTGAGCTGACCTAGTTGCTTATGCTTTAAATGTGGTGAAGATATAGATGCAAACCAAGAGCCGCCTAATTATTCGAGGGTTAGAATGTGAAGACTCGAGAAGGTGGATATTTGCTATGCAAGAGGAAATAGAATCACTCCACAAAAACAAAACATGGGATCTTGTGAAACTTCCTAAAGGTAAAAAGGTTGTTCGCTGTAAATGGGTGTTTAAAAAGAAAGAAGGGACTCCAAGAGTTGAAGAACCCAGATATAAAGCAAGGCTTGTTGCAAAAGGTTACAGTCAAATTCCAGGAGTGGACTTTACAGATGTGTTCTCCCCAGTTGTGAAGCATAGTTCGATTCGAGCTTTGCTTGGTATTGTGGCCATGCAAGATTTGGAGCTTGAGCAGTTAGATGTAAAAACTGCATTTTTGCATGGAGAGCTTGAGGAAGATATTTACATGCAACAACCAGAGGGTTTCTGATCTCGAAAAAGAGGACTATGTTTGCTTCTTTGAAAAAGTCTCTTTACGGTTTGAAATACCACCAAGACAAATGGTACAAGAGGTTTGATTCCTTTATGACTTCTCATAATTTTAAAAGAAGTAGCTTTGATAGTGTGTTTACTTTAAGAAAAACAAGTGATGGTTCTTTGTGTATCTACTTCTTTATATTGATGACATGTTGATAGCAAGAAAAGATAAAGTAGAGATAAGAAAGGTCAAAGCCCAACTAAGTGAAGAATTTGAGATGAAAGATTTGGGACCAGAAAGAAGATACTTGGTATGGAGATTCTCGAGATAGAAAAACAAGTAAGTTGTACCTAAGTCGGAAGGGGTACATTGAGAAAGTTCTTTGCGTGTTCAATATGCGAGTGCTAAGCTGTTAGTACTCCTTTAGCGACCATTTCGGACTTTCATCGGCTTTGTCTCCACAATCGATGATGAGATTGAGTACATGTCACATGTTCCATACTCGAGTGCGATGGGATCTCTCATGTATGCTATGGTTTGTTCACGCCCGATTTATCATATGCAATCGGTCAGCGAGATACATGGTAAATCCGGTGAAAGAACATTGGAATGCGATTCGGTGGATTTTAAGATACTTACGAGGTACTACCGATGTTTGCTTACAGTTTGGAAGAACTAGAGATGGAGTTATTGGGTATGTCGATCTTGATTTTTTGGAGACCTTGATAGAAGAAGATCTCTCTTGGTTATGTCTTTACAATAGGAGGTTGTGCAATCGGTTGAAATCTACTTTGCAAACTACGCTTGCTTTGTCTACCACCGGTTGAGTATATGGCGACATGAAGCTTGTAAAGAAGCTATTTGGTTGAAGGGACTCTTTAGTGAGCTCAATCAAGACCTTCAAATCAGCACAGTATTTTGTGACAGTCAAAGTGCCATCTTCCTTACAAAAGATCAAATGTTTCATGAGAGAACAAAACACATTGATGTTCGATATCATTTTGTTCGTGATATTATTGCTCGTGGTGATATAGTTGTGAGCAAAATTAGAACTCATGAAAATCCTGCAGATATGATGACTAAGTCACTTCCTATAACCAAGTTTGAGCATTGCTTAGACTTGGTTGGTGTTTATTGTTGAAGTTAAACCCTTAAGGGGTTTTATGGAAGAGGTGGAGAATTTGTTCGTTGAGAGTTCGCGATGAAGAACTTGTTTGTTGAGAATTCGTGTCAAGGTGGAGATTGTTAGAATTGTGTGACCCAAATTCTAAGATATTGCTTGCAAGTCAAGTTAAACAAAATATATCTTCTTTCTAGAAGATTTAGTATTTATGAGTATAATATATTTAGCATTTATTAGCATAATATATTTTTACTTTGATTAGAATTGGGTTTACAAGCCTATAAATAGACATAGTCTATTCCTCTTGTAACGATTCGAATTCGACATAGTGAATTTTCTTCTCCTCTTGCGTGGTTTTTTTCCGAAAGGGTTTCCACGTAAAATCTGTGTGTTCTTTATTCTTTTTTCTTTTCTTTGCGATATATATTGTCATTACCGACTTTATATTTTTCACATGATATTTAAATTTTTATCTTATAATTTGATCCAAAAAATTAATTGATCCAAAATGAAGTGAGGTGAAAAATTTAAAATTTGACCATTGTCTTATAATGTAAAAAAAATGAAATGACGTAAATCTAAAAGAAATAAAAGCCACGTGACAACCGTTAAAACTCTTAGGGTATTCAAATTGTATATAACAACGTAATGTTTTAACCAAAGAATTAATAATATTAACTATTTAGACTAATTAAGAACATTATTAAAATATTGAAGTTAGATTATATTAAAATTAAAGTATATAGATTAAATCTCAAAATTAAATATATTAGAGCGACCAAATATGATATTGAACTATTTTTGTACATAAAAAAGGCAATGAGCTAGCGACGTGGCAGCAACCTTCCTTCTATATATATAGGTGTATAGATAATATAAAAATTTATAGAATAATTATAATATATAATAATCATATAATATTCAAAAAAATTATAAGTAAAAAAATATTGTTTTAAAATTTTTATATGTTTTTTTTTATTATTTTCAAGGTTGTTGAGGTTCGGACTGATTAATAGGACTAATTAGATCGAGAACTGATCTATGCATTGGTCAAAAGTAAAGCAAAAAACCAGTTGATCTATGAATTGGACTACAAACTAGTTGAATCAAGTTGTACATATTTTAATTTTTATGATTATTAAATAATTTATTTAATTTAAATCAAAACTAGAATCGATGGGTTGAACAGCTCAATCATCAATTCAATTAAAAAATGTAGATTATTTTTTTATTATTTCTGAAAATTGAAGCTTCTCCCTGAATAAGGGCCTTTGTTTAATTTCCTTTAGTTTTCTATGCATTGCAATTGGCCTTCCTTCATCTCCATGCTCTCATAATCCTTCTTTCATAATCAAGCATGAGAAAAACACATTCCTTGTTGGAAAGTAATCTTTCTATTGCTTTAAATGGTGGGTTCCAACAGCAGAGATTGCAGTGTAAAGAAAGGGCAAGATGTGGTCCGGTCATCCCTTTTTCTCACAACAATTTACACTCAATAGCAATCTTTGGAACAAATGTCATGTCTTATAGGGTTCCTACATGACGATACAAGATTCTGGGGTCTGATATATGATGAGTGTGGAATTTAAGGTTCTTGGCGGATCATATGATGTACCACTCAATCAAGGTCACAAAAATGGAGGCCCAATATCATTTTTAGAAGAGATTTCTTCCCACAGACTATTGTTTAGACAAAACTTGTTTCTTCGCCTCTTCCAAATCAAAACATTCTTCCACCACCTCCATCTTCGTCGTTGTTATCATCGATCTCCTGTAAAAACGGAATCGTTTCTGAAATATTCGTGTTTGACATCTCGATTTTCAAAAGAAAAAAAAGGGGGAAGGCTGCTATATCTTCTTCAGTTTCTTTTTTTCTGGGAGCTTTCTGAAGAAGAGAAAAGCAAAATAGAATGACCTTATCAACTTAGTAATTATTGTGTCTAATTTTGTATGGAAGACTTGAAAAAGACATTGAAAAAGCTCTATATCAAGAATCAAATTGCATTTTGCTTTTCTATTTAAAAAATTAGTAAATTAGTCATGAGTGCAAAACAGTCCTTCCATTTTGGTGTTTATATATAGGTACAATAATAAATTTACTCCTTAACCTTTACAAATTTATTCAATTTGACTCATACTTTTTTTAAAGTAAATTTTAAAAATTAAACTAATGAAGCTAAAGTCAAAAAGGCCTTTGTAACAAATTTAAAAAAAAATCATTTAAGCTACAAATTTGAATTTTAAAAATTATAAAAAATTATAAAAATGTTATAAAAATTTTATTAAAAATAACAAAACCTACTCAATAAAATAGTAGGTTCAATTGTTTTAAAAATCTTTAAAACATTATATTTTAAATTTTCTTAAATTTTATTTATAATTTTTACGATTTTAATCATTTTCAAAATTTAAATGGGTGTAATTGATTTTTTTAAAAATTATTACTAAGGCCTTTTTTATAAATCTATTAGTTTCAAAATTTTCTAATTTACTTCTAATAAAAGAAAAGGTCAAATGAATAAACTATAAAGATTGAGGCTAAATTGTTATTATATCTTATATAAAACAACAAAAAGGACTATTTATACTCATCTAACATAGGCTAATTTTATGGTAATTTTTTATTAAAAATTAAAATGCAATCTAATATATAATATAAAAATTTTTGTTTACTTTACCATTTTTTATTAGTATAATAATTATTGTTATAAACAAATTTAAGGTGTCTTTGGATGACGTATTTATCTTCGATATAATTAGATATAAATTTAATATAAAAGCATAATTATTTTTTTGTGAGGCTTTTTATTACATATAAGCCTTTATTATCATTATATTTTGTTGAATAGAAATTTTTAAATAATTTTATTCTTTATTCAGTATTTTCCCCTAACATAAATATAATTTATTTCAAATATTTATATGTATATTCAAAGTGGTTTAGAATTTATGTAAATTAAATTAACATGAAGCTGTTAAAAGTAAAGATAAAAATGGTAAAATAAAATATTATAAATTAAATTTAACACTTAAATTTTAATTTCGTGTAAATACTCAATTTTGACTACTAACATTTTATCTATTCTTTGAAATCAAGAATATTATATTTCACAAATTGTTCTACCCAAGTGTATCTCTCTCTGAGCAACAACTCTTGTTTAAAATAGTTATTGAACAACTGTTGTTCAAGAATAACTATGTCGAATAACTATTTCAAAACATAGTTTTAGTTAGAACAATTTGTCATCCAATATAATTGTTATTTGAGAACAACTTTAGTTTAGAATATTAGTGTTTTAGGAATGACTATGTTTAGAACAACCATTGTTTGGAACAACTTGTATTTAGAACAATTATGTTTTCCGAGAAGAGTCGTTATTCGAACAAGTTTTACCAAGAAAAACATCACCACACAAAACAATTCTTATTAGACAACCTCTATATTGAGAGCAACTCACATTTGGAACAAGTCAAAATAATCATTTAGAACAACTCTCATCTAAGAACAACCACCATCTTGCATTTCAAGAGATCTTACATGAAAGATGTTTCACGTGGTACTTCACCAAAGTAGAAGAAATGGAAGTATCTCCAAATATGATAGAGTTCTTGGGTTATCTTCACTTTGGGATGTTTTGGAGGTTTAGCAGTGGATCGAATATGAAGGTAGTTAGGCTTCCTCTTAACATTTTCTTTTAACGCTGAGTGTTTTTCCCTCCTTTCAGAAACATAGTGAATTCTTCTTCATTATTCACCATCACCAGCAAAACTTTTCACTACACTTCTTAATCAATATGCAATTGTATCTTAAGAATATATATTAATACTCTCATTACTTCCTAGCTTTGTAACTCCTATTTTTGAAAAACTACAAATAGAAGCCTTTCACCATTGATGAGGAGATTTTTGGCACTTTTGAAATTTTCAACATTTTGAACTCTCAAAGGATTCTCTCTGAAATTCTCTCAACTTACTTCTTGGTTAAGCTTGATAGTTTACATACTGATGATCACTTATCGCACGCTCGATTATTCTTGGATCATTGTAGTCTTTCTCTCCACTTTCTTTTGCTACATCTTGTTCACTTGTTTTGCTTCCTTTCTCGTCAAAGAACTCTCTACACTATTTCTATGGCAACAACAACATTTTAGATGTTGAAACCTCTTGTTTTAGTGTTATTTTCTCTATTGCTAATTGGTATTTTTTTGACAATTTTAATATTTTAAAAAAAGTATAGTAAAATTGTTGATTTTGGTACAACGTATTGCTAAGATGAATTTGATTGTGTAAATATTTTTGGATTGTTAAAGCTAGCTTGATTTCTTGGAAAATTGAATTCACAAGATGAACTTGATTACCAATGGCTAAGAAGAATCCCATGACAAACAACAATGCTAGAACCAAGATAAGAGAAACGGTGATGAGGATGTCAAGTTGAGGTGAGTGGGATTGAGTTGTTTTAAAAGAGTCAAAACTATCCTCATTTTCCTTTGTTACTTTCTCAATAAACAAAGAGAGGAAAACAAAACTTACAAACTTTAGTCTTATGTAGTAAATAAATCGTAAAAAGTGTTTTGGACTAATTACGAGAGATCTCTAGTTTTAGTCAAAAGCAAAAAATGTCATGTCGTTCTGTTAGTGGATTAATAAAAATTTTAATGATGACCAATTTGAACAATTATCTTAATTAAAGTTACTAAATTGACCAAAAAATTAAAGTGATTAAAATAAAACGACATTATTTTAAAGTGACTTGCGATGTAAGTTTACTCTTCACATTATGAGTGATAAAAAAATTAATATATTTAAGTGGGGAAACAAATACAAATTAATGGTCAAGCTATTCATGCATCTAACCTTTTAAGTGAGGGAAGTAAGTGGCTTTAAGATATGTACTTGAAGCTTACAAATTTGAAAACTATGTTTTGTTTAAAAAGGAAAAAGAACAAAATTAATGGTCAAACAATTCATGCATCTAACCTTATTTACTTAGTGAAAAAGAAAGTAAAGTAAGATATTTTAAGAGATTTAAAAAAGAAAGTAAAGTAAGATATTTTAAGAGATTACTTCAAGCTTACTAATTTATAACATAAATTTTTACTTTAATTTTATAGTTTCATAATTTGTTTAAATACTTTATTGAATTTATTGACATATACATATCCAAATACACAACTTATTACTTTTTTTGAGATTATATGTCAAATTTTAGTTTTGATTCTTATATTCTACTCAAATTTGAATTTTAATCTTTATACTTTAATTTTTGACATAATGTGATACCTCAACTTTTTAATCTCATTGTCAATCTAAATACTTCATTTTGACTAAATTATTGATTTTTTGAAATTATATAACAATAGTTAGTTTTCAATTTTAGTCCTAGGGTGAGCATTCGATCGAATCGAATAAAAATTTTTCGAGTTAATCGAATTTTCGAATCTCATTTTATCATCTAACTTTGAAGTTTTATCTAATCGAATCGAGTGAGATGGAATTTGAATCGAATTGAATTGAATATATTTGTTCGAGTTAAATTTAAAAATAAAATAAAATTAGTGTTGTTTATTTTATGTAATTTTTCAAAAATAATTTTCTTTAAAGTTTTTAAACATGATCATACAACAAAAATTGAAGTAAATAAGTGAGTAAATAAAAGCAACACAACATCAACCCAAATAAACAACATGATTCCAAATAAACAACAAAATAATATAACAAGATTATAATAAAATATTAAGTAAAAGTCCAAGTAAATAGCATGAGTCAAAATAAACAACAACATTATAATAATAAAAAAACATAAGCAAAAGTCCAAATACAATGAAACCTACACCAAAAGAACACAACGAAGTCCAATTAACCAACAACAATAACAAACCAAACTAAACTAATAACAATAACACATCGGTTTAAAAACCATTATAGAAATGTTTAAGTTTTTCTTGAGCTTTAAACACGTTGATAATCTTGAAACATCTAGTAAAAGTATTGAATGAGTTAGTTAAATAATAAAAAAATTGCAAAATAAATTAAATAAATATTTAACTTTATAAACTAATGCTAAGTATGCTATCGGCTATTTTGGATAAGTCTAGCAAATTTAAAACAAAAGTGTTAGTTAAATTATGGAATGCTTACTAATATAAAGAATACAAAAGCTTATTTTATAAATTAAAATTTATATATTACCATCTTCCATGGTTTGAAGTTCATCAACATAATCTTCAAGATTGATGGCATCATTAGATTTCAAGCCATTCTTGTGTGCAAACCAAAGCTTCGACCATGAGAGGTGTTAGAGAACTTCAAAACTATCGAGAACCGTCCACATGCTAAATGCACTTTGAAAAGCTGTTGAAATAGGAATAGCAAGAATATCTCGAGCCATTTGTGCAAGAATAGAAATCTAGAATTGTTCATTTTCCACCACAATAGTAAATCAAATGAACTTGAATTGTTTACTTCTTCATCCTCACCCAAATATCTATCCAACTGGATTTGCTTTCTAATACAACTTGTTTCTTCTTCTTAAGGTATTTTTGCTTGTGGCTTTTCATTACATTGATCTATTTCATTGAGTACCAAGATTTGTCGAAGAACTAGATCTATCTTCAAACAATTCAATTCTCCGGGCATTAGAAGAATACTCATTGAACAAGCAATGCAAATCTTTATCAATCATTTTCATAATGTCATTAGCAACATTAGGAAAAAACAAGTTGACCCCAAAGTCCAAAAACTCATTTTACGCCATGAGGATCAAATATGACCATAAAGTAAACTAGCACGTTGATCTTGTTTCCTTCACCCCAATACTTATTATATTTCTCTCTCATTTTGGAAGTCATAGAAATTATGTCTAGATCTCCACAATCTTGCCATCCATAAAAAAGACAATCCACATCCTTCAATACTTCAAAAAGTGAATGAGAGGTAACATGAAAAGATCGGACACCTTCAATATAAGATGATAAAAGGCTCTAATACTTTTATAACTCTTGAACAATTTCCCAATCATCAAATGTAGGAATGATACGTTGTTTTATACGATGTCAAAGTCTTAAAATTTATATAATGAATGATCGAACACAGAAGCTACTATGATAACAATTTGAGGCAAGCGCACCTATCGAGCGATAGTATAATTAAAGGCAAGGCAAGATGTCATACCAAAGAACCAAAGTACTAATACTAACTCTCTTTTTATTATCTAGCCTAAGAATTAAAGGATTTGTTTATCTAATCTAAAATTAACTAATTACTAAACTAAAGACTTTAAGACAAAGAAGAATGAAATTGGGAGAAATAACTTCGGGAAAAACTAATTGATTTAAACTATACCCAAGGAAGAATCCACCTAGACTTCACTTGTTATCTAACTCCGAACCAGACGATTTATTCACTTGACTTGATCCGTAAGATTTCCTAACGTATATTAAACCCTCTCTCGAGGCGACTAACGTCTAACCCTAGGTTGATTAATTGAAATCTCTTTCTAATTAAAACCCCTAGAATTGTATTAACTCGATCTATGGACTTCCATATTAAGTTTCTAATAATCGCAAAATCGGTCACCCTATCTCTAGCGTAGCGATCAACTCCGTTTAATTATGCTAGATCTACTCTTAGCGGAGACTTTTGCTCCTCCACTAAGCACATCACACTTGAATTAATATCCCGAAAATATCAACACAAGAATTAAGAATACATAACTAAGAACAAGTCAAATATTTATCATATAGTTTAGCAAACGATAACAAGATTCATCTTAGGTTTCATCCCCCTCAGGTATCTGAGGGTTTAGTTCATAACAATAATAAAAGAATACATCTCAAAAGAAAAGATAAAACAAAACATAAGAAATCCCTAAAACCCCCTAAAGGAATTGAAGGAGAGATCCTCCGTCTTGAGTATAATTTCGGCTTTTTGAGATGAATCAACTGGCTATCTTCGAGTAAATTCCCACAACTCTGCCCTCTTTGGCCTAGTTGGATGTCCCCTGACTAAAGTCCTCGTTTCTTCCCTGACAAAAGCCCTGGCAGAAGGCTTCTACCGAACTCCCAGCTTAAGTTGTCCCCTAGGGTGTTTGTATAGGCTTTGAGATGCCTTATTTGGCCCCTAAGTATCCTAATTCAGTGGAATTCCTCCTAGGGTGTTTAAATAGGCTTTGGAATGTGTTTCTTTACCTCCAAGTATCCTATTCAAGTAAAACTCCTCTTGGTACATGGCCGAGGACACTCCCATGCTGCCTTGGGTGTAAGTCGTGGCCGAGCGGTGTTGAGGCTGTTGATTGAGGCTTACGGTAGTGTGGGCTTAGGCGGGCCTTGTGGATTTTGTAATATGGCCCATTTACTCCGTTTGGGCCCATTTTCATTTTTTATCATCCGGTGCTCTCTTGGGTATAAAACATGAAAACAAAAATTAAGAGCACCAAATTACATAATTCAAGGCTTAAATCATCCAAAACCATGCTAAATGCGGGCCTAAAATATGTTACTTTACGGTTTATCAAGAACTCCATCTCCGATGGTAAGGTCAAGAAAAAATTATGGTCATCACGTACATATGATTCAAATGCAACTTATATTTTTGGCCACCTCTAACATCATATATGTTGAGTTCCATCTAGTAGGCACATCTAAACACAATTGAGCCTTACTATCTATCATTTCTTCTTTTACCCGTTGGTTGAATTTTGTCAACCTCGATGGTGGTGCTCTTATATACCTCATGACACCTCTAACTCGATCCTGGAACCACGAAGCATCCTTAATACCGTGTTGCACAATGAGATTAAGAATGTGTGCAACACATCTCATATGAATAAATTTTCCATTTGCAAGAAGCATTTGATGATTCAATTTCTTTCTCAAATATTCAATGGCAACACTATTGGTGGATGCATTATCAAGCTGTAATAGTGAAGACCTCTCAATCCTTCAATCTAGAAGACATTTTTCAATGGCTTGACCTATACTTTCACCTCTATGGCGGATATTGGGCAAAAATTTATAATCCTTTTTGCAACCTCCACTCATCATCCACCCAATGTCTTTGTTAAAACCATATAAGATATCCTCGCAATGAAGTCCAAGTATACATCATCAAACAAACTCTACTTATATCTTTTAGAAAAATTCTTCATTACACTCTTCATGGAGTTAAATAAATCAAGACAATCCCTTCTAATTGTCTATGAGATGGAAAGACTAAGCATGGGCATGCTATTGAAAGAAAGTATTTGAAACCCTCTCCACTACAATTTTAAAAGGTAGTTTATCCATAATTATCATCTGAACCAATGCTTTTCTAAGACATCTTTATCAAACACCAAGTTGATAAATCCGTTGTTTCTTGGCTAACCTTCACAAATGTTAATTCGATTGCTCGGATTAGAAGTATTACCTAGGAATCTTTTTAGGCATGCTTTCAAATGGTTATTCAAATTAGTTTGTAGAACCGAAGTTGATTCCATTGTGTAAGTAACATCACATGCATTGCACCTTGCTCTCTTCTCCCCTATTCAGTCACAAATTTGGTGAAATGGTTCCAACAAGCTACCCTTGAGTAATCTTTTTGAACATTTTCCTTGGTTGTTGTTTGATCATCTCTACTTGGAGAAAATTTTGTGAACTTTGAGTTGAACCATCTCGCTTTGGACCACTCATCTACAAGTAAACATTTGTTGTAATCACTAACCATGACCAAAATTGGTTTAAAATCAAACTTAATAAATCGATTAAATTAAAATTAATTAATATAATAGTACATCAGCATAAATTAAACAAAAAAAAAGTATATTAAACTACATTTTAAACTTTAAAGTTAGTTAATTGAAGCCTAAATTAATATAATAGTACAATAGCATAAATTAAACAAAAAAAAAGTATGTTAAGCTATCGTTTAAAGTTTAAAGTTAGTTAATTGAAGCCTAAATTAATATAATAGAAGTACAACGACATAAATTAAACAAAAAAAAAGTATGTTAAACTACGATGTAAATTTTAAAGTTAGTTAATTGAAGCCTAAATTAATATAATAGTACAACACGCTAAATTAAAGAAAAAATGTACGATAAACCACAGTTTAAACTTTAAAGTTAGTTAATTGAAGCCTAAATTAATATAATACTACAACAGACATAAATTAATTAATTGAAGCCTAGTTTTCTTTATATCTAACTTGCAAAAAGATTTATTATTAAAATATTTAGGTGTCTATTAAACTACTGTTTAAACTTTAAAATTAGTTAACATGGTATTTAAAAAATCACGGTGAGTGTTATTTTATTTATAAAGATGCAGTATTTAATATTTAATATTTTAATTTTTATTTATAATTTAAATATGATAACCCAATATTTTATTCATCATTTAATGTTATTTTATCAAATTGTATTAAGGTACAAAATCCTTTAAAAAGAAGTACATTTTATGTATTTTTTCTCTATTAATATTCGTTATTACTAATATTATATTATCACTAATATTACATTATTACTTTGGGAAATTAATTGGCTAACATTTTCTCTATTAATATTACATTATTACTAATATTATATATTTATATTAGGTTATGCTTGTGCTTAGTTATTAATAATAAAAAAGAATTTTGCATCTTCCAAAACAAAAAAAAAGACAAACAACAATTAAATGTTTCATTTGAGTGGGCGGTATCATTTTAATTATTTTAAAGCCCAAAATGGCTTTACCAAGAGATTCAAAGGCTGCACTCAAAGCCTCAAATAAAATAAGTTAAATTCTTTCATTTTAAAAAATTAGCTTGATGATGATTGTGTTGTGCGATTATGCCTCGTTCTACAATAGCAAGCAGGTAAGTGGAGAAGGAAAATAGGCGAAAATCATTCAATAGAGCGAAATAGATGCAAATAGAGCTAAAATCATTCAATAATTCAAAAATATTTCAAGACAAACTTTAAAGATACAAAAATCGAGCTTACAATGGAAGAAACAGTACTCCGTTAGTGGAAAGAACATCAACTCGATTTGGAGGTAAGGATTTTGATTTGAAGGTTTTTTAAAGAAGAAGAAGAAGAAGAAGGAAGAAGGGTTTATTTTAGGGTTTTTTGAGAAAATAAATTTTAGGATTTGAACTTTGAATGGAATGGCGAGAGAGAAGAAGAAAAAATAAATGGGGGCTTGGACGATGGAATTTGTTGGGGGTGATTTGGGGGAGGAATTGGGATTTGGGAAAATAAATCTTTGGGTATGGAAGATTGGCTTGGGGAAGTAGGAAAAAATAAAATGTTTGGGCTTGGGAAAATTGGCAATTAGGTTAAAGACTTAAAAGTAATTAAGTAAAACTATAAAAATTAAAAAAAAAAAAAAATATAGTTTATATTGAATTATTCAATTTGAAAATTCAACTTGACTCGAACTCGAAATTGAAAAAAAGAATTTGAGTTGATTGATTAACTTCGATTGAATAATTGAAATTGAAATTTTTTAATTTTTTTGAATCAAATCAATTTTGCTCACCCATATTTAATCCTTATTCTATGTCTTAATTTTGACATAATTTGGTACTTTAATTTTTTAATGTCATTAATTAGTCTAAACATCGTAATCTAATTAATCTGTTGATGTAAAGTTTTAAGAATTGACAACATTGTTAAAATTCTCAGGTAAATTCAAATTATTAGATTGTTATTATTTTTGTTACATGGCTACCAAATAAGAATTATTTTTTAAAAAAATCAATATATCACACTAGCAAATTTAACAAAAGATTTTAAAGTTGTTAATAACTAGGCTTAAATTTTAAATCTGAAAAGTAAAGAGACTCAATTCTTAAAAACAAATAGAGATTAAATTGAAAATGTAAGAAGAGTATAAAGATATAAAAACATATTTTGATATGTTAGAATTGTGTGACCCAAATTCTAAGATATTGCTTGCAAGTCAAGTTAAACAAAATATATCTTCTTTCTAGAAGATTTAGTATTTATAGTATAATATATTTAGCATTTATTAGCATAATATATTTTTACTTTGATTAGAATTGGGTTTTACAAGCCTATAAATAGACATAGTCTATTCCTCTTATAACGATTCGAATTCGACATAGTGAATTTTCTTCTCCTCTTGCCGTGGTTTTTTCCGAAAGGGTTTCCGTATCGTCTGATTCTTTATTCTCTTCTTCTTTCTTTCGATATATATTGTCATTACCGACTTTATATTTTTCACAAAATTGGTATCGAGCTTAGGTTTTCATCTCGATCACGGTAATGGCGTCATTGAAGTATGAAATTCATTGTTAGATCGTAACACCAGTTCGCGTTGTGGCGGAGATAAAGATCGGGCGGTTCTTCTTGCACGAGATGGATTTAGAGGAAGCCACTGCTAGGTAGATAAGATGCCTTGACATTGGCGGAGGAAGATAAGAAGAATGAGGATCGAAAGGCACTAACACAGTTACATCTGCATTTGTCTAATGAAATTTTGCAGGATGTGATGAAGGAGAAGACTGCCGCAGCATTATGGAAGAGGCTAGAACAAATATGTATGTCGAAAACTTTAACTAGCAAGTTGCATATGAAGCAACGTCTTTATGCTCATCGTTTGGAGGAAGGTGCGTGCATGCACGGACACTTATGATGTTTAAAGAAATTCTCTTAAACTTGGAGGCCATGGAGGTTCATATGATAAGGAAGATCTAGGGTTGATTCTACTTTGTTCGTTGCCCGTCTTATTCAACCTTTAGAGACACGATTTTATATAATACGAGTCTCACGATTGATGAGGTTTATGATTCTTTGACCTCGTATGATAAGATGAAGCATCTTGTGGTTAAACACGACTCCTGAGAGAGGTCTTATTGTTCGTGGGAGACAAGATCGGAATGTTGATGATGATCGTGGAAGGACACAGGATCGGAATCCTCGGAGTAAAACTAAAGGTAGATCAAAGTCTTCAAGCGGTAAAACTTGTAACCTGCAGAAGAAAGGGCACATTAAATCAAAGGTGCTATAAGCTACGAACAAGATTAAAAGGAGGTCTTGAATCAAAAGGAAAGCAACAGAAAATTCGGTGAAGGCGATGTTTGTAGAAGACTACGGCGATGGTGAACTTCTAGTCAAACGGTCAACAATTCAAAAGTGGCGAGGTGGATACTTGATTCGGGTTGCACCTTCCACATGAGTCCCAATCGGGATTGGTTTACAAATTACGAAGCGATTATGCGAAGGTGTTGTTTTGATGGGAAATAATGCTTCGTGTAAAATCGCGGTGTTGGAACAATTAAAGTTAAGATGTTTGATGGAGTTGTCGAACACTTAGTGACGTATGGCATGTTCTAGAATTGAAGAGAAATTTAATTTAATTTGGTACTCTTGATTCAAAAGAGTACAAATACCATTGAAAGTGGGATGTTGAAAATTTCCAAAGGTTCCCTCATTGTGATGAAAAGTGGAGAAAGACTACCAAGTTATATGTTTTGCGGGGTTCTCTTTTGTTATTGGTGATCTGCACGCCGCTTCCTCTTCTTTGTCGGATGATGATATTACTAAACTTTGGCATATCGCCTAGGGCATATGAGTGAAAATGGCATGGAGAAATTGAGCAAAGAGGACTTCTTGATGGGCAAGGAATTTGCAAAGCCCGGGATTCATGAGCATGTTTTGGGAAGCAAAAGAGTTCGATTCACCGAAGAATCCATAACACGAAAGGAGCGTTGGAGTATATTCATTACGATCTGTGGGGGCCATCAAGGGTGCCTTCAAGAGGTGGAGCTAATTATATGCTAACTTTTATTGATGATTTTCCGGAAAGTTTGGGCATTCTTCACAAGCGAGAAAAGCGATGTGTTTTCGCATTTAAGTCTTGGAAAACTATGATTGAAAAACATACGAGAAAACAAATAAAATACCTCCGTGCTGGACAATGGCTTAGAGTTTTGTTACGATGAGTTTAATAAGCATGTAAGTCGGAAGGGATCGTGAGACACTTGACGATTCGTCATACTCCACAACAAAGCGGCGTTGCAAAACGAATAAACAAAGCGATCATGGAAAAGGTTCGATGTATGTTGTCAAATGCCAACTTACCAAAATCGTTTTGGTAGGCGACCTCTTTGCATGTTTTTAATCAATCGATCTCCATCCGTTGCCATTGAGAAAAAGACTCCACAAGAGGTATGGTGCGGTAATCCTGCTAATTATTCGATTTAAAGATCTTTGGGTGTCTGCGTGTGCTCATGTTAATAATGGAAAATTGGAACCAAGATCCATTAAATGTGATTTTCTTGGTTATAAAATTGGTGTAAAGGGTATAAGTTATGGTGTCACGAAAATAGAAAAGTTGTGATTAGCGAGATGTTGTTTTTGATGAAAGCGCTATGCTACTTACCTAATCTCTTAAAGACTCTTCAATAAAGAAAATAAAAAGGGTGGAGCATCAGTTTCTGAGAGTCAACTCCTCAAGCCGGTACAAAAATTGAGAATAGAGTTGCTTCTTCACCACAATACTCTATCGCCAAAAGAACTAAAGAGAAATTAAACCTCCAAAAAGTATCTTGAGCGACCTAGTTGCTTATGCTTTAAATGTGGTGAAGATATAGATGCAAACCAAGCCGTCTAATTATTAAAGGCGGTTAGTATGAAGACTCTGAGAAGGTGGATATTTGCTATGCAAGAGGAAATAGAATCACTCCACAAAAACAAAACATGGGATCTTGTGAAACTTCCTAAAAGGTAGTAAAGGTTGTTATTTGTAAATGGGTGTTTAAAAAGAAAGAAGGACTCGGGGAGTTGAAGAACCGGATAAAGCAAGGCTTGTTGCAAGGTTACATCAAATTCGAGGTGGACTGGATGTGTTCTCCCGGTTGTGAAGCATAGTTCGATTCGAGCTTTGCTTGGTATTGTAGCCATGCAAGATTTGGAGCTTGGCGGTTAGATGTAAAACGCATTTTGCATGAGAGAGCTTGAGGAAGATATTTACATGCAACAACGAGAGGGTTTTACAGGTCTCGAAAAAGAGGACTATGTTTGCTTCTTGAAAAGTCTCTTTACGGTTTGAAGCAGATCCCCAAGACAATTGGTACAAGAGGTTTGATTCCTTTATGACTTCTCATAATTTTAAAAGAAGTAGCTTTGATAGTCATGTTTACTTTAAGAAAAACGGTGATGGTTCTTTTGTGTATCTACTTCTTTATATTGATGACATGTTGATAGCGACAAAAGATAAAGTAGAGATAAGAAAGGTCAAAGCCCAACTAAGTGAAGAATTTGAGATGAAAGATTTGGGACCAACAAAGAAGATACTTGGTATGGAGATTCTCGGAGATAGAAAAACAAGTAAGTTGTACCTAAGTCGGAAGGTTACATTGAGAAAGTTCTTTGCGAGTTCAATATGCGAGTGCTAAGCTGTTAGTACTCCTTTATGAGCCATTTCGGACTTTCATCGGCTTTGTCTCCACATCGGATGATGAGATTGAGTACATGTCACATGTTCCATACCAAAGTGCGATGGGATCTCTCATGTATGCTATGGTTTGTTCCGTCAGTTATCATTATGCAATCGGTCACGGTTAGCGAGATACATGGTAAATCCGTTAAAGAACATTGGAATGCGATTCGATGGATTTTAAGATACTTACAGTACACTTCGATGTTTGCTTACAGTTTGGAAGAACTAGAGATGGAGTTATTGGGTATGTCGATGCTTTGATTTTTCTTTGGAGACCTTGATAGAAGAAGATTCTCTTTGGTTATGTCTTTACAATAGGAGGTTGTGCAATCATTTGAAATCTACTTTGCAAACTAGATTGCTTTGTCTACCACTTGAAAGGCGAGTATATGGCGATTCTTGAAGCTTGTAAAGAAGCTATTTGGTTGAAGGGACTCTTTAGTGAGCTCAATCAAGACCTTCAAATCAAGCCTGATATTTTGTGTGAGTCAAAGTGCCATCTTCCTTACAAAAGATCAAATGTTTCATGAGAGAACAAAACACATTGATGTTCGATATCATTTTGTTCGTGATATTATTGCTCGTGGTGATATAGTTGTGAGCAAAATTAGAACTCATGAAAATCCTGCGGATATGATGACTAAGTCACTTCCTATAACCAAGTTTGAGCATTGCTTAGACTTGGTTGGTGTTTAATATTGAAGTTAAACCCTTAGGGGTTTATGGAAGAGGTGGAGAATTTGTTAGTTGAGAGTTGCGATGAAGAACTTGTTTGTTGAGAATTCGTGTCAAGGTGGAGATTGTTAAATTGTGTGACCCAAATTCTAAGATATTGCTTGCAAGTCAAGTTAAACAAAATATATCTTCTTTCTAGAAGATTTAGTATTTATGAGTATAATATATTTAGCATTTATTAGCATAATATATTTTACTTTGATTAGAATTGGGTTTTACAAGCCTATAAATAGACATAGTCTATTCCTCTTGTAACGATTCGAATTCGACATAGTGAATTTTCTTCTCCTCATGCGTGGTTTTTTTTTTTAAAGGGTTTCACGTAAAATCATGTGTTCTTTATTCTTTTTTCTTTTCTTTTGCGATATATATTGTCATTACCGACTTTATATTTTTCACATGATATTTAAATTTTTATCTTATAATTTGATCCAAAAAAATTAATTGATCCAAAATGAAGTGAGGTGAAAAATTTAAAATTTGACCATTGTCTTATAATGTAAAAAAAATGAAATAGCGTAAATCTAAAAGAAATAAAAAGCCACGTGACAACCGTTAAAACTCTTAGGGTATTCAAATTGTATATAACAACGTAATGTTTTAACCAAAGAATTAATAATATTAACTATTTAGACTAATTAAGAACATTATTAAAATATTGAAGTTAGATTATATTAAAAATTAAAGTATATAGATTAAATCTCAAAATTAAATATATTAGAGCGACCAAATATGATATTGAACTATTTTTGTACATAAAAAGGCAATGAGCTAGCGACGTGGCAGCAACCTTCCTTCTATATATAGATCGGTGGGAGACTCATCACACTATCAACCCCAATATTTGGTATTTAAAGAAACTTTAGTTTGGAAATGAATGGCATGTATTAGCTAATAAAATAAATGTTAATATGAAATGAATGTAAGGTCCACCATTGGTATGGCTAGTAAACCTTGGTTTGGATGCGTGTTGATGTTATCTTATAAAAATGCATGAATCTATTATGAAAATATGTTGAATTGGATTAGTTGATGTGGATTGGTCTCGGTTTAAAATTGCAGGAAGGCTAAATATTTATAAAGGGGCTATATTGAGTAAAAAAAAATTGTAAACTCCGGTAATGCCTTGTACTCTATTCTAATATCGAATACGAGTAAAGGGTGTTACATTTGTTGGTATCAGAGCTACAGTTTAGCCGATTTTAGGACCGACATAGTGGATACGGATTAGGTATACATGCCATTTAAATTATTTTTGATAGTGTGATATCTCCTGACCATTTAAATTATGTTTTCCTTATAGTAATGTCATCTGACCGAGCTCAATCTGAGGGAGCTGGGAGTCATGCTCTGGCTTCAGTACAAAGAGAAGAAACTAGCAGTAGAAGGCCCGGTATAGAGGGTCAAGGGGAGGAGGCAAAAATAGCCTTCTTTCAAATGATGAATGAATGGTTTACTCGATACATAAGAACTAACCCTACGGTCAAGACACTCAAACTCCCCTCCTGTTCCTCCACCAGGTTCTCGAGATTCCACAGGTCAGTCTTGAATCATCGGAAAAGGAAAGCTCCAGATTGATAAAATCTGAAAATATGGGTAGAAGAATTTCGAGCAGCAGTTGATGATGATCTGAGCGGCTGAATTTTGGTTAGAGAATACTACTCGGGTTTTGGAAGAATTATCTTGCACACGGAAGAATGTTTAAAATGTGTCGTCTCTCTTTGCTAAAAGACACGACTTATCATTGGTGGAATACTAAAGCTTGAGTTGTTCCGAAGAAGAAATTACATGGGAATTCTTCGGCATCGAGTTTAAAAGAAATATATCGATCGAGAGATTCCTTGATCAAAAAAGAAAAGAATTTCTTGAGTGAAGCAGGCAATAGATCGATGTCGAGTGTGAAAGAGAATTTGTTCGGTTGAGTAAATATGCTCGAGAATGGAGTACGATCGGAATGAAATATGCAAACGATTGAAGAAGGGTTAAATGAAGAAATTAAGCTACTTATCGAATTCTTGAAATTGAGAGTTTGCTACATTAGCGAGCGAGCTTATAAAGCGAAGAATTGAGCAAAGAAAAGAAACAAAGCTAAAAGGGAAGCTCGAATTTTAGTAAAAGACCAATGGGAAAATCCCAATTTTACGCTCCATAGAAATTGAAGAACTACCAGGATCGTTCTACCTCGACCTTTGGGTATTCGGGTAGAGAGCGAGGTTCTCAACGCAATAATTCAAGACCTTCCACTCCATCAGTGACCAGTGTTGGCAGTGTTGGTACCCTAAGTGAGATGCGAGTATTGTAATAAAGCTCATTTTGGTGAATGTCGATTTAAGAGCGGGGCTTATTCTGATGTGGTTCTTTGACCATTTCTCGAGATTGTCTAGAAAGGGGTGAAAAAAAAGTGAATATATATCGAAGCCAAGTAATCCATCTTTGAGGGTAGACCATCTCGACCATCCGGTAATGTCGAGTGGTAGTCGAGGAGCTATAAAAGATCTGCAAGTAGGTCTCGAGACACGGCGCCTTCTAGGACATATGTCATGCGTGCAGAGAAGATGCCTCAAAGAGATGTTATTCTTGGTACATTTTCTTTACTTGATACTAATATTACTGCATTAATTGATCCGGTTCTACGCATTCATATATATGTAAAACTTGCATGCGTTAAAGATTTATCTATTGAACCTCATTGAATTTGTGGTTAAAGTCTCGAACCCTTTGGCCAATCTATTTTGGTGGATAAAATTTGTAAAATTGTCCACCGATGGTAAGAGGTTATTGTTTCTGGTGATTTGATGTTCTCGCCATTTGATGAGTTTGATGTGATATTGGGCATGGATTGGTTAACTTTCGGCATGATGCGGTAAAGTAAGCGTATGTAAATATATTGTGTTGAAGTGTCGAATGGCGAAATACTCAGGTTAAATCGATCGACGGAGGATTATCTAATGTGATTTTAGTTATTCTTGCTCGTAGGTATGTTAAAAAGGGTATGATGCTTTTCTTGCTTATGTACTCGACACCAAGGTATCTCGAGTCAAAGATACTGAGCGATGCCGATGGTATCGGATTTTCCGATGTGTTTCGGAGGAATTACCGGGGTTGCCACGAGAAGGGAAGTGGAATTCTCTATAGATTTGATTAGGGAACTACTCGATTTCCATAGCTCCGTCGGATGGCTCCTACAAATTAAAGGAATTAAAGACACAATTGCAAGAACTTGTTGATAGAGGTTTTGTTCGACCAGGTCATTCACCTTAGGGTGCTCGGTTACTTTGTGAAAAAGAAAGATGGGTCTTTGAGATTGTGTATTGACTATCGGCATTTCAATAAGGTAACTATAAAGAATAAGTATCCGTTGCCGGATTGATGATTTATTTGATCACTAAAAGGTGCTACTATATTTTCAAAGATTGATCTCCGTCGGGCTACTATCGATTCTACGAGTAAAGGAGTCGGATGTGCCAAAGCGACTTTCGGAACCGTGTACGGGCATTATGAGTTTACGGTTATGCCGTTTGGTGACTAATGCACTGCGAGATTTATGGATTTGATGAATCGGATATTCGAGACCATATTTAGACAAGGCTCGTGGTAGTTTTCATTGATGATATTTTGGTTTATCCTCGAGATGAAGAAGAACATCTGAACATTTGAGAATTGTGTTGCAAATTCGAGAGAAACAATTATATGCTAAATTTAGTAAATGTGAATTTTGGCTTGAGAAGTGGGTTTTCTTGGACATATTGTATTATTTGAAGGCATCGGGGTAGATCCAAGTAAAATCTCAACTATTGTCAATTGAGTCCATAGAAAATGTATCGAAGTTAGAAGTTTCTTAGGTTTAGTTGGTTATTAGAAGATTTGTACATGGATTTTCTATGATAGCTTCTCGATGACTCGATTATTGCGAGAAAGATGTAAAGTTTGAGTGGATGATAAATGTCGTGAGTTTCAACCGATTGAAAGATCTATTAACGAAAGCACCGATTAGTGCGGCTGAGCCGGGTAAGGAATTTGTTATTTATAGTGATGCCTCATTAAATGGTTTAGGTTGTGTCTTGATGCAAGAAGGTAAAGTAATTGCCTATGCTTCAAGACAACTTAAACCACATGAAAGAAATTATCCGTTACATGATCTTGAGTTAGTCTGCTATTATTTTTGCATTGAAGATATGGCGGCATTATTTGTACTATGTGAAATGTCATATTTATCTTGATCATAAAAGCTTGAAATATTTGATGACACGAAAGATTTGAATTTGAGACAAGTAGCGGTGGCTTGGCGATAAAGGACTATGATTTGATTATTAATTATCATCGGGTAAGGCTAATGTTGTGGCTGATGCTTTGAGTCGAAAATCACTGTTTGCTTTACGAGTTATGAATACTCGATTGTCACTGATTGATGATGGTTCAATCATAGCTGAATTGAGATCTAAATCGACATTTCTACAGCAAATATGTGAAGCTCAGAAGAATGATGAGAAGTTACAGGTTAAACGGGCACAATGTGAGTCTGTGCGATTCTGAATTTCAAGTTGGGGTTGATGATTGTTTATTATTCGGAGGTAGGGTATGTGTACCCAAGAATTGAGCTCATCTGAAGATTTTACATGAGGCTCACGGTGGTATTATGTACGTACATCAGAAGTAATAAAATGTATAATGATTTGAAGAAGATGTCTTGGTGGCGGTATGAAACGTGATATTTACGAGTTTGTATCAAGATGTTTGATATGTCAGCAGGTCATAGCAGAACATCAGGTACCTTCGGGGTTACTTCAGCCAATTACTATACCAGAATGTAAATGGGAAAGAATCACTATGGATTTTGTATCGGGGTTACCATTGTCTCAGGAAAAAAGATGCTATTTGGGTGATTGTTGACCGATTGACAAAGTCGACACACTTTATTCGAATGCGTATGGATTATTCTTTAGATAAACTGGCTGAACTATACATATCTGAGATTGTCAGGTTACATGGAATGCCTGTCTCCATTATATCAGATAGAGATCCCTAATTTACGTCTCGTTTCTGGGACAAATTGCAAGAAGCTTTGGGTACTCAGTTGTATTCAAATCTTGCATTTCATCCTCAGACAGATGGCCAATCTGAGTGTGTAATTCAAGTAGTGGAAGATATGCTCCGATGTTGTACACTAGAGTTTGAAGGTAATTGGGAGAGATATCTACCTTTGATTGAATTTGCTTACAATAATGATTATCGATCCGGTATTAAAATGGCTCCATATGAAGCTTTGTATGGTAGAAAATGTAGAACACCATTGTATTGGATGAGCTCGGTAAAAGAAGATACATGGGGTTGATTTAATCCAGGAAGCAGAAGAAAAAGTGAAGGTTATTCGGGATAGTTTAAAAGCGACTTAGATCGCCAAAATCATATGCCGATCTTAAGCGAAAAGAGATTGAATTTCGGGTTGGTGACAAGGTATTCTGAAAGTGTCTCCTTGGAAGAAAGTTCTCGGTTGATCGAAAGGGTAAATTGAGTCCAAGATTTATCGAACCATATGAGATCATAGAAAGAATTGGACCGCCGCTATCGATTGGCGTTACCACCGAACTCGATAGAATTCATAATGTTTTTCATGTGTCTATGCTTTCTGACGATATCGGTCGGATCCTTCACATGTTATTTCTCCAACGGAAGTGGAGATTCAATGGATATGACTTACGGTGAAGAACCGGTCAAGATATTAGCACGGAAACAAATGAGCTTAGAAATAAAAATAAATTTGGTGAAAGTATTGTGGCAAAAGCACGGGATTAAGGAAGCGACATGGGAACCGGAGGAGGCAATGAGGAAACAATATCCAAACCTCTTTACTAGTAAGATTTTCGAGGACGAAAATCCTTAAAAGGGGGGGAGAGTTGTAATGGCCTAAATTCAAGGTTATCGGAATAATGGTTTTGCAACCATATATCCGATTTAAATAGAACTTTATTTCAATATATTTGCAACCATATATCGTTAGAAAATTTTATCGTTTGGGTAGGAAATTAAATGAAAAGGACTAGATTGAAAAGAAAGTAAAAGTTAAATTATAGATTAAAAGAAATTATGAAGGACCAAAATGGCAACTATACTATTTTGTAAAGTTGAGGCGGTTTTAAGTATGAAAATCTGAGATTTTTTAAGTATATTATTATATTATATATTATATATATTTTATATATATATATATATATATAAACAAACAAAAGGAAAAGAGTTAGAAACAGAAAAGAAACAGAGAGTAAAGACGAAACAGAGAAAGAAAGAAGAAAAAGGAAAAATAGAAAGTTTGAAGCTTGGAGTTTAAGTTGGTAAGTTAATTTAGTCCCTTTCTTTTAATTTTGATGCTTTATAAGTTTTTAGAACAAAGTTTTGATGAATTTAAGTTGAAGTTTTTGAAGTTTTAGAGTTTTTGAATATAGCATATGATGAATAAAATGATGAATTAGTGGTTTAATTGAAAGAATTTGAAGTTAGAATTGGATAAAGGACTTAATTGTAAAACAAGCTATAAGAAAACAGTTTTGGGACAGCAGCAGTAGTGTAAGTTTGAAAATTCACCAAAAATCGTATAAGTGGAATTAGAAGTTGACTGAGATATGTAATTAAAGCTTATTGAGTCTATTTTCATATGAAAGAAACAAGGAAAGAAAAGAAGTTCTGTATTTTGAGATATTTAGATTTTTGTAAGACTGGTTCAGAATGAATTTGGGTTCCCCTGTTTTAACTTTAGAAAATCATAAAAAATTGGATAAAAATAATTAGGGGCTTAAATTTATATGTTAGAATTCTTAATGAGTATATTTTCAATATAAATAAATGGGAACATCATCCGAATCCTGTATGAAGAGATAATTAATTTTCAGTGAAGAAGGGTCAGAATTGTCAAACAGCAGAACAGGGGTAATTTTAAAGAATAAACTGTACTTATGGGCTAAATCAAAAATTCTAAAAATTTTATGGGAAGAAGATATGCGAGTCTTGTTTCAGGGAAAATTAACGGATCCTAATTTTAAGTTCTGTAGCTCAAGATAAAAATAATTTAGTGACTATAACTCAAGTAGACAGTTTTGAATGAAATAAAAATAATAATAGAATTATAGAAAATGCTACATGTGAACATGAAATGTATTGAATTGGTGATTGAATTTATTTATTTAGATTCGGAAAACTCAAATACGAAGCTAGATCGAGGAAAGGAAAAAGTCCCGGATTAGTAGTTTTTGTATACGAACTAGTATCGAGGTAAGTTCATGTAACTTGAATTATCTTCTTAAATGCTTGAAATTTATGTTATTGATGTGAATATAATTTGAATGTTCATTGTATGAAGATTGATGATACATTGATATATTTGATAAAAGGAAAAGAAATCGGTTGAATGAAAGGAAAATTGATGGATCTCGAAAAGGAATTAAGCGTAAAAGGATCTAGCAGGACGGGTGATCCTATCTGATATAGCCCTCCGAAGAATATGTGGAAAATGGATTTAGCCGGACGGGTAATCCGAATTAGGGTCTGAATTTAGCTTGGGTGGTAATTGAGATCCAAGCTCATTAGAGTAATTGTCGTTGCGAGGATTTAGCACGGACCGGTAATCCAAACAATACTCTATGAGTTTACATTCTGAGGATTTAGCTTGGGTGGTAATCCATTTGTAAAGATGAGGTTCGCAGGAGTGTGCTCTCTAAAATGAAAATGTGCGCACATGAATATGAATTGACGGACCCGGATTTGTACACTAAAGTGTACCTCTGAAAATCCATCGAAATTCCGAGTAATTCAACGGGATAAATATGGAAAAATAACAAGGAAATGGAAATCATGATATTGATGAGCTCATCAATCATAGTATTTATATTATTATTGATATATGAAATTTATTGGACTGACTTGAATGTTGAGTTTGTGAATGTTAGGGTAATAATGCATTGAATGGGTATATGAATGTTTACTGCTTGTATTGAAAATATTAGGTAAGTATAATTCTTGTTGCATGGGCTTACTAAGCACAAAGTGCTTACCCTATTTCCTTTTTCCCTGTTTTGTAGTGTTAAGAGCTCGGAGGTCGGATCGGTGGGAGACTCATCACACTATCAACCCCAGTATTTCGGTATTTAAAGAAACTTTAGTTTGGAAATGAATGGCATGTATTAGCTAATAAAATAAATGTTAATATGAAATGAATGTAAGGTCCACCATTGGTATGGCTAGTAAACCTTGGTTTGGTATGTGTTGATGTTATCTTATAAAAATGCATGAATCTATTATGAAAATATGTTGAATTGGATTAGTTGATGTGGATTGGTCTCGGTTTAAAATTGCGGGAAGGCTAAATATTTATAAAGGGGCTATATTGAGTAAAAAAAAAATTGTAAACTCCGGTAATGCCTTGTACTCTATTCTAATATCGAATACGAGTAAAGGATGTTACAGAGTCTCCGGCGCCGATCCTGTAAGTATTTCTGAAACTTAGTTAGGACTGCTCTGAAACACTATAGTTAATATATTCTGAAATTGTACTAAGTTAGCTAGACATTGAAACCTCTGAAAATAATTATGAATTTCTGATAAATTATGCATAAAAACCTGCTAATAAATACTAAAATTGATGCATAAAATTTTTAATGTAGAGAAAACCCAAAATATAGAATGAGCGCTCGTGGAACTCGTAGATGTGGTATTCGAGGCCGTGGTAGAGGCCTAGGGGGCTCGAGCCGAGTCTTCCTCTCTAGAGTAGTATGCCAAACTTGGATACGAGTGAGACACCGTTTACACACCATCTGAGATATTATTACTATCATGCTTTGCAAATATTTTCAGAATAATAGGTATTTAGGAGGGTTAAATTTTATTATTACTATATGTACTTTACGAATATTATGGATTTAATTTTTTTAATTTTATTTGATTAATTTTAGTTTTGTATTTTTAAAATTTGAAATTTTATTTTTGACCCAAATAATATTAATTAAATTCATTTGGTTGAATTCAATTACTAATCTTCTACTATTCATACAGTTGTAGATTTAGTCTATTTTCTACAATTAGATTATTCTAAGTCCCTATACTTTTGAATTTTGAAATTTCAATCTTAGCATAAATGACAGTTGATAATCCATTAACTATATTTTAACGAATAATATTAGGAAATCATAGACCAATATGGCATTACACATATGATAATGTATTTAGTGTATCAAATTTTAGAAATTGTAAAACTTTACTTAATGAGTTTAACAATTATTATTTGGCGAAGCCTAAAATTAGAATTGGTTCGAGTTCAAGTGAATTCTATGGTACATGTTTTTAATTTGATTGAAATATGAATATTAAATTTTATCTAAATTTATCCATAATTAAATGTATTAAAATTTTTATAACTAAAATTACTAACTTATCTAAATTTGTATAAATATTTTAATCTCTTAAACAACATAACAATAAAATGAAAATGAAAATTTATTACCAAAAATAAAATAAAATGAAAATGACGTAATGTTTGTTTTTCATAATCTAGATTAGGAAATAATTGAGTGCCTGCCTATAAGGAAGATAGTATGGAAAATAGGTGAACCTATACTTTGAAAACAAAAATCCCTCCATTTATCTTGCTTTTAGTCTACAAATTAGGTGAGGTGATGTTTCATGGAAATTCAATGAATCATCTGTTCATTTACTTTGATTTATTTATTCAAAAGTTCACATTGCTTTATTTATTTAATAATTTAAATAATAAATATTACAAAAAGTAAACCGATAAAATAACTCAATTTTTATATTTAAAACTTAAATATAAGTAGTTGAAAAAATGGAGCGTTTGAGCCAAATGCGAATTCTAGAGTCGATATTATTAGAAGAGTCTTACCTAAATATCACTCCCAATCCAAACAACCTATACAATGAGCGAGGGCACAAGTAATTTATAAAAAAGAAAATTAGGTAAATATAGAATATAAAGATTCAATCAAGATTTATTTATGGAAAAGTTTTACTAATAGTAGATGTTTAAATGTTTTATGATAACTAATTCTACGAACACAAATTTTAAAAATTTTGACGATAAATTTGACCTTTAATGTTTATATATATATATATATATATATTTCAATTTAGCTTTTATTTTTTTAAAGTTAAACTAGGGATTTCTATATAATTAGTCCAAAACAAATTTTTTTTATTTGCAACATAAGATTTACCGATACTCATCACCACTCATCCCCAGCTTTCCATCTCTATTGCTCCTTACTGCATTATAAGAACCACATTTCATCACCAAGGTGTACAAAGAGTGTTGGTTGTGTTTTGACTGTCGTACAAATTAGTGTAGAAATACAACCAGACAAACTTCTGAGTGGACACTACTGGGAAACTGTAAGTGAAGTTGGTGCGAAAGACACAAGCTGTCGTATAAAGACCTATGGCTATCGTCGAATCTTGCATGGCGACTGGGGAGATGATGGATTTTTCAGTTCCGACGAGGAACTTGGATCCGATATCTAGAGTCTATTTCCACTTATCGTTATTGGATAGCTTAGATTTTTCATCGAGAATATTCTTGGTTAGAACATAGTCAATAGCTAAGACAGGGTGAAAGAGAAGCAAGAAGGAAGCTAAAATGGTAACAAGGCTTGGGAAAGAAGTGAGTAGAAGCTGACTTCTTCATGGACGTAGTACGGGATCTAGGGAAGAAAAAAATTCGATCTTTAAGCACAAACGAAAAAAACCAAAGGAACCCGGAATTTCTTAGCTAGAAAAAATCAAACAGATAAAAAATCATGATTAAATTTATGTAATATGTAAAAAGTGAGAAATAAATTTATTGTTATATTGATTTTTTAACTGTCATATCACTCTCCGTTAGAGGTTGAAGGCACTTAACGGAAATAGATAAAAGAAAGTAAGCTTGATTAATTAAGTGACCAAATTTAAAAAATTAATAATTGAGTGATAAAAAGAGAAAAAAAAGTAATTTACCCATATCTTTTTAAAAGAGTATTAAAAATACAGAGGAATGGGCTGGTAAGGGAGAATTTCATTCTTTGAATGGTCCAATTAGAGTAACAATTGGTGGCTTCGATGCTAATTTAATTTCTACACCGTAAAATATCAAACGATTAACATGGAATTTTGCACTAAAGCTGATCCCATGGTCACATCAAAATAATGTTGATCATTGTAACACCCCAAACCCGGCCTATACGTTATGGTCGGATCTGGCGAAGTCACATGATAGCGTGTTGAAAACTGAGTTTCTACGATAAGACCATTTCCATTTACTTACTTTTGTTATCTCTTTTTAATTCCAAAATCCTTATTCGTTTAGTCGGTTATTTTAAGCATAATTCATTGCGGAAGCTTTTAAAACCGTTTTGAGTAAATCGCGTGTTTAGAGAAAACTTTGCCTTTTTGAAAATCGAGTTTTCCTTCATCTAGAAATTATAAATCCATAAAAATAAATAAAAACCCAATTTAAGCAAAAGTCCCCAAATTACATCCAAATAAACCACAAATCATAAATTAAAAATCATAAAAGTCATAAAACAGTGGTCACCATCGAGTCTTTCGCCGGGATTACCTGTGCACATTAAATAGAGAGGGGTGAGTTTACGTAAACTCAGTGTGTAATGCCACAGAAATCAAACAACAGTAAACACAGTGCACAATCAAAAACAGTCTTGGCCTAAGCCCCTTTTAGTATCAGTAACGGTTTGGCCTTAGCCCAACTCAATATCAGTATCAATATGCACAAGAGCCTTAGCCCATCACAATATCAGTAACAGATATACAATATTCAGTAACAAAGTCCTACCCAACCAGCCTTTACACACAATCTCAGTCTGACCCTACACTCCATGTGGGGATTAAAACAACCCACCCATCCCTACACTCCAGGTAGTACAGAATACGGCACAAAACAGTAGTTTACAGCTGAGCTTCCAGTATATTAGGCTTAAAAGCCTTTCAATATACTTCCTCCAAATAAAATCAACCCAACCCTATGCAATGCATGACATGCTATCTCATGATATCAGTGCATATAATCAGTAAATGTATACATGCATACTATCATCATGCTCAATATATATCCATCAATCAGTCAGTTCACACAATTAGGGGGTCTAAATAATGCTTATCGACCCTACAGTAGGTTCACAATCGACTCGGGCAACCCGTGTAACCTTACCAATCAATTCAGTGAAAATGGGCTCATACGCCCATGTGGTCTACCCATGTGGGCCCACATGGCCCAAATCAGTCTAGTTCGTGTGTCGCACACGGCCTACCTGGCCATCACACGGCCATCACACAATTAGGGGTCTAAATAATGCTTATCGACCCTACAGTAGGTTCACAGTCGACTCGGGCAACCCGTGCAACCTTAGCAATCAATTCAGTGAAAATGAGCTCACACGCCTATGTGGTCTGCCCGTGTGGGCCCACATGGCCCAAATCAATCTAGTCCGTGTGTCGCACGTAGCTTACCTGGCCCTCAGATGGCTGTGCCTTGTGCGCACGGCCTGGCCTCGTCGATCACATGCCCGTATTAAGGCACAAGGCCTACTACACGGGCGACCACACATCCGTGTGGCGTCGACAGTGAGGTTTTTGACTTTCGTCTAAACCTCATTTTCTGTACTATCGAGTATACACCTGGTATCGATTGATGCTAAAACAATCCCTGAGCAATCCATAACCTAAAACCATATTCCAACACCCAATTTCAGTGACATTATCAAAACCCAAACGAGATTGTAATGAGATGTTCATCCATTAACTATCGATAACTATACTTTCAATCGAAACGAGAATTCCACACACTTAATTCATCTATTGGTAATGATATACAGTCCCTTGATTAACTCCTAAACACCAAAAGAAAACCCCTCTTAGAAAGTATTCAGAAAAACATTTAGATTAGCAAAAGCCGAAACTTACCAATAACACGCAAAAGTCGAATTAACGAGACACTGAAATTTAGAAGTAGATGGGGAAAAGATAGAAAGACGGCAGCAAGGGAACAAAAGGGGCGACGGTAAAAAGGAAACAGCAAGAAAAAGAAAATGGGAAGTGGTAGAGAATGCTCAATTTTTTTGAAGAGAGAAATTTTTGGGAAAATTGATTTACTCAAATCCCACTACCTACACTATCTCAACCACCCACTTTTCAGATTTTCTGTACAACTTAAACTCTTAACCACCAAACCAAGCAAAAATAATTTTTTCCCTATGCAGGGATTTGAACATGGAACCTTCAGTAGACTGACACTCAACTTAACCACCAGACCAGTAGGCCCATTCTGATATGGTTTCATAAATAATTAAATATAAGCCCACTAAACAGAGATATGGCTTAGATCAGAAAAATACCAAAATTTGCCAAAGCTAAGGCTTGAACTTGGGACCTCACACACACACCCCCAAAACACTTATCACTGAAGTAGATACACAGTTGTGTCCAGAATTTACAGAAACAGAATTATAAAATTTGAGGCATTACAGCTCTCCCCTAAAAGAAAATTTCGGCCTCGAAATTTACCTGATCAAAACAGATGAGGATACTGTTGATGCACCGCATCCTCAGGCTCTCACGCGACCTCCTCAGTGCTATGATTCCACCATATCACCTTCATTAAAGGAATAGACTTCCCCCGAAGAACCTTTACATCGCGATCTTGAACCTGAACTGGCTCCTCCTCAAAGGTTAAGTCTGGACTAACCTCAATCTCCTCCACAAGGACAATATGTGTGAGATCAAAGTGGTAGCGCCTCAACATCGAGACGTGGAACACATCGTGAATATGGTCTAACTTTGGAGGTAGCTCCAATTGATAAGTGACTGGTCCCACTCGTTTCAGAATCTGGTACGGCCCAATAAACCTAATACTCAGCTTGTCCTTAAGACCGAACCTCAGAATCCTCTTCCATTGCTAGACCTTGATAAATATGAAGTCCCCCACAGAATACTCAATCTCGCATCTCTTCATATCCACATAAGATTTCTGTCTGTTCGATGTCGCTTTCAGTTGATCCCGAATCGATCTGGCCTTATCCTTAGTCTCAAAACCAACTCAGGACCCAAAATACGTCGTTCACCCAATTCAATCCAACAGAAGGGAGTGCGACACTTACGACCACACAGAGACTCTTAAGGTGCCATCTGAATGCTAGACTGGAAGTTGTTATTGTAAGCAATCTTCATTAGCGACAAATACTCCTCCCAACTGCCTCTAAAATTGATAGCACAGCTCCTCAACATATCCTCCAGTATCTGAATCACCTTCTCCGATTGGCCATCGATCTGAGGATGGAATGTAGTACTGAAGTCCAACCTTGAACCCAAAACCTGATGTAGCTTCTTCCAAAATTGAGATGTGAAGCAAGGATCCCTATCAGAGATGATCGAAACCGGTACACCATGCAGTGTCACTATCCCGAAAATATAAAGTTTCGCCAGCTTTTGCAAGGAATAATCTGTCCTAACTAGGATGAAGTGTGCAGACTTGGTCAGTCGATCCACAATAACCCAGACAGAATCCTTTTTAGTGGGTGTCAAGGGCAACCCAATAACGAAGTCCATAGTCAATTATTCCTATTTCCATAAGGGAATCTTAGCCGACTGCAGCAAACCTAAAGGTAACTGATGTTCAGCCTTAACCTGCTGGCAAGTCAGACATCGTGCCACAAAATTAGTAACCTCACGCTTCAAGCCTGACCGCCAATATAGTTGTCGAAGATCTCGGTATATCTTATTCCCACAGGGATGCATAGCATAGGGCTACTATGCACCTCCCTCAAAATCGACTGTCTCAGATCCACATCATTTGGTACACAGATCCGTCCTAAAAAACACAACACATCATCACTATTTAACCCAAAGTCGGCAGTAGTACCACTCTCAATTTGTCGAAACCTGAAGCTCAGTGACTCATGCTCCAGCTGTTTACCCTTAATCCACTCGATCTAAGTTTGTTTGACTTGCATTTCAGCTAACAAACTACCATCGTCGAACAAGCTAAGTCGAGCGACCATTGCTCTTAGATCAGTCATATCCCTACGGCTCAATGCATCGTCCACCACATTGGCCTTGCCAAGATGATACTCAATGGTACAGTCGTAATCCTTAAGCAGCTCAACCTATCTACACTGCTTAAGATTCAGCTCCTTCTGAGTAAGGAGGTATTTGAGGCTCTTGTGATCAGTGTAGATGATACACTTCTCACCATAGAAATAGTGCCTCCAGAATTTTAGAACAAAAACTACGGCGGCCAATACTAGATCGTGCATTGGGTAGTTTTCCTCATGTGTCTTTAGTTAACGAGACGTATATGCTACCACTTTGCCATCTTGCATCAACACATAGCCCAAATCGACATGTGATGCATCACTATAAACCGTGAACTCTTTCCCATATTCAGGCTGTATTAGAAGAAGAGCCTTAGTCAGTATAGTCTTGAGCTTCTCAAAGCTTTCTTGCTGCACGTTAGACTAGACAAACGATACACCCTTACGTAGCAGCTTAGTTAAGGGTGCTGCAATTAGTGAGAAACCTTTCACAAACCGTCGGTAATAACCTACCAGCCCCAAAAAGCTCCGGATCTCAGACATAGGCTACTTCCAATCCAATATAGCCTCAATCTTTCGAGGATCGACTCGAATCCCCTCAATAGGCACCATAAGTCCCAGAAATGTTACTTCACGTAACCAGAACTCGCACTTGCTAAACTTAGCATAGAGCTGCTTTTCCCTTAAAGTCTAAAGAACAATCCTAAGATGCTTGTCATGCTTATCTTTAGTCCTCGAATAAACCAATATGTCATCGGTGAACACCACCACAAATCGATCTAGATAGAGTTGAAATACTTGGTTCATCAGATCTATGAAAGCTGCCGATGCATTAGTCAGTCCAAATGGCATCACTAGAAACTCGTAGTGACCATAACGAGTCCTAAATACCGTCTTATACATATCAGCCTCCTTAACCCTCAACTGATGGTACCTAGACCGGAGATCAATCTTAGAGAATACCGAAGCTCCTCGAAATTGGTCAAACATGTCATCGATCCTCGGTAACAGATACTTGTTCTTGGCGATTAGCTTATTCAGTTTCCGGTATTCAATGCACATCCTCATGGACCCATCTTTTTTCTTAATAAAAAGTACCGGTACTCCCCACGAAGACATACTAGGACAGATGAACCCACGATCCAATAACTTCTAATTCTAAGCCTTAAGCTCCGAAAGCTCCTTCGGTGCCATTCGGTAGGGAGCGATAGGCACTGGAACTGTACCCGGAAGAAATTCAATCCCAAACTATACTTCACGATTCAGAGGTAAACTCAATAGCTCCTCAGGAAAGACGTCCAGAAAATCTCTTACAGTGCGGATATCCTTTGCAGTATAGACACTAGGAGCAGAAACACTTACAGAGGCCAAATACACCTCACATCCTTTGCGAACCAATTTCTCAGCTACCAGTACAAAGATCTCATTAGCCAAGTAGTTCCGACGTTCTTCAATCACAACTACCTCATCATCCTCCTCAGTTCTCAATACGACCCTCTTAGTCGCAAAGTCCAAGCTTACACGGTGCTTGACCAACTAGTCCATCCCTAATATCATATCGAACTCCCCAAACGGAAGCGCTATCAAGTCAGCCAGAAATACCGTCCCTTGAACCTCTAAAAGAACATTCCTATATAATTTGCTGACTTTAACAGATTACTTCGACAGGCTCAGCACAGTCTCCTCACTAAAAGTACTCTTAACAGCATATTTAGCCTAGGACACTTTTTCACACTATGAACCCATAATGAATTTTATAGTGCAACCCTGTTTGACACTTCTTCACACTATGAACCCATCGCCTAGGGCAAAGTTATAGCCCGATGTGGATTTGCTAAAATCTCGAACACATTTGGAAGTTAGAATTGATATAACAAATAAGAATGAGATCTCTTCCAAAATATACAATCATATAATTCATCGTTATTTGTAAATACTTGAGTATATACTTTATTACTTGCCAATGTCTTGGGTCGAGATTCACCTAATATCAACTCACCAACCCTATATGAAATAGATATCTGGACGTGTGTGTATCACAACATATATGAGGCTTCCTACTGCCAAAGCATAAAGAACATTTCTCATGCATTCTCTTTCTTAAAGAGAGATGAAAACTTGATACAAAAGGTTGAGATCCCTTCTTGGAATTTTTCATTGCAAAATATTTCGTTATCTTGTCTATATATGAAGCTTTTGATAAATTTATCACTTTGTTCTTTCAATCCCTTAATATTCAAATACCTAAAACATAGTTAGTTTCTCCCAAATCCTTCATTTTAAATTGCTGGGTTAACCATAATTTAACCAACGACAATGTCTCTACATCATTGACATATAGAATAAAAATACCACTTTTCCATCCTTAATACTTTTATAAATAATAGGTTCATCAATATTTTTCTCAAATATTAAAGTATTGATTGCTTGATCAAACCTTTGATTTTATAAGCGGGATGCTTCCTTATGTTTGTTGACAACCATGATTTAATTAGCCTTAATAATTAATAATTAGGGATAACAACAATTTTAGAGTTTCAATTGATATTATTTCATTATTTATCATAATAATTTGTTTATATAAACATGAACATATTTTAGAATTATGAATGAAATTGTGTGATTATTTCCTCAACATTACTTAGAATCTTTCTCTAATTCTTAACGTGGTATCGATTTAGGGAATTTGTTTTTTCAAAACCCTATAACCAAAAAATCTCATCAAGTATTGATTACGTGTGGGCTCAACTGATTTGTATTCTATAGTAAATTATAAAGAAGATAAAGTTGGATCACTTGTAGAACTTAGAATTTTTAGAACCGAGTTAATTATGCTCCTAGTGGATATTCAAGAGTTACATATTTTGTACTGCCACAATGTGAGAAGCTTAAGCGATGATGTTTTTTCTTAAAAAATGGGACTGACTTAAAGATTTGTACAATTGAGCTTTACGATGGAATAGAATGTGTTGTCTCTTTTTTTCTCTTCTTCATCTCATCCACTTCAGGACCTTAAAGTGTTGTTTCTTTACAGATTGTTGAAGTTGGGTGCCCTTATCAAAGTTAACAGATTTGGTTCAGCAACAACATCAATATTGGCTCCATCTACTACCTTTTCCTATTTTAAGAAACAACAACTGCTTCACTATGAAGATGTTGCTTCCACATTGGTTGCTTTCCAACCTCTAAAATCTACAACTAATAAAAGTGAGAGGTTGTGATGAGCTAACAGATATCCTGGGAGGACCAACATCAGAAGATAAAGAAAAAGGAAGTGATGGATTAATCAAATTCCATCTTCTTAAATTGAAAAAGTTGGTACTGCAAGAATTACTAGTGTAACGCCCTCATAAATTTATTTTTGTATCTGTGAATTTTGACACAACTGTGTATGTGCTTCAGTGGTTAAGTGTTCTGGGGGTGTATACCAGGTCTTGGGTTCAAATCATATCTTTAGCAAATTTTGTTATTTTTCTGATCCTAAATTTACCCTTGTTGAGTGGGTTTATAATAAACTGTTTGTTAATTCACATTAGAATGAGCTTGCTGGTTCGAATGGTAAGGAGGTTGTTATGTTGGAGGTTCTATATTCGAATCCCTGCGTAAGCGAGGGAGTTTATTTTTGCTCGGTTACCTGTTAGATTTTCGGTTGAACAAAAATTTTGATGAAGTTGAGAGTTAGTGGGTTAGTGGATTTAGTGGTTAGTGGGAGGTTAATGTAGATATTATTAGATTTAATTATATTTTATTTATTTTTTTTCAAAATTTGGCTCTCTTCCTCCTTTCTGAATTTCTGACATTCTTTTTGCTTCCTCCCATATTCTCTTCTCATGTTATTTTCTCTTCAATATGAATCCTCTTTTTATTCTTCCAAATTACGATTTTTTGGTTCACTGTGTTTGTACGTGTTGGTAAGTGGTGGAAGTATTTTTGTTCGAATAGGGAATTTTTCCTTTTAAGTCATTTTGAACGATGTTGTCTTTTCTGTTAGTGTAACATGCTGAATTTTTGGGCCTATGCGTTAAATGGGTGAACATGTGTAATGAGTTAATTTAAGTGTTAGGGGTCCAAATTGGGCTCAGGCTTAGGCAGAGGCCTTTGTTAAATTATCTGTTTGGGCACTATAGGGTTTAAAAAGGTGGAATCTGTAAAATATCAAAATGGGCTTGTGGCCCAATGGTCAGTGGCGTCACTTAGGGAGCAAGGAGGTGATGCCACACAAGGGAGTAAGGGGCCCAAATTTAAGTTTTATGTAGCCCAATTCTTTTAATTTAAGTTAGCTAATTTTTGGCATTAGGGTTAGGTGGAATGGACATCAACAAGGCTCAAAAATAGGAGGATTAAATGATGTGGATAATAAACTGATAAAAGAAGGAAGAGGTGGTGCTATCTAGGTTTCTTCTAAAGGTATGAATAGATTTAGATAAAGGAGAAAAGATAGGAGCTATCTACAAGGCTAGGTGTTGGCCGAAATTCCATCACCTAGAGAAGTGAAGAAATCGATTTCTTTATGGCAAATGGGGTACCGAATTTTCCCTTTTTATTTGCTTAATTTTTAGTTATCAGGAAGGGCACTTTCAGTTTTTCATAGGTAAGTGTCGAAATTTTTATAAATAGGAAGGGTTCTCTTCTTTATTTTTCGGTATTTAAGGTTTTCATCTTTTCTTTCTCTTCTCCTCTGAGTAGAAGCCAAAATTCCTAACCCTATTCCCTCATCTTCACTTTGATTCAAAAGCTGAAACTCTATTGTTCTTTTCTCTTCTTTCTTCTAAAAGCCGAAAACTCCATTATTCTTTTCTTTTCTTTCTTCTAAAAGCCGAAAACTCCATTATTCTTTTCTCTTCTTTCTTCTAAAAACTGAAAACTCCATTATTCTTTTCTCTTCTTTCTTCTAAAAGCCGAATCTCTATAGATTTCTTCGAATCATCTTCTCTTCCTGATTTTCGCAAAAAGCCAGAATCATCTGGGAGTAGCCGAATCTTCTCTAGTAAGGTGAGTGTCGACTCTTGTTATTCCTTAAGATCTCTTTCGATTTTTGGAAGACAAAGCCGAAAAGCTAATGGTTTAATGATTTTATGTATTCTCTTGTTGGGCGACATTCGGGAATTGAAGTAGATCTCTTAGATCTAAAAGTCAGAAACAGTAGTCCCTGAATCTCATATCACTTTTCAGGATTTCAAGATAGCGGTGGTGTTGGCTACAGATATCGTCGACTTAGAGGGTCTCGTTCTAATGGTAATCAGGTGTGTAGATCTCTAACACACTCTTTAACTGTAATTTATGTGTTATGGGCTAAAAAGTTAAAAAGTGGCTGTGTAGACAGTCGAATAAAACCCTAAAAGGGTTAGACAAGAATGCCAGGTACGTAATCATAGAAATCTCTATGTGTATCGAAATATATGAAAGCCTGTATGATGTTTTCTTTATGTGTGTATGCATGGGGTGGGATTATGATAAGGAAGGGGAAGTGCATGATAGGTCACTTGGTGATCGGTGGTTATACCACAAAATCTAAAATTAGGTCACAATAGTGATCGGTGGCTGAGCCACGTTATATTACGAGGTCACATAGTGATCGGTGGCTATGCCACGTTTAATGATTCCTGATTAACAGGAGTAGGCAGTACGACTGTCGTTATGGTGTGTAGCGGATGGAGGGTTGATTGTAGAAATCCCCGAGGTGTGATGGTTGGTACGGGCTGGTGTGTAGAGGATGGAATTCTAGGATGGGTTGGGCTATTCATCATTTATTGCTTATCATGTAATTACGATTGTTGCCTCTATGTATGGGCCAAGGCCCATAATATGTTTGTGGGCCTCAGGTCAATATTTTCGGGATTTATACACTGAGTCTTGGTGACTCACGCTTTCCTTTTTCTCTACTCTTTCAGATGAGCAGTAGATTGTGGACATGGGAGCCGAGACGGACTCGAGGGGCCATCAAGTTTTTATTTCTATAGATTATTTCGGTTTTTCTTTAAGTTTTTAATTTTGGAAATATTTATGTAATAAAGACCCATAGTTATATTTCACTACATAGTTTTTAATATTTGCAGCTTATGAAACTTTGTCAAAGGTTTAATTATTCAAAATAATAATAATACAAGGTTTGTTTTTTTTCCAAATGATATTTATTTATTCAAATATAGTCTAATTAACTTACACTTTCCAAAACCAACGAAACAAAAGTTTTCAATGTACAACCTGTAGCATACCAGATCCGGTCAAAACTTATGGGCCGGGTTTGGGGTGTTACAGTTAGTATTAAATTAGTGTTTTTGGCAGTAGTGAATCGCGGGGTACGGAGTTCTTCTCTTGTGGAATCATAAGCGAAATCGTTCGGGGAATTGGGTAAGCTCTGAACACTCGAATTTCACCGTTGTCAGTTTCGTTAACCCAGTTTAATCGAGAATTTAGGCTGATATTGGGAATATGTTATATCGATTTTAGGTTCTAATGGTCTCGGATGTGTTCTCGCATCAAAATTGAACTAGGTGTGTTCCCAAAATGCGAAAAATTGAGCTTTGGCAGAAGCCAAAAAACTAGTCTGTCGACACCACACGGGCATGTGCCTAGCCGTGTGGTTGACGAGGGTATGTCGTGCACAAGACACAACCGTGTGGTGGTGTGAGTGTGGCCGTGTGGGCCACACGAGCTAGGCCAAGTTGGGCATATGGACTACATGGGTATGCCACACGGTTGTATGGGTTTTGGGCCAGGCCGTGTGGGTCACACGGGCAAGACCAATCTGGACTTGTAGGCCACACGGGCAAGCTACTTGAGCATGTGGGCCCATATTTCTTAAATTTTTCCTAGGGTCACACGGGTCGTTCCGATCGACTATGGGCCTACCGTAGTGTCGGTAAGGGCTAACCACATCTTATTTTGTGTGCTATGATATTCTGATGGACTAATATGAGTAAGATGCTGAATGTATGAGATCGTTGTTTTGTCGAGTTTTAAAATTTATAAAAGAATGATCGAACCTGAAAACTAACTCTGACAGCAATTTAAGGCAAGTGCACCTATCGAACAGTAGTATAGCTTAGGCATGACCGGATTGTTGAACCCAAAGGAACTAAAAGTACTAATACTAACTTTCTTTTTATTATTTAGCCTAAATATTAAGTGATTGGTTGTCTAATCTAAAATTAACTAACTACCAGGCTAAGATGCAAAGATAAAAAGACTAAATTGGGGAGATAACTTTTAGAAAAACTCAGTTGATTTAGACGATACCCTAATGAAGAATCCACCTAGACGTCACTTGTTATCTAACACTGAACTAGACGATTTATTTACTTAGTTTCATCCGTAAGAGTCCCTAACGTATATTAAACCCTCTCTCGAGGTGAATAACGCCTAACCCTAGGTTAATTAATGGAAATCTCTTTCTCTCTTAATAACCCCCTAGAATAGCAGTAAATCAATCTGTGGACTCCCATATTAGGTTTCACCCTAATCCGGCAAAATCTCGTCACCCTATTTCTAGGCGTGCGACCAACTCCGCTTAAATATGCTAGATCTACTCTTAAGCAGGGACTTTTGCTCCTCCACCTAAGCACATCAAATTTGGATTAAGCTCACATAATTAAGAACAAACTAAGTTTCTATCATATAATTCAGTAATCAATAACAAAATTTATCATAGGTTTCATCCTCTTCGGGTATTTGAAGGGTTTAGTTCATAACTATAAAAGAAAACATCTTAGAAGAAAAGATAAAACAAAACATAAGAAATCCCTAAAACTCCTTGAAGGAATTGAAGGAGAGATTCGCCATCTTGAGTAGAATTTCGGCTTCTTGAGATGGATCAACTGGCTATTTTCAAGTGATTCCCTACAAAGCTGGCCTTTCCGGCTTGGCTCATTGGCCTAGCTAAGCGCCCCCTTTCTGGTAGCACTTAGGGGGTTTATATAGGCTTTCAAAATATGTTTCTTTGCCCTAAAGTATCCAAATCCGAATGAAATTGGTTTTTGCCACGACAGGGACACGGGCATGGCACACGCCCGTGTGGACGATCTTCAAGCCGTGTTCAAATTTTTTTAATGAGACACGGCCATGTAAATTGGGATCTGGTCGTGTTCTAGTAGATTGGCGTGGCATAGTCGTGTGAGCTTGACTTCAGGCCGTGTGGATTTCGTGATATGGCCCAATTACTCCGTTTTGGGCCCATTTTATGCTCTTTTCATCCTCGGGTGCTTTTCTGGTTATAAGACATGAAAAGAAAGGATTAAAAGCACCTTTTTACATAAATTAAAGGATAAATCATCCAAAAGCATACTAAATGTGGGATTATAATATGTTACTTTTACGGTTTATCAGTATGCCTGACTGTACTGTTTAAGCAAGCATGTTAGGCACGTTAAACCTGTTATTTCTGTATTTGTATTCTGTATCTGTATTTGGGATGGGATTTGTATATGTGGAGGAAGTGGTCTGTATGGCGACATTTCTTCTATATTCTGCCAGCTTGACTGCATATTATCTGTAATGTATTGCATGGACACTATATGGTGTTTAAGGATGGGTGGGTGTTTTTAACCCCACATGGTGTGATAGGATGGTCGGAGATGGTGTTTAGAGGACGGGGTTAGGACTCACTGTATCTGTTCTATTTATCTGATTCTGTTATCTGTATCTGTAAAGGACTTAGGTCCAAATCTGAATCTGACAGTATATGCGAATTCTTTACGTATTGTATGTTTATTTCTGTTGGGTTACACACTGAGTTTATGAAAACTCACATATGTTTGTCTATTCTGTTCAGCTAATCCACAAATTTAGGCAGATCGATGCGATGGAGTCTCACGATGACCACGAGATGTAAACTGTTTTAATAATGGTTTTAATTATTTTAAGTAGTATTTTTCTAAGAGTTATGTAATTTTTGGACTCTCTAGACTGTTAGATTTTATTTATGGTTTCAGAGGTGTTTTTAACCTTTATTACGACTTTTGACTAAAATCATGATTTTACGAAAACTAAAGTTTTTCCAAAAATACGAACTAGATTTCTAAAATATAACGAATTTATCAGACTTCCACTGAAAATTGGGTTTTGGAAAAATAAATTAATTAAATAACGTTTTCAATAAAAGTTGTATAAACAAAAATACGTTACAAAGCTTCAATGAATTTGCACCGTTTTCAAAACCCCTTTTATGGTAACTTTACCAGATTCGGCTATAACGTCTAGGCCAGGTTTGAGGTGTTACAACTAGAACTAAAAAGCATCTGCAATAAAAGTGGGGGTACTAAAGAGCATCTATAGTAAGTTAGAATTCCTTTCAATTGCTCCCCTTGTTGGCAATGGACATCCATATGCATATGCTCCACCTTCTCTGAAGCTTGAATAAATTTAAACATGGTAGGAATTGTTGGATTGGGATGACCGTTCAAACTTTAAGAATGTTATTCAACCCCATTGGCATAAATTGTGTAATGTCAACTTTTTTATTTATTTGTACTTTATAAACTCATTTCTTTATTTTAATGCAAATTCTTGTACTATTTTAAGGTGGTGATGAGAAAGTTGCTCCATTGCAACTTCATTTGGATACCTCTCAAGTTGTTTAGGATGGAGATGGCTAAAACGTGGGGTATAGTGTTAAGGACACCTTGGATGGTGCTCAAGGGACTGCCTGGTTTTAGTTGTTGGATCTTAGTTGTTGGATCTACAAAACTCAAGGGAGAAGTGTTAACAATTACAAAGCTCACCTTGGGCACAGAGACTTGAGCCACCAACTTAAAGCTTATACTGCTTAGTTGCATCCATAATGTCACTTAGGCTATGTACCAAATACTGGCTCTCGGCTGAATATGAGAGACAAAACTCTTCTGGGGACAATACCTTTGATTATTAGGAGATTGATCGACTACCCGACAGACGACACTTCTAAAGCTTCTCCAAAAGTGATTGACCCTTCAACAAATATGTTAAGTATCCTGAAAAAAATATTTTATTCCTTGATATCCTTAAACCATAGCTAAAACGGATGGAACCATTCACCTGATCGCTATTAGCTTCAATAATAGGCTCTGGTGGCATCCACCATTAATAATTGAATATTGCAGCAAATATGACTCCCAAGTTTGGTTCATTTTGTCTTGTGTTTTTCGTTGCACTCGATGTCTTAGATCTCCCAAACTCTTCAAGGTGGACCCTGGAGGAGTCTAAAAAAGTTTGAATCCATGGCAGCGTGAAACAACTTGACCTTTAACCTATAAGAGTTATCAAAACGTTTAGCCTAACCATGAGACTGTTTATTGCTTTAATCATTCAAGCTTCAATTGGCTCATAATTTTGATTAATTATTTTGTTTCTCAAATTCAAATGGTTATAATTTATATAATATATACTCAACACGAGTATATTTAATAAATCATTCTTATGCCCTGCTTTCCCATATTTTCCCATTATTAAAATAAGAAAGTATACTCTCTTTTAAGTCATTTGTAACAATTTCTTTTACTCTAATTTAGGCTTCACACGGACTAAATTAATTGATTTGGAAGGTACCTGGAATAATTGGTTGCATTACTACTTGAACAAATAATGTTTTTAACGTCTTTATTTTCTTTTGGACCTTAAATTTTTTTGTGTTTTATTCCAACTTTTAGAGTTCTTTTGCAAGTGACTTGAAAGAGGTACTCTTTTCTCATTTTAATATCTCACATGGGTTAGCCGATGAGTTATACAAGATTAAAAATGATTTTTAAATATATATATTTTTAATTATTAGAGTTAGAATTAAAATGATAAATTTTGTAAATGTTGAGGATCAAATTTATTGAATTTTTATATTTAGGATCAAATTGATAAATGTGTAAATATTATAGCAGTAATTTTGTTACTAGACTAATAAAAAAGGCCACATTAGTTTAGAGTGATTAAAATATTTAATTTTGAAAAGTTTAGTAACTAAATTGAAAAAATTAATAATTGAATAACTAAAATAAAATAAAAAGCATAATTGGATGGCCATTTTTCAATTTACGCATAAAAATAGTTTTCAACATGTCCACATAATCTTTTAATAGATAAAATTTAGAGGAAAAACTAATTTACATATTTTAAAATGAATAAAGATTAATTTATTCATTTTTTTCAATAAAGAAATTGAAAAGCAATCCGCCTAACCACATAATACTTTTACCTTTGAGATCCTTTATAATGTTATGATATTCAAGCATGCAAATCTAACTATTTTCCCTTTTAGGATTTCTTAAAATTTGCTTCCCACATTCAAGGATGGAACTCTATACATTTCCCCTCTTAGGATCCCTAAAATTTATTTCCCTATAAATAAACAATTTCTTATTCTTCCCTAAAAAAATAACTTGATTTATTTTCAAATATATATTCTTCAAAAATTAACCTTCTAAAAATATTTATTTTTAATATTTTAATATATATACATATATAAAACAATTACATTATAAACTTATTTTGATATTACGTCGAATCAAATATTATCATGATCCTTTACCACTTTCAAGCAATAGTATATAATTTCGTAAACTTTATGTTAAATAAACTTGATTTTATCAAAAACATATATAGGGTCCAAATTTAGAATATGTTTAGATATGATAGATTAATTAGATAAAATGTAATTACTACGGTGATAATTGCACCTTTTGTAATCTCAAAGAATTATAATTTTTAGACATATTTGGTGACATAGTATAATTACATATAAAATTACAATGTCTAAATGAGTAACAAAATTAAAATAAAATAATCATATGAAATATGTTATTCCAAGAAGGTAGTTGATAATACGATTAAAAAACAAGAAAAATAAATTCATATACAATTTTATCTAATTTCTTAAGTATTTCAAATTCTTTGAGTTACAGTTGACAAAGCCAAAAGTTTTATCTATGCCAGGCCAATTAAATTACAAAAAATTTTAAATGAGTCAAATTACAATTTTATCTTTGTATATGCTTGGTATTTTAGAAAGGTAAAGGGCTTAAACTAGAATTTTTTCATCTTTGGAGGGCCAAAATGTATTTTTACCATTAAACTAACTTATAATTTTAAAAACTTCAAGGGACTAAAATGATAATTTTTCGTTTTAAGGAGGCCAAGGCCTCTACCTACCCCCTTGGCACTATCCCTATTGGGTTATTTGATCTTTTAACATTTAACATATACTCTATTACTCTTTGTCATCAACAATTGGTCATTGACTGAGTTTATTGTCATCTAAATCTGAATTCGTATTTGTGTCATTAAGATTATCAGAATGTTCTTGTAACACCCTAAACCTAGCCTAGAAGTTTAGACCGAATCCCGAATGTTACATTGATCACCGAAGTGATCGTAGGAAAATTTTAGAACACGAGTTATCTTAAATTCCATTACAAAACATATCTATCTCTTAACAAACTAAAAACATTTATCCATTTAGTCTTCAATCAGAAAAATTTAAGCTAAGGTTAATTTATGAACAAAATAGGATTCATGAGATAAATCAAAAATAGAACTTGTACCACAGCGTTTACAAAACCTTACAGTTCAAAAACCGAATAACAAAATAGAAATTGAAGATATAAATTAATAATTTATTTTTCAATGAGATATCAGAGACCTCGCATCACCGAGTCCAACGTTAAAATTCGAAAAGTACCGAAAGGGAAAGACTAAGGGGTGAACTACGAGCTCGGTGTGAGTTCGTACCAGGACTTAAAATAGAATTACAAAACTCAGTTCCATAGCATAACAGACTTATAGATATAAGTAGAAACAGATACCAGTCAAGGAACCAATGTCCCAACACGCAATCAGAATAGAGCATACCAAGTACACACAGAACACTTAACACACGTGTTGTTCAGACAAACAGAATACAATCAGATAATCTTAAACCCAAATAGATGCACATGAATGCAATCAAGTACCAAAACCCACCCATCCAGCCAACACACCTCTCTGTCCCCCGATCACACCCCAAAAAGAGCTTTTAAAGCTCATCCGACCATTCACACTAATTAGGACCTCGAAAGGCCCATCCAACCCTACATTCAATGAATGTGGACTATGCCACTCAGAATATAATACGCAGCAAGAGCTAGCGTATATGCAGTACAGTGCAATGCGATAGTCCACTGTACAGTCATATTGTAGTTTAAACTGCCAGATTAGATAATGGTACGTAGTAGAGATGACGTACATATAGTACAGTTGGTAAACAGCTGTACGCAAAAATTGCAGTAGAACTGCCAGATCAGATCAGAATCAGTCTCCCTTCTCTTTACAACCAACCCCAAAAATTTACTTTGTGCAAGTGTATGTATGCATTCAATCCCACAGTAATAATGAACACATCAACAGACAACCAGACAGATTCAGATATGTACACATACCCAACAAACCAGGTTTAGAATCAGACATCTCACGCAATAGTCACAATTAGCCCATGAGCTGAAGCCCAGATCAGAATCCTAATGACCCTCACTAAGACTATCCAAGGGTCGGAACACACAAAATCATAATCGAAACAAAACATACACTAATACCAAAATTAAAGACTTAGAACCACACGTCCGTGTGCTTCGGTCGTGTGGAAAAACCTAGGTTGTATGGGGGCAAAACGCCCATGAAGAGGGAGGTACGCAGCAGTGTGGCAGAGGCATATGCCCGTGTGAACTAGAGACATGGCAATGTGGATAGGCCGTGTAACTTAATGTCCAATTATGCTAAAATAGAGTACAGGGCAGACATGACCGTGTGAGGGTCTCACAGGCCCGTGTGCCCACCAGACACGACCGTGTGGCACTAGATCACTAAATCCCTGATTCCCAAATACACACGTCCATGTGCCCAGGGGACACGGCTGCGTGAGAATTAACAAAAATCCCCAAATCGACAACACGACCGTGTGGTACCCAAATCAGCTCGAAAACCCTAATTCCTAAAAGCACACGCCGTGTGAATCGGCACACGCCCGTGTGGCCACCTGTATGGTCATGAAACCACCCTAAAATATCATCGAAAAATGTGCTTTCATTTATGAAGCACTTCACAGCCCTCGATAGTTCAAAATTATACCAAATCATACAAATTCTAAGCATAAAACATCGGTATCACATCGAAAATAATAGATTTGCGAACACTCACTCACAAATTGTCGACTTTTCATAGAGTCGAATTAAAATTTACAAATTAAATAGAAAAGGTACAAAACCCACACCTGATCCGCGATTAATGACGCCTCGACACTAATTAGACGACATGGAGAGAAGTTTTCCCAAAATTCACCAGCAAAATTTGTTTTTAAAAGAAAAAGAAAAGAAACCCCAGAAGAGGAAGAAAAGATGTCCAAAGAAAAGGAGAAAAAAAATAAAAAGAATAACATAAAATATAAATGGTTAAAAAAATTAACTTAAAACAAAACTACTATTTAACAAACAAAACAAAATAACAATACTTCTCCAAACACTCACATAAGGACTTGAACCCAGAACCTTGAGGTTTACTAACAATCACTCAACCTCCAAACCAGCAAGCCCATTCTGTCATTTAAATGCACAACTAAACACAATAGTGCAACCTTCTCACTGACCCTAACCACAAAACTCAAAACTTCTAGCCTCAAAATTCGGGGTGTTACATTTCTTCTATTTACTTTTCAATGCATTATCTCAATTCCACCTACGAATGAAGTTATGAGATATGCAGCATGCTAATGTAATCCAACCTTATTTTTTTTATATTATATCGAGATAATGTTATTAATATAAAAATCTTTTTAGAATAATTTATATCTTTACTTCAACTTGGACCTAGTTAAACCCTTCAATAGGCCACTCAAGGCCTAACAAGTAGCATAACTGGGTAAGAATCTTCACTTAGCTATAAATGCTCAAAGGTATCGGCATTATTATAGGGGCCTCCTCTAGACTCAAAATTCAGAATATGCTAAACATTCATCTTGATCTCTACTTGACTGATTCTTGGTCCTAAAATGGGTGGATCGGTCTTCCTCGACACCACCCCCTCCTCCTTCTCCACTCCCATTAATACTGTGTATCAACAATGATGAGGTGATGGTGGATCGAACATGTGCAAAACCCTAGAAATTCACCCTCTCAATATATAAAAAAAAACCCCAAATTTTAGATTTAAGAGCTTGTATTTATTTTCCTAAAGATTTGGAGATCGAAAAATACATAGATTTTGACACGATTCATGGTAGTTGGATATTTGTGGGCAATCTATTTTTATTTCGGTAGCATATGGTACATGTTTGTGTTTGCGTTTTTCTTTTTCTTTTCGGTTGTGGTGCATTGGTCTTTGAGTGGGGTTTTAGAATAGATAATTTTCTCTATGTACAAATTTTGGTAGAATTTAGGGTTTGATTCTTTGAACATGATTTTCCTGTTGTGATAGTTGATGGGGTTCAAGTATATTGTTGCATAGTAAGAATTTCATGATGTTTGCTTGTGGTTCTTCTCTTGTTTTATTACAATTCACCGGTTGGCTTTGTCATTCAAGGGCTGGATTCGAGGTCTTTTCTTGTTTTATTGATTAAACTTCTTATTGATTCTTAGAGAGCTCGTATGTTTGTATAACAAATGTGCTGCTTGTATAGTACATAAAATAAAAGCATAATAGGGGGATGTTAGACATGGTCATGCTGATTCCACTCAATTATACATTAAACTAGAACATGCCTAAATACACAAACATAACGTATGTTATGTACTTATCAAAACTTGTATAAATGTAGAATATCCTGAAAATAGAAAATACAGGAGTTGCTAGGTTCGGAAGATAGGGAATAATGAGCTTGTTTCTGATACAATGCTCTTTGAGTTCAACATAAGTTAGTGTGGCTTGCAAATAATACACCGGACATGTGTTAAAATTGCTTATTGCTTTTAATGCAATTCACCACTATTCTATGGTACATGCAAATGAAAAATATGGTTTGCTCATTACTTGTTCATAGCTTCTTGACTAACCTTTACAACCATCATTAATTTTTTTTTAATTTCCTTTTTATATTATTAATGTTGTCACTGAATGTCGAATGTTAGACTGTCTTAAGTTATAACTCGAAGTTGTTCTTGTTTTGTGTGTGCTTTAAATATGTTTGGCTCATTTTTTCCAGTATAATTGTTTGCCTAGAAGAATTAATTTCTGGAAGCTATTCTTATTTATGCGTCTCACTGCGACCAATATCACTACAGTTTAAATTACCTATAGCTTGTGTTTTTTTGGTCATCTAAAGCCTTTGGTGACTAACAAGTAAGACATGATACACAATAGCATTATTACAACTCTTAATCACAGAGGTGTAATCCCCTGTGTATGTATGTATATCTAAAAAAGAAATTGAAATAGCAGCGAAGTACAAAACCTAGGCATGTGCATGTTTATTATAAAAAAGAAAGATGGTGGTGAATTAGAGGGACCTGTGAAGGGTCCCACAAGGTTTCTTGCATATGTGTTATTAACAATAAGAAAATGAATAGAAGGGGAAACCTTCTTACGGGATAACCCCGCCTATGTATAAATATATATAGTATATTTTATTAAAAAGAAAGAGAATGATGATTGAAAGTTTCCCATGGACAATTACACTTAGCGGATAGTTATTACTCAACACATTTGCTTTCACACTAATTGGCGATTATACCTCCGTAGACAGTAAACACTCGGTATGCTTATTAATACTTATCTATACATAAAAATCTATATGAGTTTGAGAAAGGGAACCTATGAGGGGTTCCCACGGTTGGACCACCTTGCATATATGTATAGTCATATAGTATATATGTTACACAAAGAGAATGTAACGCCCTAAAACTTAAGTATTTATTTTATTTTTTCTTTCTTTTTTTCATGTTTGTATCACAAATACCTATCTGCTTTAGTGGCTAAGTGATTTGGGTGTGTTTGGGAGTGTCTAAGGAGTCTTGGGTTCAAGTCTGGGCTTGTGCAAAATTTTGGTTTTGGGGGAATAAAACCGTTGCCTTTAGTTGGTAAAATTTTAAATAATTGTGGGTAAAGCATGGCATAAAAAGCCTGCTGGTCTAGGGGTAAGTGGTGTGTTACCTAGGCCAGATGACTGAGGTTCGAATCTTGGTAGTGGCAAGGGAGTATTTATTTTGCTGCTGTGCTATGGGAGGTGTGGAGTTTGACTGAAACACTGAAGTGGTTGAGAGGAATTCAAACTGAGTGGTTGAGGGGAGGTGTGATCAGGTGGAGAGATTTGAGGAGGAAATCAAGGGATGAGGGGAGAGGTAGTGGTGTGTCGAATTAGAACTCTGAGGCACTCAAGAATTCGGCTATATGGGTGTTTCTCATTTCAGTTCTGTTTTGTTTTCCCCTGCCGAAATCTCCCTCTGTCGAAACCTCTTCTCTCCTTTTTACTTTTTCTTTCTTTTTTTTTTATGCCGAAACCTCTCTTTGCCTAAACTGTTTCCCTTTTTTTTCCTCCCTTTCTGTCGCCACACTCTCCTAGTCTTCTCTGCTGTTTTGGACTGCTCCTCCTAACACTTTGCTTGTGTTGGTCCAATACACCCTCTTCTTTTCCTGCCTCTTCTTTGTTTCTTTTAATAATTACGATGCTTGCTATTGTTTATTCCTGGCCGATTCTCTCTTCTTCTACCTATACTGTGCTGACTTTTTCTTTGATCTCTGCTGATTTAGTGGTCCATTGCTAATCTACAGTTTGGTACTTTTGGTAAGTTGATATTTGTTTTGGACTTAAATCGTGCTTGTAGATACTTGTTAATAGGGGGTTTAGATTAGATTACAGGTAATAACCCTGAGTTCTAGTGATCATCGTTTTCTAGTGAGTGAAGTGCATAGGGATTCGGTTGTTCAATCAAGGTAAATGGCTGGCGATTAAGTGGATATGTATATCGATTAGAGTTCGGTTTAAATTCAATTAATATGTGAGTAAATGAATATTATGGGTGAACATAGGTTCTGGAGTGATCAAGGACTGTCTGTGCATCTTTCGAATCCAGGTGTGTAACAGTACTCTAATAAAAGGTATCATTGAAATGCCAAAAAGTGTGCAAACACCGCCCAAATTATAAGCCGGCAAAAGCTGAAAAATTATGACATTGACGCTACACGAGTGTGCACTCGCTCGTGTGGTAAACTGAACGCTCAAAATGTGGGCGTTAGACTACCGAGGACACCGTGAGTGATTTTGTGATCTTGGGCCATTTTAGGCTTTGTTGGGCCAAAATAGGCTGTGTGGGCCCAATAGGATTGTGTGCCCTACATGGGTAAATCGCACAAATGTGTGGAGAATATTGGGCCAAGCTGTGTAAATTACATGACCGAGCCCATTTTTGGGCTAAGTGGGCCACACGAGTGTGTGGGCCTACATGGGCCCGTATTATGGACCTTGGGCCCATTTGGACTGTTTGACTGTTAAGGTTACACGGGTCGCTCAAGATGAATGTGGACCTACTGATGGGTCGGCAAGTACACTTAGACCCCAAACTGATAAAATAACTATTATGCCCTATGGTAAAATAACTGTTATGCCCCTATGTTATGTATGACCGTATATGAGCATGCCACGATATATATATATATATGTATGTTGCATCCATGTGTGATATGTTGCATGTGATAGGATTATTATGATTGGAGGAAGTGTACTATACTGGCAACTCTGCTACAAATACTGTATAGTACCGCAACCGGTGCTAATTTTTGGAGTGTAGGGATGGGTAGGTGATTTTATCCCCACATGGAGTGCTGGGCTGGACAGAGTGGAGTGTAGAGGCTGGATGGGTAGGATTTCTGATTGCATGCTTAAACTGTTACTAATACTATTTTGGGCTGAGGCCCACACTGATGCTGTTATGGGCTAAGGCCCATATCGATCTCGATCTTATCTTGGGCTAAGGCCCAATGAATCGAATCATTATTGACTTGGGCTTCGGCCTAGACTGTACTTGCCTAAAGGCATGATTGACTGTTTATTTTCATGGGGTCGCACACTGAGTTTTCGTAAACTCACCTTTCGGTTTATCTGTATAGGTAATCCCCAGTCTTAGGTGGATCGGTAATGCGAGGGATTCGGAGGTGGTCACACAACCACACCTGTTTTATATTTGAGTTTATTTCCAATAAATTTGATTTGGGTTTTTGTTATGTAATAAGGCCTCTTTAATTTTTAACTTTTAATTTGGGAATTTTATGTATTTTAATTCACATCTGAGTAGTAGTAGGACGCGATTTTTCAAAAGATAATTTGTTTTCAAAACACTACGTTTTGGTAACGTACTATAAAAGCTTTCGCATCATGGTTTTAAAGTATAGTAACAAAATAATATGATCAATGATTTGCTAAAAACAACTTGAGTTCTAAAAGAACAAGTTACCCTAAATTTCTGTTAAAATTCATATAGGAGATTTAATAATAAGCATGGGCTTTCCAAAGAAACTATCCTTTCAAAAAACACTTCAATATGATATCGCTAGATTCGACCATAACGTCTGGGTCGGGTTTGGGATTTTACAGGGAACCCACAAAGGACTCCCATGGATGATTACTTGTTGTCTACATTTATGTAATTCTATTCCATTATGTAAACCCAAATCGAGTAAACTTGGTCGAAGGTTGTGATTTGATGTAGCTGGGCCTTACATTCCACGTAATTCTGGCCCGTGAGAGCCACGGTAGTGTGATAGGCCTGTTATTCTTCCTGTAAGTCTCCCTCTATGTGTTTAGGAGTAGGATCTATCATAAGCCTTCCGCTCTAAGGAGAGGAAGCACCACCATTTTTCCATAAGTCTCCCCTCATGCATATTAGAGCAGAGCCTTTATTACCAATTTTCGTAAGCCTCCCTTAATGCGTCTTGGAGTAGGAGATTCGGGCCCTTCTGTGATCCCTTTGGGCTCTCAACGGAGGTAAGGCAAATCTTCTACATTTTAGCCCATTCGTGATCTCTTTGTGCTTCGACAGAAGTGAGGCATATTTTCTACATTCAAGCCCTTCCGTGAACCCTGTAATGACTCAATTTTCAGTGGTGTCAGAAAATTTGATTTTAGAGCCTTATTTCCATAAACTGAGTCCATAACTATTAAATATGGATATTTATAGAGTTAGTATATAGATGTATTGAAATTTATTTAAATAATTTAGTTGAAAATGTGGTTAATTAAGGCCTAGAGACTAAATTGTAAAAGTTAAATCGCTATAAAGTTTTAATTTGAAAAGGCTTAGGGACTTAGATAAAATTATCCAAAAGACTAAAATGGGTAATAGACCAATTTTAAATAGATGATAGTGGGATGTGATGTTGAATGTCATTAGATAATATTAATTAAAGATTAATGTTAATTAAACACGATTAAAGTAATTAATTAAGCTTAATTATAAACTAACCTAGCTATATAAACCAATTTTAGTGGAAGGAGAGATGAATATTCATCTTCTCCAACTGGCCAAGGGAGCAAAGCCAAATAAAAACGCCATTGTTGAAACCTTGTTCATTCACCAACATTTACGAGTAAGTCTCTTGCCATTTTGTTTTTTTATAGAGTTATTTTTATCATGAGAGCTTGATTAAGCTAGCTCATGTATCAATTTGTTCAATTGGTGAAATTTTGATAAGTTTCCATTGTTGAGAACTGAATGAATTAGGCTTGAAATTGATAGAAATTAAGCTTAGGTTATCAAAAGGACTAAATTGTAAAACTTGATTGTTAGCTTTTTACATTAGGGACAAAATCGAATAAAATGAATTTTTTTATAAAATTGTGGTAGGAATAGAAAGTATAAGGTCCCTAATGAATACATGTGAAATCAAATTTTATTCCGAAGCTTTAAATCAAAAGTTTTGCTTATCTCGGTTTTAGGACTAAATTGAATAAATTGTAAAATATGCATGATTTGGTATTTGATTGTGAATTGGATAAAATTGATAGTGTTATATGTTTCGTGATTGTACGTAGCTAACGTTGGCATTGAGCCTTCAAAAGGAAAAGGAAAAGTGAGAGTTGTCGATGAGTGATGCAAGCCTACAATTTGTACTTTTATGATTCGGGGTCATATTATTTGTTTGCATATACATTGTTTATTGAATGAGGAAATATCAAGGTGAGTATATAATGAAAATGTGAATTTTGTGTTAGGCTTGATATGAAATATTGAGATAGAAGACTAAAATTAATAAAATGGAAAATGACATTAATTACTTTGAAATGTGATATGTGATATGGAAAATTGAGTAGAAATATGTTACATGAAATGAGACATAATGTGTATTGATAATGAATTGGATTGTGATTAAGGTTGTAATTGTGAAATGATATATGTATTGAATTATAAAATGAAATTGAATATTGGTAACTTATTAACTAGTCTGGTTGAGTCAGATAGTTAACATGTCAGAGGATTAGATTGTCTACGAGTTTGTGCACTTATGAACAATGATGCACCTCGTGTGCCAGTATGTGTTTTGTGCGCCAAGAATGTGCTTCATGTGCCAATATGCACTATATGTGCCAATTTCCGTTACTTCAGTTTATTTAATTATGCACTTCGGTGCTAGTTTGGTGTGTTGCTTAGACGATCTGTGTATTCGTTTGAGTCCTATTAATAGGGATTATAAATGGTAAACTTGGTAAATGATATCAAAATGAAATGGTATGATGATATGGAACCACTTGTGTACTGATGTAAATCAAAATGAAGAACTATGTAAATGGTTATGCGTAACAGTTGAATACGAGCCTTGGGGGACAAAGAAAATGTGAATGACTCAAGAGATTTCAGAAAAGTTTAATATGCATGGTGCCCTTGGTTCAAATTTCATTATGGATATTTTTTATTGATTTATAAAAATATGAAAAGACGAAAATACCATCATAATCATATATCTTACTTTACAAATAAAATAATTTTTTCGTAATTTTCTTACTGAGTTGGGACCGATTGATTGGTTAAACCAACTCAATAAAAGACCTAATACATAGTATAGATAAAAAGGTTTTAAACTAAATTTTTTAAAAGAATTTAGGGTAAACTACACCATTAGTCGTTCAAGTATGGGTAAGTTTTCGTTTTGTTCACTTAACTAAAAAAGAGTTACAATTTGGTCACTAGTGTTTCCAAAATTGTTTTTTTTTTTTGTCACTGACTATTAAGTGGCACTTGTTAGTTGGTACAATAATAATTTTAGTCCTCAATTTTTATATTTTCATCAATTTGACCTTGTTCTTGTATAAAATTATAAAATTATTTATAAAATAGGAAAATGTATAAAAACTAAAAAATAAAATCTTGAATATATTGTTGAATAACTGAATTGTATGAGAAATAAATATAATTATATATTATCAAGATCAAATTGACTGAAAGTATAAAAATTAAGGACTAAAATTGTTATTATTCGAATTTAAAAGTACGATATGTAAGAAATAGTCCAGAATCCAAAATTTAAAATTGACAAGTTGAAGAATGCAAATAATATAGTAATAACTAAACCTAATACAACTCATTTACTTGTATATTTAATTTGAAGTTGTAACTATTATTATTATTTAATTTCAAGTTGTGTATCACAAAATTTCAACCATCCTCTCAACCTTATTTTCTTTCATTTGCTTAACCCATCACATGCTTTTCTTTGCTTAATCCATGACTTTGAAAAGATTGTTTCTGATTCTCTGCTACTGTTATAGCTTTGTAAGGCAGTCAAGGAAGAACTGAACTTCACTGCTTCATTTTCAGTTCTATTCCCCAACACTTTTCACCCACTAACTCAGGTAATAACATCTGAAGCTATGATTTCCCCTAGTGATTATCAACTGTTTTAGATTTTAGGACTGGATGATCAGCAGACATAATCTACTTTAGATAGAAATTAATACAAAAACATGATTTCCTTTGCTTTTCACATAACAAGAAAGATGAATAGTTGTATTAAGATCCGATGCAATGATTTCCTCTACTGATAGTCAACAGTTTTAGATTTTAATACAAAAAGAGCTACCCAGAAGAAATATAAGGTTGAAATCTGAAACTGTTAAACATTTTAGCTCTTAATATTCTGTAATGAACTCTTGCACACTTGAATCTAGCATGTTATATAGTTTGAGAGGTTGATTCTGGAAATACATATTTTCATTATCTGCTACTGTTATACATTCACATACATAGCAATAGAGTACGTAGAGCCTACTTTCCTTCTATCACAAAATTTCAACCATCCACTCTACCTACTTTCCTTTCATTTGCTTATTTCATGACATGCTTTTCTTTGCTTAATAGTTCTGCCTTTCTACCCACAACATTCTTTCTACACTGTCTTTCAATTTCTTTTGATCTCCAAGGTCTTTCACAAAATTTCAAGCATCCCGTCAAAGGTAATTTTCTTTCATTTGCTTCATTCATGACATGCTTTTCTTTGCTTCATTCATGACTATGCAATGATTGTTCTTTTGATTATCTGCTAGCTTTGTCAGATAGTCAAGGAAGTCAACTTCACTGCTTCATTTTCAGTTCTAAATTCTAATCTCTCAACACATTTCAGCCACGAAGTTAGGTAATAAGGCAATGATTTCCTCTACTGATTATCAACAGTTTTAGATTTTAAGACAGGATAGGATGACCAGCAGACATAATCTATCATAGATAGAAATCTCAAACCGTTGAACATTTTAGCTCTTAATATTCTGTAATGAACTGTTGCACACTTGAATCTAGCATTTTATATACATTGAGAGGTTAACTCTGGTGACCAGATTTTCATCATGTTTCTGTCTGCTATCTATCCATAGCTCCATCTAATAAACGCCATTGCATTTATGCTTCCTTTTCATGCTTACACTAACATATAAAAATTATTCAAAAACCCAATACACTAACATATATGATTGCGTTGCAGGGGCAGAGCAATGGAATACGTAGAGCCCGGTGTTGGCATTGCAAATTGTCTTGGACCTTCTGTTTGTAAATACTTGAAATATCACAGAAAGCTGAATGATTATGTGAGAAACTTCGGGAGGATCAGAGATGAATTGAATTGCAAAATGGAAGACATAGAGCTACAATTGAAAGCAGAGCTTCTTTCTCCAGGGGGAAGATACCAAAGCAGGGAGTTGAAAATTGGTTGAAAGATGCGAAAGAGATGATTGCGGTAGCACAGGATGTGGAAAATAAAGTTAAAAACGGGAGATATCTTTGTCGTGCTTGGAACGGAAAGCTGGTTGATGAAAAGACTCGAGAAATGAAGGAATGTCTCGATAAAGCTCCTAATGCTTCTGAAGCTCTTGCCATGGATGGTCCAAATGCTGGGTTGCCACTGCCAACATCAGAACTAGTTGGGGAGGAAGCTGCCAGAAAAGAGATTTGGGCATGTTTGATGCAGGAGGAGGTAAATAAGATTGGGGTTTGGGGGATGGGCGGTGTGGGTAAAACCACTATCATGAAGCACATCCACAATGATCTTTTGAAAGAACAAAGGTTCGAAATGTTAATCTGGGTTACCATATCAAAGGAGTTCAATGTAATAAAGGTACAAGATGATATTGCAAGTGCTTTGAAGTTGAAAGAAGATTGGCCCAAAGAAGGAGACAAGCTCAGACGAGCAGTAATCTTGTCAGAAATGCTGAAGAAAGTAGGAAAGCATGTTCTAATCCTAGATGATGTGTGGGATGAAGTCTCTCTAGAAGAAGTTGGGATCCCTGAGCCAAGTGGTAGCAATGGCTGCAAGTTGGTGTTGACAACCCGTTCAGAGCATCTCTGTAAGTATATGGGCTGTACGGTGATAAAAGTGAAGCCCCTTTCGGAACAACAGGCATTGACACTATTCTTGAGTAAAGTTGGACCTAACATAGTGCAAAATCAAACTTTAATGCCAATTTTGAGGCTCGTCGTCAAAGAATGTGCAGGTCTGCCTCTTACAATTATCGTCATAGTTGGTACATTCAAAGGAGAAGAGGACCCTCTTATTTGGAAAAACGCACTCAGAGAATTGAAAGAGAGAATAGAAAAAGTGGAAGGAGTAGAAGCTAAAGTGATAGAGCGTTTGGAATTTAGCTTCGATCACTTAAAGGACGAGAAAGTGAAATATTGTTTCTTACATTGCGCATTTTATCCTGAAGATTATGAAATTAAAAAAGATGAGCTAATTGAGTGCTGGATTGAGGAGGGATTCATAAATGATATGGGTACAAGACAAGAAATGAAAGACAAGGGCCATGTTATTTTGAAGAAGTTAGAAGATAACTGCTTGTTGGAAAATATTACCTATCGATTTGATCGACCTGGCGTAAAGATGCATGATGCAGTGAGAGACATGTCACTGTCGATCACAAGAATGAATCCTCGATATTTGATACAAGCAGGTTTGCAATTAGAAGAGTTACCAGAAAAGGAGCAATGGAGTTCGGATATTGAGAAAGTATCGCTTATGTGTAACCTCATATCAGAAATTTCCATAGATGTGCAGCCCACAAAATGCCAACTGCTTTCTACCTTGTTATTGCAGAACAACCCTATAAAGAAGATCTCAAATTCTTTCTTCACAAACATGCCTTGTCTTAGTGTTCTCAATTTGTCCTATACGAAGATCAAGAGTTTACCAAATTCCATCTCTGAACTAAAGAACCTCACAACATTGTTGCTTTGTGAGTGTTATGAATTAAGAGATCTACCATGTCTTTCGATGCTTCAAGAATTGAAGAAGTTGGATCTTTATTGGACTAAAATTTAGGAAGTCCCTGAAGGCATGGATATGCTGATAAAGCTAAGATATCTTGATCTTCAAGTGTGGACTCTGAAAGAGATACCCCCTGGAATTTTACCAAAACTCGTTCACTTTCAGCACTTGAGATTTGACGAGGAGAATAAAAAAATAAGTCTAAAAGTAGAGGAGTTGGAACCATTGAGGAAGCTGTAGTGCTTTACTGGACGTTTCAAAGACATCAGTGAATTCAATAAGTTCATGTCCTCCATGCAACAAAGTAAGAAAAGTCTCATCAAGTACCATTTACGGGTGGGCTCAGATTTAAATCCTATGCTTGAGACTTCTAAAATAGATAAAATAGTAACAATTGGAGGAGTCCAGAATTGGGAAGGTAAGTTAATTATGCACCCAATTGAAATTCAAGAGTTGAATATTTATAAGTGCGACTATTTGAGAAGCTTAGTCGATGATAATTCTTCCTTCAAAAATGCGATTGCCTTGAGGGTTTGGAGGTGTGAAGGGATAGAGTGTGTTGTTTCCCTGTCCTCTTTTGCCTCTTCTTCCGCTCATCCTTTTCAAAGCCTCGAGGTGTTGGAGATTCGTGATCTGCCAAAGTTGAGTGCCCTTATTATGAAAGATGCAGGAATTGGTGTTGGAACATTGGCAGCAACATAGCAAAACAAAATTGAATTTGCTATGTGATTTTGGAAGCAAAACGAGAAAGAACAAACTTAAAACAAGAGAAAGACAGAAGTAGAAACAAAGATAGCTAAGAAAACTCTTATCAGCTACTATTTTCATTTAAACTTGATAATATATAACAACTACACAAGCAACTTTTTGACGGTTGAAAAAGGCTAACTACTCCCACTAGTACATTGACTAGAACTTAGATTAAAATATACAAAGTAGTTAGCTGGCATACTAGCTATTAAATCAATATAAATCAAACTACTTGTCCTACTAAGCTATTTGAACAAGGCAATTCATATCCTACAAACTTAGCTATCATTACAAAAGAACTACACTAAGTTGTATAGTAACAAAATCAACAAAATAAACAGCTTCCTTCGATTCTGGTTTGCCTGCTTGCTGAGCTGCTATAGCTGCTACTGTTTCTACTGGTTTTGTGTTGCATTGCAGGCCAAATCTCAACACTCCTCCTTGGTCTGTATGCAACAAACACCAATATTTCCTTTGAAGGTTTCAAACCAGGTAACTTCTTTCAAAAGATCTGTTGAAAATGGTGCATTTGTATTGCTTGAAACTTCAGCGATTTCAGTAGAGTTTGCTTTCAACATTTCTGCAACCTTACCATGCATGCCATTTTCTTGGCCATGAAATATCATATTACTTCTTGGGCAAGTAAATGCATTTTCAACCAAATGGAAAATAGGACCCCATCATGTCGACGGCACATCAAAAGGTATATCCTTAGCACCATCCGCATCATCCGGACCATCAAACATCTATTCAACATGAGCTTCAAGACAAGCTAC
>CP106726.1:7105315-7299991 GCA_025506655.1 Gossypium rotundifolium
GTAGTGTGAAATAACATGGCCTTGACCTATAACACTAAAATTCCTTTAGCTTAAATGAAAATAAAATGTTTTATATGCATGGTATGTTTAGTTTAAATTTTATTATCGATAAATAAAAACACTCTCATAATCATATGTCTTACTTTGCAAATAAAATGGGTTTTTTTTTTTTTGCAATTTTGTTACTAAACTGTGATCCAATTGATGGTTGACATCATGTTAGTAAAAGGCCTAATACATAGTGCAGTATGTATTATCATTTTATATATTATCAAGCTCAAATTGACTAAAAGTACAAAATTAAGGACTAAAATTGTTATAAAAATTATATCAATTAAAAAGTGTCATTTAACATTTGAGTGACAAAAAAAAAATTTCAAAAACATTAGTAATGAAATTGTAAGTTTTTAATTAATGGTCAAAATGAAAATACCCATAGTTTAGTAACTAATAGTATAGCTTTTTTTTTTGGTAAAATGAAAATTTGACCCAGATTTTACAAAAATATAAAAACTCTTATTTATAAAATAGAAAGATGTGTTTTATTCAACATGGGAATATTTTACCCAAATAATATAAAATAATTAATTATGAAAATTGTATGGAAAACATATTAATTACAAAAATAAGGCATTTGTTACAATTGTTCTCTTTGGTGTTGTCTAACATATTACGCACTGCACTAAAATGTGATGGCTTTAAATATTCAGGGACCTTATATGTAAATTTCTCATTTTGATTGACCGTTAAAAATAAGCTCTAAGGGTTCCGCGTGACATTGTGGCGACACAAAATTTAAATAGAGTTAATTTTTTTGTAAACCTTCATTGTTTATAAATATTTTAATTCCCTTTAACACTAAAATTAAAAAGACATCTTATCAATTAGTCCAGTTCAAATTATATCCGCACAACAGTTAACAATATTATATCTTGAAACTTTTATAATTATAATTTTATATCGTGGACGTAAATAAATTGATAATACGAATAATTAAAATGCCATCTGTAATGGCGGACAGCAAGGAAAAAATCTAAAAGAAAAAGTAATACAAATAGGATTTCTTACTAATAATTCTGCCTTTGTGGAACCTACCACTGACTTCATAATTTCCCTCTTTTTATTCACTTTCTTCTTCTTTTTGACTATTATACCCACAAAATTCTTTCTTCTTCACTGCTTTTAATTTGTATCGATGTCCAAGGTCAATCACTAATTTTCAAGCATACAGTCAAGGTAATTTTCTTTCATTTGCTTAATTCATTACATGCTTGTCTTTGCTTTTCATTATCTGCAACTGTTATAGCAGCTAGCTTTGTAATATAGTCAAGCAAGTCAACTTCACTGCTTCATTTTCAGTTCTAATCTCTCGACACTTTTCAGCCCCTAAGTCAGGTAATAAGATCTGAAGCAATGATTTCCTCTACTCATTATCAACAGTTTTAGATTTTAAGACTGGATAGGATGATCAGCAGACATAATCTACTATAGATACAAATTAATACAAATAGAGCTACCCAGAAGCAATATAATGTTGAAATCTCCTGTTGAACATTTTACCTCTTAATATTCTGTAATGAACTCTTGCACACTTGAATCTAGCATTTTATATACATTAAGAACTTGATTCTGGTGACCAGAATTTCATCATGTTTCTGTCTGCCACCCATCCATAGCTCCATCTAATAAACGCCATTGCTTGAAACTTGTATTCATGTCTCCTTTTCATGCTTACATAGACATATCAATACTTCTTCCAATACATTCACAGATTTTCATTATCTGCTACTATTATATATATGATTGCATTGCAGGGACATAGCAATGGAGTACGTAGAGCCTGTTGTTGGCATTGCAAATTGTCTCGGAACTCCTGTTTGTAAATACTTGCAATATCACAGAAAGATGAATGATTATGTGAGAAACTTCAAGAGGATGAGAGATGAATTGAATTGCAAAATGGAAGATATACAGCTGCAATTGAAAGCAGAGCTTCTTCATTCGGGGAAGATACCAAAGAAGGGAGTTGAAAATTGTTTGAAAGATGTGAAAGAGATGATTAGGGAAGCACAAGTTATTGAAAACAAAGTCAGGAACGGGAGATATCTCTGTCGTGCTTGTAACGGGAAGCTGGTTGATGTAAAGACTCGAGAAATGAAGGGATTTCTTGATAAAGCTCCTAACGCCTCTGAAGGTCTTGCCATTGATGGTCCAAGTGCTGGGTTACCGCTTCCAACATCAGAACTAGTTGGAGAGGAAGCTGTCAGAAATGAGATTTGGGCATGTTTGATGCAGGAGGAGGTGAGCAAGGTTGGGGTTTGGGGGATGGGCGGTGTGGGTAAAACCACTATCATGAAGCACATCCACAATGATCTTTTGAAAGAACAAAGATACGAAAAGGTAATCTGGGTTACCATATCAAAGGAGTGCAATTAATGAAGCTACAAGATGATATTGCAAGTGCTTTGAAGTTGAAGGAAGATTTGGCCATAGAAGGAGACAAGCTCAGACGAGCTGCAGTCTTGTCAGAAATGCTGAAGAAAGTAGAAAAGCATGTTCTAATCCTAGATGATGTGTGGGATAAAGTCTCTCTAGAGGAAGTTGGGATCCCCGAGCCGAGTGGCAGCAATGGCTGCAAGTTGGTGTTGACAACCCGTTCGGAGCATGTCTGTAACTATATGGGTTGTAAGGTGATAAAAGTGAAGTCCCTTCCAGAAGAAGAGGCATTGATACTATTCTTGAATAAAGTTGGACCTAACATAGTTCAAAGTCCAACTATAATGCCAACTCTGAAGCTTGTTGTCAAGGAATGTGCGGGTCTACCTCTTACAATTGTTGTGGTAGCTGGTACCATGAAAGGAGAATATAACCCTCGTATTTGGAAAAATGCACTTAAAGATTTGAAAGAGAGAAGAGGGAAAGTGGAAGGAGTGGAAGCTGAGGTAATCGAGCGCTTAAAATTTAGTTTCGATCACTTGAAAGATGAGAAAGTAAAAGATTGCTTCTTGTATTGTGCATTATATCCTGAAGATTTTGAAATTCCTAAGGTTGAACTAATTGAGTGTTGGATTGATGAGATATTCATAGACGAGATGGATACAAGACAAGCAATGGAAGATAAAGGCCTTACTATTTTGAAAAGGTTGGAAGATAACTGCTTGTTGGAAAATATTACCACTGAATTTGGTTTACCTGGTATAAAGATGCATGATGCAGTGAGAGACATGGCATTGTCGATCACTAGACTGAATCCTAGACACATGATACAAGCAGGTTTGCAATTAGAAGAGTTACCAGAAAAGGAGCAATGGAGTTCGGATATTGTGAAAGTGTCACTTATGAGTAACCTCATATCAGAAATTTCCATAGATGTGCTGCCTACAAAATGCCAACTGCTCACAACCTTGTTATTGCAGGAGAACCCTATAAAGAAGATCTCAATTTCTTTCTTCACAAACATGCCTTGTCTTAGTGTTCTCAATTTGTCCTCTACGAAGATCAAGAGTTTACCAGATTCCATCTCTGAACTAAAGAACCTCACAACATTGTTGCTTCATGGCTGTTATAAATTAAGAGATCTGCCATGTCTTTCAATGCTTCAAGAATTGAAGAAGTTGGACCTTTATGGGACTAAAATTGACGAAGTCCCTGAAGGCATAGATATGCTGATAAAGCTAAGATATCTTGATCTTCAAGTGTGGATTCTGAAAGAGATACCCGCTGGAATTTTACCAAAACTCGTTCACCTTCAGCACTTGAGTTTTGATGTGGAGAATGGAAAAATAAGTCTAAAAGCAGAGGAGTTGGAACCATTGAAGAAGGTGGAGTGCTTTACTGGACGTTTCAAAGACATCAGTGAATTCAATAAGTTCATCTCCTCAATGCAACAAAGTAAGAAAAGTCTCATCAAGTACCATTTACGGGTGGGCTCAGTTTTAATTCCTACGTTTAGAACTTCTGGAATAGGTAAAATAGTAACAATTGGAGGAGTCCAAAATTGGGAAGGTGAGTTAATTATGCACCCAATTGAAATTCAACAGTTGAATATTTTAAAGTGCGACTATTTGAGAAGCTTAGTCGATGATAATTCTTCCTTCAAAAATGCGATTGACTTGAGGGTTTGTAGGATTTTGTGGGGTGAAGGGATAGAGTGTGTTGTTTCCCTGTCCCCTTTTGCCTCTTCTTCCGCTCATCCATTTCAAAGCCTCGAGGTGTTGGATCTTCATGATCTGCCAAAGTTGAGTGCCCTTATTATGAAAGATGCAAGAATTGGTTCAGCAACAACATCAACATTGGCCCCGTCTACTACCTTTTCCCATCTTAGGGAAATTAGGATATACGAATGCTCAAGTATGAAGACGTTGCTTCCACATTGGTTGCTTCCAAACCTCCAAAACCTGGAAGAAATATATGTGATTGCTTGTAGTAAGATAGTAGAAATATTGGGAGCAGAAACATCAGAAGTTGAAGAAAAAGGGAGTGATGCATTAATCAAATTCCATCTTCCCAAATTGAGAGAATTGAAACTACGTTACTTACCAAATTTGAAGAGCATTTGCAGCAAAAGTGGAGTGATGGTTTGTGATTCTCTCCAACTTATCGAAGTTGCTTATTACTGTGGTGAACTGAAGAGAATTCCTCCATTTGTTCCCCTTGTTGGTAATGGGCAGCCATTTGCATATGCTCCACCTTCTCTTACCATCGAGTCAAGCACAGAATGGTGGGAATCGTTGGAGTGGGATGACCATCCAAACTTTAAAAATGTTATTCAACCCCTTTGGAAGCAAAGGTATGAACCATTTATAATTTAGTTTATTTTTTCTTACTTTATAAACCTAATTTATCCATTTTAATACAATAATGTTATTGAAGAGAAAGATAAAAGTGTTGATGGGAAAGATGTAGGGGGAGGATAGTGCAAAAGAGAGGAGAAAAGGAATGATGGAATGAAGAGGAAGAGGTTAAGAGCAAGGAGAGTGAGAGGCAAAGGTAAATAAGAAATCAAAGTGCCTCCACTTTTTAAACATTTTCCCTCTCTTACCATTCTTTCTATTCTCTTATTCTTCTCTAATATATATAAGTTCTTCCAAAATAGCCTTCTAAATTTTTATATTTATAATTAAAATATTTATTTTATAAATCTAAGTTCTCTATTTTAATATAATTTCATGTTTTATTTTATTTTGGTTTGAAGATGATGTGGTCTCCATTGCTACCAAAGAAGTAGAAGAGAGTAGAAGGGCGGAGGAAAGTGCAAAAGATATGTTACGAGGATTGAGGAATTGAGCAATCACCATAAGAATTGACTCCTTTTCCATTTAAATAACTTCATTTCCACATCTTTTAGGTTGTTTTCACATTTTAAACATTAGATTCCTTACATTTTGTTATTCTTCTCTAAACAAATAATTTTATTTGTTTTAAAATAACCTTCTAGATATTTTAATTTTATATAAACCAATTAAATTATAGACTTATTTTGATATGATGTAGAATCAAATATTATTATGGTCAATTATATAATTTAATTTATAATTATTAGTTATAATTTGACATTTTTCTATTATAATATTTGAATTTATAAGTTAATATATGTGAATTATATTCAATAATTCAAATAAAAATATTTTACTTTAATTATTGTAATTAGAAATAAAATATTTAAAAATTAATTAAATAATATATATGTAAAATCACATACAAATACATGTGACATTAAATAATATACTTTAGTTTGATTTTTCCGACAAGGAACTTGGACCCAATATCTAAAGTCCATGTAACGCCCTTAACCTGTATCCGTTGCCGAATTAGGTTTACGAGGCATTACCAAATTAATCCTAACCCAGAATAGACATAAATATACATATATCAATCTTTACTACCATTTGCCGAAAATATCCAACACATATAATTAACCACATCACTCACAATTATCATGATCACATTCTCAAAATCATCCATACATTTAAACATATGCCATTTGCATACATATGCTTCACTTTTGTCTACGACATTTCTTAATCCACTTACTCATAGTATTAATAACTAAAGCAAGTAATTCATTAGCAACATTTTTCTTGCTATATTCGACACTTTCACATACTTATGATTATTCGAACATTTCATGTATCCATTCTATCAATTCATTTGGCTATTAGTTTATCGCTTAAAGCATACAAGCCGAACATGTATCAATAATAGCACACGCATATACAATATGCAACTCTTACCAAATATTTCTAGTTGCTTAGCTACATTTAGAACAACAAGCCAAATCTATCTATCACCATTCAAATATCCTATAAACATTTAGACCATATCTCATAATCAAATTTTGAATACCATCCATCATGACATATAGATTTACGAAAAGCTTTAACCATGACTGAATTCATGCAAGTTCAAAATGACCTAGTTTTAGCCATCTTCGCATGGCTTTTATATACATTCCAACCCAAAAGAGACCATAAAGTATCCAAGCTATTACATGCCATAGTTTCTAAGGTTTAATGCTAATAATAATACCAAAAGTAAGTGATAATGTGCTTGACTTCGACAAGGATCACCGAAAAGTAGACTTCAATTCCAAAGATCTACACCAAAAACAACCAAAATACAAACGGTAAGCTATTTAAAGCTTAGTAAGTCATAAGCATTTTTAATAGCTTCTAACTAACTCAACTCAATCATTTATTAGTTTACAATATCCATACATATAATAAGTCACCATTAACCAATATCATACTTAGTTGGTCTCCAAACAAAATATGAATGTCTATATGCTAAACTTTCAAACCGAAATGGCTTACCTAATTTGCACTAAGATAATAAACTATCATATAAAACGTTCATACTGTCACCCTCGTTAACCTCCACTAATTGTTTTCATCTTTTTATGAAAATCCGAAAATCCGCACACTTAGTACAAATCTCGTAACATATCGCTCACACAGAGCCGTTACTTAACGTTTCTGCACATACAGTGCCAACTTTTCGTAACGTATCGCTCACACAGAGCCGTTACTTAACGTTTCTGCACATACAGTGCCAACTTTCCGTAACGTATCGCTCATTTAGAGCCGTTACTTAACGATTCCGCACACACAGTGCCAACTTTCCGTAACGTATCGCTCACATAGAGCCATTACTTAACATTTTCGCATACACAGTGCCAACTTTCCGTAACGTATCGCTCACATAGAGCCGTTACTTAACCTTTCCGCACACACAGTGCCAACTTTTCGTAACGTATCGCTCACATAGAGCCGTTACTTAACCTTTCCGCACACACAGTGCTCATTAACAACCTCCACTTAAACATAACATATAAATTCACATATTATAAATATGACATACCTAAATACGCACATTCAACCCGAATCTTTCTTCCTATAATTTATCATTACATTCGACCTTACACAATTAAACACTTATGTATTTATTCAATCACCACCATCACTCATTTCATGTTCCCCAATTAACTACAACTCAACCCATAATTATTTATCCGGTCAAACATATCAACATTTCATACCTATGGCAAACATATCTTTATACATATTTCAACGATCCAAAGTATTTCGATATATATATATATATATATATATAAATACATGTTCATGGTACTATCACATTTGGCAACCACATTTAAAGTCATCCTATCACATTTGACATCATCAAGGATATATTTACATGCACACATATTCGAATATTTCTTTTCCATATATATTGGTATATATCCAATCCCTTATCACAGCTTGCATATATGCATGTATTTACCAATCCACATTAACTATCATGTATAATATTCCCTATGCCTATTCGCAATTTAAAATAAAAGTATTTATGTCACTTAAACATGTACGTTAATATAGAGATAATTCAAATTAATCCAATTGCTTAAAACTTATATCAAATGTCAATGAATTGAGTTTCTCGCTATTTGTTTAATTTCTCTTTTCCCGATCCGATTCTCGTTCTTTCGTCCTTGATCTAAAATAAATTTCGAAAAGAGCCTATTTAAATAACATTACATTCCTTTTTAGCTCAAAACACCTAATTGAACAATTTAATAGAATCTTTCACTCATTCAAAATATGACAATTCACACATTGAACTAAGGCCGAATGTTCCTCAATTTCATTCAAGCCCTCATACACCATTCAATTTAACTATAACACATAATTATATGATTTATCAATTTGCCCCTAAAATTTATATCTTTTTTAATTTAGTCCCCAAAGCATAAAATACAAAATACATGAAATTTGGATTAATTTCTCAAGGGTCGAATTTTCCTCATCTTTATCCAAGTCTATACAAACTATTGATTTCGAATTTCATACCCTCCACTTTTTATTTTTTATTTTTATTTTTTTTACAATATAAACACCTTACTTCAATTCATCTAAATTTCTTACTTAAAACATGATAAATTCAAACATATACTAAACATTCTTACATTCAAACACAACAAATCAAAAGCACTCATCCATGGCCGAATCTAGCATATGCTTCAAATTCAAAATTTCTTACATGGGTTTGATAGTACTCAAAATAATGAACTCAAAAATGTAAAAATCTTTCAAAAATCATGCTCAATACTAATCTTAAAGTGACATGCAAATGGCCGAATGAAGGAAAGCTTGAGTTCCTTTTTCTTTCTCCTTGTTTCGTGAGGATGATGAAGAAAATGGGAGAAATAAACATGTTTTCTTTTTATCATCTTTGTTTATTATTATCATCCACTATCTATTAAAATAACATATAAAATATACTATTATAAAATAAGCCATGATGCATGCCGTCCACTACCATTAAAATATAGGTCAATTTACAACTTTAATTCCAATCAAAAGAAATCCTATTCAATTTAACCCCAAATTCCACAATAGCTATTATTTCCATACTTATTCAACTTAATCCTTTACTTAAAATTAGTCACTCAATCACACAATTTAATCTACGATATATTTAATATATGCATAACCATATAACATAAACATCAAATTAATAATAAAAAAATATTTTCTAATTCGGATTCGTGGTTTCGAAATCACCGTTCCGATTAGGGTCGTAATTGGGCTGTTACAGTCCATTTCCACTTATCGTTATTGGATAGCTCAGATTTTTCATCAAGAATCTTCTTGGTTAGAACATAGTCAACAGAAAAGGAGCAATGGAGTTCGGATATTGTGAAAGTGTCACTTAAGCGTAACCTCATATCAGAAATTTCCATAGATGTGCTGCCCACAAAATGCCAACTGCTCACAACCTTGTTATTGCAGCACAACCCTATAAAGAAGATCCGAAATTCTTTCTTTACAAACATGCCTTTTCTTAGTGTTCTCAATTTGTCATTTACAAAGATCGAGAGTTTACCAAATTCCATCTCTGAACTAAAGAACCTCACAACATTGTTGCGTCGTGATTGTGAAGAATTAAGAGATCTGCCATGTCTTTCGATGCTTCAAGAATTGAAGAAGTTGGATCTTTGTTGGACTAAAATTGAGGAAGTCCCTGAAGGCATGGATATGCTGATAAAGCTAAGATACGTTGATCTTCAAGTGCGGACTCTGAAAGAGATACCCACTGGACTTTTACCAAAACTCGTTCACCTTCAGCACTTGAGTTTTGATGTGACAAATGGACAAACAAGTCTAAAAGTAGACGAGATGGAACCAATGAAGAAGTTGGAGTGCTTAACCAGACGTTTTGAAGACATCGGTGAATTGAATAAGTTCATCTCCTCAATGCAACAAAGTAAGAAAAATCTCATCAAGTACTGTTTACAGGTGGGCTCATTGAGTGTGGACTTTGAAAGATATCATAAAATAGTATCAATTGGAGGAGTCCAGAATTGGGAAGGTGAGTTAATTATGCACCGAATTGAAATTCAACAGTTGAATATTTTGTGGTGCGATTATTTGAGAAGCTTAGTCGATTATAATTCTTCCTTCAAAAATGCGATTGACTTGAGGGTTTGTAGTATTTGGTGGTGTGAAGGGATAGAGTGTGTTGTTTCCCTGTCCTCTTTTGCCTCTTCTTCCGCTCATCCATTTCAGAGCCTCGAGATGTTGGATCTTCGTTTTCTGCCAAAGTTGAGTGCCCTTATCATGAAAGATGCATGAATTGGTTCAGCAACAACATCAACATCGGCTCCGTCTGCCAACTTTTCCCATCTTAAGGAAATTAGGATAGACCACTGCTCAGGTATGAAGACGTTGCTTCCACATTGGTTGCTTCCAAACCTCCAAAACCTGGAACAAATTTGCGTGCAAGAATGTGATGAGTTAGTAGAAATATTGGGAGCAGCAACATCAGAAGTTGAAGAAAAAGGGAGTGATGCATTAATCAAATTCCATCTTCCCAAATTGAGAGTGTTGTTTTTGTATCGATTACCAAATTTGAAGAGCATTTGCAGCAAAAGTGGAGTGATAGTTTGTGATTCTCTCCAATTCATCAGTGTTTGGTCTGGCTGTGATAAACTAAAGAGAATTCCTCCATTTGTTCCCCTTGTTGACAATGGGCAACAATTTACATATGCTCCACCTTGATCTCCTTCTCTTACCATCAGGTCAACCACAGAATGGTGGGAATCGTTGGAGTGGGATAGCCATCCAAATTTTAAAAATGTTATTCAACCCTTTTGGAAGCAAAGGTGTGAACCATTTATATTTTAGTTTATATTTACTTATTTTATATTTTCTCATTATTGATATGACGTAAATTATTATGGTCTCTATTATGGGTAGCTCTTCTGGGTAGCTCTTTTGGTCACTCACCTATTGTTTTTTTTTTTTTTCATCCGACTATCTTTTTTTTTTTTTTAATTTGATCACCCAACTGATCAATATTATTTTTTTGGACTATTTCCGTTAAATGGCGTTAAATTTCTAATGGAAGGATGACATGGCAATTAAATTACAAATGATCTCAATTTGATCATCAAATTTTACTTACCTCTTCCGCTTCCCCACAATCACTACTATGGTTGCCTCCATATCCTCCACCCTTCTCCAAACCAAAAAAGAAAAAAAAAAAAAAAAAACTAGTCTTTTTTCTTTTTGAACCTAATTTATCGTTCAAATAGTAACTGATATATTCTGTTTATATGATTTATGGGTTGACATATTCTTTTCAGGTGAATGCTAAAAATAACAATAATATGATGAAAGAGTGGAGTAATTTGTGATGTGATGGCCTTCATTTCACTCACTAGTTGCATGTTTATTGTTCATGCACTGATTAAGCAAGATTTGAAAAAGGCTAAAAGCATGAGCATGCAATACTGAATTGTCAAATACTCAATAGTATAAGATTGAAATGGTTTTAGAATTTCGGCAATCGGCTAGTTCAATTCGAAATCGAGTAATTAATTGAATTAATCAATATATATTATATATAATATATATAACATATGTTTCAACCCACGTAAGTAACTCCATAAAATATTTTATTCCTTAGCAAATTAAGAAGGAAAAAAAAACCAATGTAGTAAACATGCAAGTGTTAATAATAAAATACAAATAATTATCTAAAATAAAATGTCTCAATTAAAATTATTTAAAATTGAGTAATTAAAAGTTTAATTGATACCCTAAACCACAACTAAAAAGTTTAATCTTATCCGGTGGCATTCACCATTAATAATTGACTCCCAATTTTGATTTTTTTTTAATCTTGTTTTCTCTTTGCACTTGTAGTTTTAGAACATCAAAGTCTTCATGATGTAAGGGTGTTCAATCGGTTAACCGACCCGAAATAACATTAACCGAATTAACCGACCTTTTAAAATTTTAAACCGTTAACGAACGAAATTTTTCACAAAATTAATGAACGAAATTTTTTGGTTACTTGATCGATTAATCAATTAACCAAAAATTATATATTTTTTATTTTTGGTTAAAAATTAACTCAATTAACCGAATTACCTGAATCACCCGAATTAACCGAATTACCCGAAATGAATCACTACATAATTAAAAAGATTATGTAATTTTAGTTTTAATTTTAGAATTTTATTTTTATTTATTAAATTATTTGTAATTTTTATGATTGGGTTGGATTGGGTAATTGGGTTGGGTTGGATATTTGGATTTGGATTGGGTTTAGGTGAATAGTAGGCCTATTTAAATATTATAATTTTATTTATTAATTTTTTCGGTTAAACCAAAAAATTCAGTTAACCGACCGGTTTCAAACCGAATTAACTGCTAATGAAAAATCACAAAATAATTAATCGACCTTGATCGAAAAATTGGTTAACCGACTGATTAACAATTCACTTGTTAACTTGAATTTTTCGGTTTTACCCAATTTTGCACACCCCTATCATGGTGGACCCTAGAGCTTAAAGGAGGCTAATAAGGATGGTGGAATCCAAGATAATGTGAAACAACATGGCCTTCACCTATGACACTAAAATTGCTTTAGCTTAAATGAAAATAAAGATGTTTTATATGCATGGTGTCTTTAGTTTAAATTTTATTATTGATAAATAAAAACACCCTCATAATCATATATCTTACTTTGCAAATAAAATGAGTTTTTTTTGGTAATTTTGTTACTAAACTGGGATCCAATTGATGGTTGACACCATGTTAGTAAAAAGCCTAATACATAGTATATATATAAAAGTTTTAAACTAAATTTTAAAAGAATTTAGGGTATGTAAATTACACCATTAGTCATTTAACTATAGGTAAGTTTTCGTTTTGGTTACTTACCTAAAAAAGTTACAATTTGGTCACTAATGTTTTTGAAATTGTTTTTTTTTCAACTGACTGTTAAGGGGCACTTGTTTTAGTTGATATAATAATAATTTTAGTCCTCTTTTTATATTTTCATTAATTTGACTCGATTTTGTATAGAATTATTATAAAAAACTCAAAATTTCTATAATAGAAAAATGTTTATAAAAGTTCTAGAAAAATAAAATCTTGAATATGTTGTTGAATAACTAAATTGTATGATAAATAAAGCAAATTATTATTCAATAAAATCCAATAACAAATTAAAAACAGAACAAAACCAAAAAAAAAAAAAAAAGCTACATCATTATATGCTTCCTCAATGTTTCTCGAAACCAATTTAGAAATATTATCAAGTTGAGTTTCATGCCTTAGAAAAATATCTAGAGCTAATATTATCCAGGCTTATGAAAATGACCATAATGCCATTTTTTAGTCAAAAGAGTACAAAATATACAACAAAATTTCCTTTTTCAAACTCAATTCAATTTTTTTCATTCCATTTAAATTATTTTTCAAAACTGAAATTGTAAAAATAAATTATATTTAGAATTTTTTATAATGTAAAAGCTATGCTAAGAAACAGAGGTAAAAAAAAAAATAGAGAACAAATAATTTTGTTTAATGTTTTTCTACGTTTTTACTAAAGAATGGGTATTGGATACTTGATACAAATAATATAGAGAAATTTTGTACTACTTAAAACAATTATCTCTCATTTTCTCTCACTTTATTTATTTTTGAAATTTTTAACTACTTTTATTTAATTTTTATTTTATAATGTTCTAAAATTTTAAAAATAATTTTAATTTTTATCATTTTATAAATTATCAAGATCAAATTGACTGAAAGTATAAAATTGAGGACTAAAATTATTATTATATCAATTAAAATAGTGTCACTTAATATTTGAGTGACAAAAAAATAATTTCAAAAACATTAGTAATGAAATTGTAAATTTTTAATTAAGTGGTCAAAATGAAAATACTCATAGTTTAGTAATTAATAGTATAACTTTTTTTGGTAAAATGAAATTTGACCCTGATTTTATAAAAAAATATAAAAAGCTCAAAGTTATCTATAAAATAGAAAGATGTATATTATTCAACATAAGAATATTTTACCTAAATAATAAAAATAATTAATTACAAAATTATATAAAACATATTCATTACCAAAATAAGGCATTTGTTACCCTATTCTGCTGGTGTCCCCATTAAGGGGGTTTCTAAATAAAATATAATTAAAATGCCATCTGTAATGGCGGATAGCAAGGAAAAAATCTCAAAGAAAAAGTAAAACAAATAGGATTTCTTACTAATAATTCCGCCTTTGTGGAACCTACCACTCACTTCATAATTTCCCAGTTTTTATTTTCTCTTTCTTCTTCATAATTTACAGGGCTGACAGGCTCCACGTCACCTTATCTTATTTTTGGCTATTGTACCCACAAAATTCTTTCTTCTTCACTGCTTTTAATTTGTATCGATCTCAAGTACTATCACAAGTTTTACGCATACAATCATGACATGCTTTTCTTTGCTTTTGATTATCTGCAACTGCTATAGCAGCTAGCGTTGTAAGATAGTCAAGGAAGTCAACTTCACTGCTTCGTTTTCAGTTCTAATCTCACAACTCACAAGACTTTTCAGCCCCTAAGTCAGGTAATAAGATCTGAAGCAATGGTTTCCTCTACTGATTATCAACAATTTTAGATTTCAAGACTGGATAGGATGATCAGCAGACATAATCTACTATACATACAAATTAATACAAATAGAGCTACCGAGAAGCAATATAATGTTGAAATCTCCTGTTGAACATTTTACCTCTTAATATTCTGTAATGAACTCTTGCACACTTGAATCTAGCATTTTATATACATTAAGAGCTTGATTCTGGTGACCAGAATTTCATCATGTTTATATAATTTCCTCTAAAATTATATATGTACTTCCCAAAATAACCTTCTAAATTTTCATATTTATAATTAAAACATTTAAGTTATAAACTTATTTTGATATTATGATTTTTTTATTCAAAGATCAGATTGGGCTTCTTATTTAATAAAATAAGTTTAACAAAAAAAATGAATGAAACTGAAAGAAAAATGAAAAACGGGCCAAAACATGATGGTCCAGTATGAAATAATCAAATTTATTATTTAGTAAATTTTATATTAATCAAGTTCTATCTTCCCAAATTGAGAGAGTTGTCATTGTGGCGATTACCAAATTTGAAGAGCATTTGCAGCAAAAGTGGAGTGATGGTTTGTGATTCTCTCCAACATATTTGAGTTGTTGAACATTGTGATAAACTGAAGAGAATTCCACCATTTGTTCCCCTTGTTGGCAATAGGCAGCCATATGCATATGCTCCACCTTCTATTACCATCTGGTCAAGGAAAGAATGGTGGGAATCGATGGAGTGAGATGACCATCCAAACTTCAAAAATGTTCTTGACTTCAACCCCTAGTGAAGAATTCAAGGTATGAATCATTTATAGTTTAGTTTATTTTTTATTTTTATAAATCTAATTTCTCCATATTAATAAAATTTCAAGTGTATTTTGTGATGATGTTATTGAAGAGAAAGACAAAAGGGTTGGTGGGAAAGAAGTAGGGGGGAGGATAGTGGAAAAGAGAGGAGAAAAGAAATGATGGAAGGAAGAGGAAGAGGTTAAGAGCATGGAGAGTGAGAGGCAAAAGGTAAATCAAAATCAAAGTGCCTCCAGTTTTTAAACATTTTCCCTCTCTTACCATCCCTTCTATTCTCCTATTCTTCTCTAATACATATATATATATATATATATATATATATAATTCCCAAAATAACCTTCTAAGTTTTCATATTTATAATTAAAACATTTAAGCTATAAACTTATTTTGATATTATGATATCAAATCAAATATTATTATGGTTTTTACCACATTCAACACTAGTTTATTATTTCGTAAATTTTATATTAAATAAAATTTGAATTTTATTAAAAAAACATACGCCTCATATTTTAGAGCGAAATATATGGGATAGAAGTTGATTACCAACTCTCAATTTGGTCCAACTTGAATTTAATTTAAATAGGTTTAAGGTGTAAAAAGTCTTCAAATTTTTTCAAAAAAGCAATTAAGCCCTTTACAACCATCATTAATTTTTTTTAATTTCCTTTTTATATTATTGGCTTTTATATTATTGAATGTTGTCACTGAATGTCGAATGTTAGATTGTCTTAAGTCATAACTCGAAGTTGTTATTGTTTTGTGTGTGCTTTAAATATGTTTGGCTCATTTTCTCCTGTATGATTGTTTGCCTAGAAGAATTAATTTCTGGAAGCTATGCTTGTTTATGCGTCTCACTGCGACCAATATCACTGCAGTTTAAATTACCTATAGCTTGTGTTTTTTTGGTCATCTAAAGCCTTTGGTGACTATCAAGTAAGACATGATACACAATAACATTATTGCAACTCTTGATCACAGAGGTGTTATCACCTGTGTATGTATGTATATCTAAAAATGAAATTGAAATAGCAGCGGAGTGCAAAACCCAGGCATGTGCATGTTTATTATAAAAAAGAAAGATGGTGGTGAATTAGAGGGACCTGTGAAGGGTCCCACAAGGTTTCTTGCATAGGTGTTATTAACAATAAGAAAATGAATAGAAGGGGAAACCCTTCCACGGGCATAACCCCGCCTTATATATTTTATTAAAAAGAGAGAGAATGATGATTAAAAGTTTTCCATGGACAATTACACTTAGCGGACAGTTATTACTCGACACATTTGCTTTCACACTAATAGGCTATTATACCTCCGTAGACAGTAAACACTCGGTATGCTTATTAATACTTATCTATACATGAAAATCTATAGGAGTTTGAGAAATGGAACCTATGAGGGGTTCCCACGAGTGGTTGTACCGCCTTGCATATATATATAGTCATATAGTATATATGTTACACAAAGGGAACCCACAAAAGGCTCCCATGGATGATTACTTGTTGTCTACATTTATGTAATTCTACTTCCATTATGTAAACCCAAGTCGAGTAAACTTGGTCGAAGGTTGTGATTTGACGTAGCAGGGCCTTACACTCCACGTAATTCTGGCCTGTGAGAGCCACGGTAATGTGATAGACCTGTTATTCTTACCGTAAGTCTCCCCCCATGTGTTTAGGAGTAGGATCTATCATAAGCCTTCCGCTCTAAGAGGAGGAAGCACCACCATTTTTCCATAAGTCTCCCCCCATGCATATTGGAGCAGAGCCTTTATTACCACTTTTCGTAAGCCTCCCTTAATGCGTCTTGGAGTAGGAGATTCAGGCCCTTCTGTGATCCCTTTGGGCTTTCGACGGAGGTAAGACATATCTTCTACATTTTTTCCCTTTCGTGAACTCTTTTGGCTCTCGACGGAGGTGAGGCATATCTTCTACATTCGGGCCCCTCCGTGAACCCTCTAATGACTCAATTTTCAGTGGTGTCAGAAAATTTGATTTTAGAACCTTATTTCCGTAAACTGAGTCCATAACTATTAAATATGAATATTTACAGAGTTAGTATATAGATGTATCAAAAATGGAAAATGACATGAATTACTTTGAAATGTGATATGTGATATTGAAAATTGAGTAGAAATATGTTATATGAAATGAGACATAATATCTATTGATAATGAATTGGATTGTGATTAAGGTTGTGATTGTGAAATAATATATGTACTGAATTATAAAATGAAATTGAATATTGGTACCTTATTAACTAGTCTGGTTGAGTCAGATAGTTAACATGTCATAGGATTAGATTGTCTATAAGTTTGTGCACTTATGCGCCATGATGCATCTCGTGTACCAGTATGTGTTTTGTGCACCAAGAATGTGCTTCATGTGCCAATATGCACTATATGTGTCAATTTCCGTTACTTCAATTTTTTGATTACGCAGTTCGGTGCTAGTTTGGTGTATTGCTTGGACGATCCGTGTATTCGTTCGAGTACTATTAATAGGGATTATAAATGGTAAACTTGGTAAATGATATCAAAATGAAATGGTATGATGATATGGAACCACTTGTGTACTGATGTAAATCAAAATGAAGAACTATCTAAATGGTTATGCGTAACAGTTGAATACGAGTCTTGGGGACGAAGAAAATGTGAATGACTCAATAGACTTCAGAAAAGTTTAATATGCATGGTGTCATTGGTTCAATTTTCATTATGGATATTTTTTATTTATTTATAAAAATATGAAAAGACGAAAATACCATCATAATCATATATCTTACTTTACAAATAAAATTATTTTTTTGTAATTTTCTTACTAAGTTGGGACCGATTGATTGGTTAAACCAACTCAGTAAAAGACTTAATACATAGTATAGATAAAAAGGTTTTAAACTAATTTTTTTAAAAGAATTTAGGGTAAACTACACCATTAGTCATTCAAATATGGGTAAGTTTTCGTTTTGGTCACTTAACTAAAAAAGAGTTACAATTTGGTCACTAGTGTTTTCGAAATTGTTTGTTTTGTTGTCACCTGACTATTAAGTGGCACTTGTTAGTTGGTACAATAATAATTTTAGTCCTCAATTTTTATATTTCCTGTCAATTTGACTTTGATTTTGTATAAATTATAAAAACTAAAAATTATTTATAAAATTAACGACTAAAATTATTATTATTCAAATTTAAAAAGTAGGATATGTAAGAAATTGTCCGGAATCCAAATTTTAATACTGACAAGTTCAAGAATGCAAATAATATAGTAATGGGGTGCGAATAACTATACCAAATACAACTCATTTACTTGTATATTTAAGTTCAAGTTGTAACTATTATTATTATTTAATTTCAAGTTGTGTATCACAAAATTTCAACCTAATTTTCTTTCATTTGCTTTTCTTTGCTTAATCCATGACTTTGAAATCATTGTTTCTGATTCTCTGCTACTGTTATAGCTTTGTAAGACGGTCAAGGAAGAACTGAACTTCACTGCTTCATTTTCAGTTCTATTCTCCCAACACTTTTCACCCACTAACTCAGGTAATAACATCTGAAGCTATGATTTCCCCTACTGATTATCAACTGTTTTAGATATTAGGACTGGATGATCAGCGGACATAATCTACTTCAGATAGAAATTAATACAAAAACATGATTTCCTTTGCTTTTCTCATAACAAGAAAGATGAATAGTTGTATTAAGATCCGAAGCAATGATTTCCTCTACTGATTGTCAACAGTTTTAGATTTTAATACAAAAAGAGCTACCCAGAAGCAATATAAGGTTGAAATCTGAAACTGTGAAACATTTTAGCTCTTAATATTCTGTAATGAACTCTTTCACACTTGAATATAGCATGTTATATAGTTTGAGAGGTTGATTCTGGAAATACAATGGAAATACATATTTTCATTATCTGCTACTGTTATACATTCACAGACATAGCAATGGAGTACGTAGAGCCTGTTGTTGGCATTGCAAATTGTCTCCGAACTCCTATTTGTCAATATTGGCAATATCACAGAAAGCTGAACGATTATGTGAGAAACTTCAAGAGGATCAGAGATGAATTGAATTGCAAAATGGAAGATATAGAGCTGCAATTGAAAGCTGAGCTTCTTCGTCCTCTGGGGAAGATACCAAAGCAGGGAGTTGAAATTTGGTTGAAAGCTGCGAAAGAGATGATTAGGGAAGCACAAGTTGTTGAAAACAAAGTCAGTAACGGGAGATATCTCTGTCGTGCTTGCAACGGGAAGCTGGTTGATGAAAAGACTCGAGAAATGAAGGAATTTCTTGATAAATCTCCTAATGCCTCTGAAGGTCTTGCCATGGATGGTCGAAGTGCTGGGTTGCCACTGCCAACATCAGAACTAGTTGGAGAGGAAGCCGTCAGAAATGAGATTTCGGCATGTTTGATGCAGGAGGAGGTTAGCAAGATTGGGGTTTTGGGGATGGGCGGTGTGGGTAAAACCACTATCATGAAGCACATCCACAATGATCTTTTGAAAGAACAAAGGTTCGAAAGGGTAATCTGGGTTACCATATCAAAGGAATTCAATGTACTGAAGCTACAAGATGATATTGCAAGTGCTTTGAAGTTGAAGGAAGATTTATCCATAGAAGGAGACAAGCTCAGACGAGCAGCAATCTTGTCAGAAATGCTGAAGAAATCAGGAAAGCATGTTCTAATCCTAGATGATGTGTGGGATAAAGTCTCTCTAGAGGAAGTTGGGATCCCTGAGCCGAGTGGCGGTAATGGCTGCAAGTTGGTGTTGACAACCCGTTCGGAGCATGTCTGTAAGTATATGGGTTGTAAGGTGATAAAAGTGAAGCCCCTTACAGAAGAAGAGGCATTGATACTATTCTTGAATAAAGTTGGACCTAACATAGTTCAAAGTCCAACTATAATGCCTACTTCGAGGCTTGTGGTCAAGGAATGTGCGGGTCTACCTCTTACAATTGTCGTCGTAGCTGGTACCATGAAAGGAGAAGATAACCCTCTTATTTGGAAAAATGCACTCGGGGAATTGAAAGAGAGAATAGGGAAAGTGGAAGGAGTGGAAGCTGAGGTAATCGAGCGCTTGAAATTTAGCTTCGATCACTTAAAGGACAAGCAAGTGAAACATTGTTTTTTGTATTGTACGGTATATCCCGAAGATTTTGAAATTTTAAAGGATGAACTAATTGAGTGCTGGATTGAAGAGGGATTCATAGATGATATGGGTACAAGACAAGAAATGAAAGACAAGGGCCATGTTATTTTAAAGAAGTTAGAAGATAACTACTTGTTGGAAAATATTACCGATGGATTTGATCGACCTGGCGTAAAGATGCATGATGCAGTGAGAGATATGGCACTGTCGATCACTAGAATGAATCCTCGATATATGATACAAGCAGGTTTGCAATTAGAAGAGTTACCAGAAAAGGAGCAATGGAGTTCGGATATTGAGAAAGTATCGCTTATGTGCAACCTCATATCAGAAATTTCCATAGATGAGCTGCCCACAAAATGCCAACTCACAACCTTGTTATTGCAGAACAACCCTATAAAGAAGATTCGAAATTCTTTCTTCACAAACATGCCTTGTCTTAGTGTTCTCAATTTGTCCTTTACAGATATCGAGAGTTTACCAAATTCCATCTCTGAACTAAAGAACCTCACAACATTGTTGCTTTGCCGCTGTGAAGAATTAAGAGATTTGCCATGTCTTTCGATGCTTCAAGAATTGAAGAAGTTGGACCTTTATGGGACTAAAATTGAGGAAGTCCCTGAAGGCACGGATATGCTGAAAAAGCTAAGATATCTTGATCTTCGAGTGCGCACTCTGAAAGAGATACCCGCTGGACTTTTACCAAAACTCGTTCACCTTCAGCACTTGAGTTTTGATGTGACAAATGGACAAACAAGTCTAAAAGCAGAGGAGACGGAACCATTGAAGATGTTGGAGTGCTTAACCGGACGTTTCAAAGACATCATTGAATTCAATAAGTTCATCTCCTCAATGCAACAAAGTAAGAAAAGTCTCATCAAGTACCGTTTACATGTGGGCTCATATAATATGGGTTGTGGAAGAGATAAAACAGTAACAATTGGAGGAGTCCACAATTGGGAAGGTGAGTTAATTATGCACCCAATTGAAATTCAAGAGTTGCATATTTCAAAGTGCGACTATTTGAGAAGCTTAGTCGATGATAATTCTTCCTTCAAAAATGCGATTGACTTGAGGGTTTGTAGGATTTGGTGGTGTAAAGGGATAGAGTGTGTTGTTTCCTTGTCCTCTTTTGCCTCTTCTTCCGCTCATTCATTTCAGAGCCTCGAGGTGTTGGATCTTTATGGTCTGCCAAAGTTGAGTGCCCTTATTATGAAAGATGCAGGAATTGGTTCAGCAACAACATCAACATTGGCTCCGTCTGCCACCTTTTCTCATCTTAAGGAAATTAAGATAGGCGGATGCTCAAGTATAAAGACGTTGCTTCCACATTGGTTGCTTCCAAACCTCCAAAACCTGGAAGTAATATCAGTGCATAATTGTGATGAGTTAGTAGAAATATTGGGAGCACCAATATCAGAAGTTGAAGAAAAAGGGAGTGATGCATTAATCAAATTCCATCTTCCCAAATTGAGAGGATTGAAATTGTGGAGATTACCAAATTTGAAGAGCATTTGCAGCAAAAGTGGAGTGATGGTTTGTGATTCTCTCCAACTTATCCTAGTTGGACTTTTCTGTGATAAACTGAAGAGAATTCCTCCATTTGTTCCCCTTGTTGGCAATGGGCAGCCATTTGCATATGCTCCACCTTCTCTTACCATCGAGTCAAGCACAGAATGGTGGGAATTGTTGGAGTGGGATGACCATCCAAACTTTAAAAATGTTCTTCACTTCAACCCCTTTGAAGTATGAACCATTTATGGTTTTGTTTGTTTTTTTATTTTGATAAATCTAATTTCTCCATATTAATAAAATTGATGTTGAAGAGAAAGATAAAAGGGTTGGTGGGAAAGAAGTAGGGGGGAGGATAGTGCAAAAGAGGAGAAAAGGAATGATGGAAGGAAGAGGTTAAGAGCATGGTTATATTCTGTTTGTATGATTTCTGTGTTGACATATTCTTTTCAGCTGAATGCTAATAATAACCATAATATGATGAAAGAGTGGAGTAATTTGTGATGTGATGGCCTTCATTTCACTCACTAGTTGCATGTTTATTGTTCATGCAGTGATTAAACAAGATTTGAAAAAGGCTAAAAGCATGAGCATGCAACACTGAATTGTCAAATACTCAATAGTATAAGATTGAAATGGTGTTATTTTGCAGGAAGAATGGGTGATTTGCAGAATAATACACAAAACAGTTAAAAGTGGGGTAGTTGCTGCGCAAGGACAAGGCTATCTCTTGGAACATTCTTCAATATCTTCAACAGCAGAGCAACAACTTGCTTATAAAATATCCAACGATTAACATGGATTTTTGCATGTCAGAGGACTTAGAAAAGAGTGAGTCTTTGGGTCATCTTTTTACTCGGCTTTCCACTTTTTCACTTTGTCCTAAAGCAGACCTAATAATTAGCACCATCTGAAAAGAGTTTATTCCATCAAGCATCCCTCAACTATCACCATCATTTTAAATTGGTCCCTAAACCTCAATTTATTGATACTATATCAATTGGGTCCTTTTGTTATCACCATCGTTAAATGACACCTCAAATCTTATATTGCAATTAACCCATTAAAAAATAATAAATCGATTATTGCAATAATCGCTTGAGTGGATTTGGTGCTTCAATTATGAGATTATTGCAATATTATATGAGTATTTGTTTTAGTGGATTGGAAAGAAAAGGGGAATCTTCCTTTGCAACAAGTTGGTACTCATTGATTTGCCAATCACCCCATGCTTTTTCCTTTTTCACAAATAAGTGAGAGTCTTTGGGTCATATTTTTACTCCAGCTTCAAGCACCATTGCAAAATGTTAAATCTATGCTCTCATATTTTCCTTCAATTTCTTTCATTGGAAACAATTAAGTCTGTAAATGAACCGTGTTTAAACTATCAAACTTTTATTCATGTTTGTTTATTTATTTTAAGTCTGTTCGTATTTAATTTGTGTTCATTAAGAATTTTAAATTTTGTTCATGTTCATTTATTTATAATTATGTGTATTCATATTCGTTTGTTTAATATTCATGAACATGTTCATTTAATTTAATTGAACATGTTTACAAACATTAAATTGAACATCGTCATTAGTATAAATTGAACATGTTAACGAATAATATTAATAAATAATAAACAAACAAACAATAAATAAATAAATACATACACACACAAATACGCGAACATGTTCATAGAATGTTCTATTCATTTATAGCTTTATATTTTATAAGAAAATATCATTAATAAATAAACGAGTTAATAAATGAGCTTATAAACAAACCAATAACGAATTTATTCGTGAACATAAACAAACCGAACACACCTCAATTCAAAAATTCCAATGTTGAAATTATGGAGTTGGACATCTTTAACAAAATTGAGCTTTAATTGATGTACTTGACAGTTCATGTACCCAATTGAGTGCAAAAAAAAAAAAAAGAGCAGGGGCTTAATTACTTTTTTTGAAAACGTTTGAGGGCCTTTTTGAAGTATTTTGAGAATTCAAGTACTCAATTGAGTGCAAAATAAAACCAGGGGTTTAACTGCTTTTTTTGAAAATATTTTTGGGCCTTTTTGATGCATTTTAAAAGTTCAAGTATCCAAGTGAATGCAAAATAAAAGAAGGGGTTTAATTGTTTTTTGTTAAAGTTTGAGGAATTTTTACACCTTTAATCATTTAAATAATAAAATATTTTAAATTTAAATTTAAATGTATAAATATTAATATAAAATTATAGTTTTATTATTTTTAATAGAAAATGGGTTTTGGATTGATCGAGCTAGGCCAAAAGCAGACCTAGGCTTGAAAAAATTTTAGAGTCTATTAAGAGTTTAATAATTAAAAATTTTACTGTTTGAAAGGTTCAAATAATGCTAAAAATCTTATCACATGCATATATGTGTAGAAATCACGTATTTAGAACACAAATATAAATTAAAATAATTATAAATTAACGTATTTATAAAATTTTTAATTTTAAAAATATGCAACTTAAAAAATTAACCCATTAGATATCAAATTATAGTACTTGTGGTATAATTATATTTTAGTTTATAAAATAGGGTATGTAATCAATAATTTATTTTTATGCAATCAGTCATTATATAAAGTTGCCGTTAATTTACAATTAAAATTATTTATCATTGAACTATTTTAGATGTTTGAATTTGGTTACATAATTATTAAAACTATAAATTTAGTTAGCAACTTTTATATTTCTCAACTTTTTACATTCATGTGTAATCTTGGGTCGTAAGGTCAACGGTGTCACATTTGGGCCATTCCAAGAACCATTCAGTGACTATTCACGGAGATGAGATATATCTCCAAAAATTGATAGTCAAGCCCCTCCATGAACCGTTTAATGGCTCTTCATAAAAGTGAGACATATCTCCAAAAATTGATAGTTGAAACCCTCTATGAATCGTTCAGTAGCCCTCCGTAGAGGTGAGGCATAACACCAAAAATCAACAATCGAGCTCCCCATAACACCAAAAGTCAATGACTACCATCCATCAAACTACAAAGTGAAGTTCATATAAGACAAACGAAAGCACTATCCATCAATAACCAATAAAAAAAATTAAGTCAAGACTTGGATTCAATTCAATAGTACCATACACGATATGACTCATCAAAATATCCACCCACGGTAATGGCCTCCTTCCACTAAGGGTTCATTTTTATTTCACTAAAGATCATTCATCGAACAGTAGCTCGCTTTATTACAATAGTATAGTCCTGAATAATTTCTATTGCCTCCGAAATTAGCTTAATTTCAAACAATTGCTTTACCTTCAACGTTAGCATAATTTAAATACTAATGAACAATTGCAATGCCAGCACAACTCTAAATATTTGTAAATTACCACAATTTTTGTAAGAAAAATAGAAGCAAATAGTTCTACATCAAATTTTTGTAAGAAACTACAAGAGGATCAGAGATAAATTGAATTGCAAAATGGAAGATATAGAGCTGCAATTGAAAGCAGAGCTTCTTCGTTCTCTGGGGAAGATACCAAAGAAGGAAGTTGAAAATTGGTTGAAAGCTGTGAAAGAGATGATTAGGGAAGCACAAGTTGTTGAAAACGAAGTCAGTAATGGGAGATATCTCTGTCGTGCTTGCAACGGGAAGCTGGTTGATGAAAAGACTCGAGAAATGAAGGGATTTCTTGATAAAGCTCCTAATGCCTCTGAAGGTCTCGCCATTGATGGTCCAAGTGCTGGGTTGCCGCTGCCAACATCAGAACTAGTTGGAGAAGAAGCTGTCAGAAATGAGATTTGGGCATGTTTGATGCAGGAGAAGGTAAGCAAGATTGGGGTTTGGGGGATGGGCGGTGTGGGTAAAACCACTATCATGAAGCACATCCACAATGATCTTTTAAAGCAAGAAAGATTCGAAAGCGTAATCTGGGTTACCATATAAAAGGAGTTCAATGTAATGAAGGTGCAAGATGATATTGCAGCTGCAAGATGAATAATAATCGGAACAAAACATAAACTAATACCAAAATTAATGACTTAGAACCACATTTAGTTAAATAATTTAGTTGAAAACGTGGTTAATTAAGGCCTAGAGACTAAATTGTAAAAGTTAAATCGCTATAAAGTTTTAATTTGAAAAAGGCTTGGGGACTTAAATAAAAATTATCCAAAGGACTAAAATGGCTAATAGACCAATTTTAAATAGATGATAGTGGGATGTGATGTTGAATGTCCTTAGATAATATTAATTAAAGATTAATGTTAATTAAACACGATTAAAGTAATTAATTAAGCTTAATTATTAACTAACCTAGCTATATAAACCAAATTTAGTGGAAGGAGAGATGAGTTCATCTTCTCCAACTAGCCAAGGGAGTAAAGCCAAGTAAAAACGCCATTGTTGAAACCTTGTTCATTCGACCAACATTTACAAGTAAGTCTCTTGCCATTTTGTTTTGTTATAGAGTTTTTTTTTTTTTTTTTATCATGAGAGCTTGATTAAGCTAGCTCTTGTATCAATTTGTTCAATTGGTGAAATCTTGATAAGTTTACATTGTTGAGAATTGAATGAATTAGGCTTGAAATTGATAGAAATTAAGCTTAGGTTATCAAAAGGACTAAATTGTAAAACTTGATTGTTAGCTTTTTACATTAGGGACAAAATTGACTAAAATGAATTTTTTTTTTATAAAATTGTGGTAGGAATAAAAAGCATAAGGTCCCTAATGAATACATGTGAAATCAAATTTTATTCCGAAGCTTTGAATCGAAAGTTTTGCTTATCTCGGGTTTAGGGCTAAATTGAATAAATTGTAAAATATGCATGATTTGGTATTTGATTGTGAATTGGATGAAAATTGATAGTGCTATATGTTTCGTGATTGTACGTACGTAGCTAACGTCGGCACTGAGCCTTCAAAAGGAAAAGGAAAAGTGAGAGTTGTCGACGAGTGACGCAAGCCTACAATTTGTACTTTTATGATTCGGGATCGTATTATTTGTTTGCATATACATTGTTTATTGAATGAGGAAATGTCAAGGTGAGTATATAATGAAAATGTGAATTTTTATGTTAGGCTTGATATGAAATATTGAGATAGAAGACTAAAATTAATAAAATGGAAAATGACATGAATTACTTTGAAATGTGATATGTGATATGGAAAATTGAGTAGAAATATGTTACATGAAATGAGACAAAATGTGTATTGATAATGAATTGGATTGTGATTAAGGTTGTGACTGTGAAATGATGTATGTATTGAATTATAAAATGAAATTGAATATTGGTACCTTATTAACTAGCCTAGTTGAGTCAGATAGTTAACATGTCATAAGATTAGATTGTCTACGAGTTTGTGCACTTATGCGCCATGATGCACCTCGTGTGCCAGTATGTGTTTTGTGCTCCAAGAATGTGCTTCATGTGCCAATATGCACTATATGTGCCAATTTCTGTTACTTCAGTTTATTTGATTATGCACTTCGGTGCTAGTTTGGTGTGTTGCTTGGACGATTCGTGTATTCATTTGAGTCCTATTAATAGGGATTATAAATCGTAAACTTGGTAAAAGATATCAAAATGAAATGGTATGATGATGTGGATCCACTTGTGTACTGATGTAAATCAAAATGAATAACTATGTAAATGGTTATGCGTAATAGTTGAATACGAGCCTTGGGGGATGAAGAAAATGTGAATGACTCAATAGACTTTAGAAAAATTTAATATGCATGGTGTTCTTGGTTCAAATTTCATTATGGATATTTTTTTATTAATTTATAAAAATATGAAAAGACGAAAATACCATCATAATGATATATCTTACTTTACAAATAAAATTATTTTTTCGTAATTTTCTTACTCGGTTGGGACCGATTGATTGGTTAAACCAACTCAATAAAAGACTTAATACACTAAATTTTTTAAAAGAATTTAGGGTAAACTACACCATTAGTCGTTCAAGTATGGGTAAGTTTTCGTTTTGTTCACTTAACTAAAAAAGAGTTACAATTTGGTCACTAGTGTTTTTGAAATTGTTTATTTTTTTGTCACCTGACTATTAAGTGGCACTAAAGAAGATCTAAAACTGATATTATAGAGGCTTATGAAATTGACCTTGATGCCATTTTTTAATCAAAAGAATACAAAATATACCACAAAAAATTTATTTTTCAAGCTCAATTCAAATTTTCATTACATTTAAATTATTTTTCAAAACCAAAATTATAAAAATAAATTATGTTAGGAATTTTATAGTTTCTTATAATGTAAAAGCTACGTAAAGAAATAGAGGTAAAAACAGAGACATATAAATTTTCTTAATGTTTTTTTTATATATATTCTTTTTAAAGAATGGGTATTGGATATTTTGATATAAATAATATAGAGAAATTTTGAAGGGTTTGAAACAAATTACCTCATTTTCTCTCACTTTATTTAATTTTAAAATTTTATCTACCTTTATTTAATTTTTAATTTTATAATTTTTAAAATTTAAAAATAATTTTATTTTTTAACTATTTTATATATTATCAAGATCAAATTGACTGAAAGTATAAAATTAAAGACTAAAATTGTTATTATTCGAATTTAAAAGTAGGATATGTAAGAAATTATCCAGAATCCAAAACATAATACTGACAAGTTGAAGAATGCAAATAATATAGTAGTGGGGTGCGAATAGCTATGCTCATTTACTTGTATATTTAATTTTAAGTTGTGTATCACCAAATTTCAAGCATCCTCTCAACCTAATTTTCTTTCATTTGCTTAACCCATCACATGCTTTTCTTTGCTTAACCCATTACTTTGAAATGATTGTTTCGATTATCTCACATCACATTACGACTTTGTACGACAGTCAAGGAAGAACTCGAACTTCACCGCTTCATTCTCGTTCTATTCTCCCAACACTTTTCACCCACTAACTCGTGTAATAACATCCGAAACTATGATTTCCCCTCGATTATCTGTTGGAGTTTCTAGCACTAACAAAGAAGTGTGGCTTGAGGCGTAAAAAAAATGATGAAGGTTGAAGAAGGAAAGAAAGTTGATGAATTTTTTAAGAGAAAAGAAAGCTAAGGAAAAATGGAGCTTAAGTGTGAAAAATAAATTGCATCCAACTTTTCATTACTCAAAATACCAAAGATACATTGCCATTATATATATAAGTCATGGTCAATGTGAATTACAATAAGTCATTACCTAAACATACCTAATCCCACCTAAACTTATGGAAACTTGAAATACAAAACTTGTAAGCTTAATCTTGCTGATTTGATCAGCCTAGTCACCATCAAAATGACATGAAATATCAACCTAACATTGTTCAAAATAAACCAAACTAAGTTACATTGACATTGGATTCAAAACAGCAAGTTAAAGAACTTGGTTTGCATAAAATAATAGTGGCAGCATAGCATCAAAGGTTGTGTGGCATATGGATGTTGCATGGGCTGCATGGAGTTCATAATTCAACACTCCTCCTTGAACTCTTTGCAGCATACACCTAGTTTCTTTCTTAATTCCATGAACCTTGTTGTTTTGAGGGCTTTAGTAAAAATATCGACAAGTTGATTTTCCGAATTGCAATAAACCAGTTTAATTTCACCAGCCTGTTCCATCTCTCTCACCACATGAAGCTTTATGTTAAAGTGTTTGGTTGACCGTGAAACACAGGATTTTTGCAATTGCAACAGCCGATTTGTTGTCACAAAGTATCTCTGCTGCTCTCTCTGTCAGTAAGTTTAGGTCGCTAGCGCTTCCTAAGCCATATAGCTTGATTCACAGCAATTGCAGAGCTACATATTCGGCTTCGCTATTGATTGGGCCACCAGTTTTGTTTTTCAACACCAGTAGAACATTGTTGAACCAAGAGAGAAACAATAGCTCAAGTGCTTTTCAAATCATCCTCGATCCCGCCCAATCACTATCAAGATACCTATCATTTTTAACTCATGGACCTTGTGAACTTCAATCCAAAGCTTAAGGTACCTTTAATGTACCTAAGCACCCTTTTCTTTGCTTGAAAGTGCTGCATGTTGCAACAATGCATGAATCGGATAGCATGCTCACAAAGAAACATTATATCCGGTCTTGTAGTCATTAAATAAAGAAGGCATCCCACTAAGCTTCGAGATGGACTCATCGATCGCATCAAAATTACCTTGGCTTGTCAACTTTAACTCGCATCCATAGGTGTGTTCATTGGTTTGTCGCTTTCCATGGAAAACTTGTTCAAAATTTTCTTGGCAAATGCTTGTTGGCTTAGGAAAATTTCTCCTTTAGCTTGTATCACTTCCATTCCAAGGAAGTAAGTCACATGCCCGAGGTCTGACATATCAAACATCTTCTTCATTTTGCTCTTGAAGTCCTTCAAGACAATGTTGTCTCCTCCTGTAACCAGTAAGTCATCGACATAGAGGGACACAATAAGCTGAGTTTCAGCTTCATTCTTCTTAACATACAGTGTGGGCTCACTGATGCTCCTTTGAAATCCCAAACTGATGAGATAGCTATCGATTCGAGCATACCAAGCTCGGGGTACTTGCTTCAGCCCGTATAGCACCTTCTTTAACTTGTAGACCATATGTTCTTTGCCTGGTACTTCAAAGCCTTGTGGCTGGTCAATGTATATTTCCTCTTCAAGGTGGCCATTTAAAAGCAGACTTGACATCGAGTTGATGAATGGTCCATTGCCTTTGTCTTCTAAAGCAATCAACATTCGATGGTGTCGAGCCAGCCATGGAGCAAAGGTTTCCAAGTAGTCCGACCATATTTCGCTAAAGCCTTTGACAACCAGCCTTGCCTTGAGCTTATTTAAGCTCCCATCTGCATTTTGCTTAGCATGATACACCCATTTAACACCTATGACCTTCCTGTCTTGTGGCCTATCAACCAAATCCCAGGTTTGGTTTTTCTCAATCATCTTCATTTCTTCTATCATTGCAGCCTTCCAAACTTTGTGAGCTTCAGCTTCTTCGAAACTTGTAGGTTCCATGATGGCAACATCAGCTCTTTTGTAAACATCTGTTAATGGCCTGGTCCCTCTAACAGGAACATCATCAACATCCATTTCTTAACCAGTTTGCTCGGGTTCTATTTGCCCCACTTCAAGTTCTTCAGAAGTCTCCATTGGTTGATTGTTGTCCCAATTCCAGTAGGCATTTTCATCAAAGACAACATCCCTACTGACTTGAACCTTCTTTGTTGTTGGATCAATGATCCTATAGCCCTTTTAACCGAGCTATATCCTACTAAAACACACAGAGTAGCTCTCCTTGAAAGTTTATCCTCTTTACGATGGAATCGCATAACATAGACATCCAAAGAGTTTTAGATGAGCAAGAGAGGTTTGAAGCCATACCAAGCTTCAAAAGGTGTCATTCGAGTCAGGGCCTTTGTTGGTAGTCTATTTTGAAGATAGACTGCTGTGTTGATAGCTTCTGCCCACATGAACTTTGGCATTTTCTTTTCGATCAGCAGACATCTTGCCATGTCCATGATGCTTCGATTTTTTCTTTCACTCACCCCATTTTGCTGAGGTGTGTACACATTGGTTAGCTGGTGTTTAATGCCAGCTTCTTCACAAATCGCCTGGAATTGAGCTGAAATATATTCATTTCATTATCCGACTCGATGGTCTTCAACTTGCAACCTGTCTCAGTTTCTACATGAGCTTTGAACTTCATGAACACTTGTGGAACTTCAGACTTGTGTTTTAGAAAATAAATCCAACAGAATCTTGAATAATCATCAATGAAGAGAATAAAATACTGCTTCCACTAATCGATTCTCGCCTTCATGGGACCACGACATCTGTATGAACAAGTTGAAACTTCTCAGCTGCTCTCCAAGCTTGATTTGAAGGAAAGGGCTGCCTAGCTTGCTTTCCAAGTTGACACACTTCACACACTTCATTGTTGCATGCTGAGTTTGTGAAGTTTTCTACCAGATCTTCATGGATCATCCTGGCCATTGCTTTAAAGTTTGCATGACCAAGTCTTTTGTGCCATATTTTTGAGTCATTGTGAGAGGCGTGATAAGTCGCTTTAGGGCTTCACCAATTAATCTCAAAGGATTTATCACCGAGTGATCATCATGAAACATGATCCATATGGATCTGTTATTCGACATACCTTGTCTTTGAACACAAGAGAGTATCCTTGTCAAGGAGTTGAGATATACTCAACAAGTTTTTGTCAATATCGGCACAAGTAACACATTGAAAATTACCTTGTTACCCTTTAGAGTTGATATCAAAACATCACCTTTGCCCACAACATTGATGAACTCGACCATTTGCCACTTTAACCTTGGTTTGTACACTCGCCCAAGGTTTTGAAAATGGTCGCATTAGGAGACATGTGGTTTGTACATCCACCGCCCAAGAGCCAAGCTTTGAGTCTCTTCTTCGGTCACTTGAGCATGACACAAAGCAAAGACTTCTTCTTCTTGATCGCTTCTACCTTCAGCCACTCGAGCCTCGGTCTTAGATTATTGTTGAGCTAGCTTCGGTCTGTCTTTTGCCTTGCAAACTCTCTCGACATGTCCCTTCTTCTTGCAGTGTTGACATACTGCATCAGGCCGAAACCAACATTTATCTTCAGGATGGCCTGGTTTTTTGCAAAATCTGCAAAGGCGATCATTGGTCCTTGCAGCATCAGGCTTAGGCCTGTTTTTCCATGTTTTCTTGCCTTTGTAGGCAGCATTGCTTGAAGAAGTCCTAGCTTTAGCTTGAAAGCACCTTCTTGGTGTTCCTCGTTCTGCTTGCCCTTCTTTACTCTTGAGCAAAAAGGCATTGATTAATTCGCCAAGGTGATGCTTGAGAGGTCCTTGGAGTCCTCGAGGGAAGATATTTTTGCTTCATACCTTTCAGGTAAGGTTGAAAGCACCTTCTCCACAATCCTTGCTTCACTAAACTGTTCACCAAGGAGTCTTATGTTGTTTACAATGACCATAATCTGTCTCGAGTCTTTGCTTACGCTCTTCTTCTTTCATCTTCAAGTTTTGAAGTCTCTCCTCAAATTCGGAAGCTGCTTCTTTTTGGCCCTTCTGTACCTTGAAACTCCTCCTTAAGTCCGTCCCATGCCTGCTTTTGGAGTCTCACAGCCATAATTCTTGTAAAAATGACATCCGAGACACAATTTTGGATGCATGACAAGGCTTTATGTTTCTTGGTCTTCTCTCAAGATGTTTGTCAATTTGAGCCACTGTTGGGTTGGCTCAAGAGGTTCTGTTCAACATCGTGTTCACTACCTCCCATAGATCAAGAGCTTGAAGATAGGTCTTCATTTTAACTTGCCATATATGAAAACCTTCTCCATTAAAGATCGAAGGCACAAGCAGTGAGAAGCTTGATGAAACCATTCCAAATTGATCTTAACAACAATGAGTCCTCAAAGAATGAAGCTCTAGATACCAATTGTTGGAGTTTCTAGCACTAACAGAGAAGTGTGGCTTGAGGCGAAAAAATGATGAAGGTTGAAGAAGGAAAGAAAGTTGATGAAATTTTTTAAGAGAAAAGAAAGCTAAGGAAAATGGAGCTTAAGTGTGAAAATAAATTGCATCCAACTTTTCATTACTCAAAATACCAAAGATACATTGCCATTATATATATAAGTCATGGTCAATGTGAATTACAACAAGTCATTACCTAAACATCCCTAATCCCCCTAAACTTATGGAAACTTGAAATACAAAACTTGCAAGCTTAATCTTGCTGATTTGATCACCTAGTCACCATCAAAATGACATGAAATATCAACCTAACATTGTTCAAAATAAACCAAACTAAGTTACATTGACATTGATTCAAAACAACAAGTTAAAGAACTTGGTTTGCATAAAATAATAGTGGCAAGATAGCATCAAAGGTTGTGTGGCATATGGATGTTGCATGGGCTGCATGGAGTTCATAATTCAACATTATCAACTGCTTTTAGATTTTAGGATCGGATCATCGCAGACATACTCTACTTCAGATAGAAATTAATACAAAACATGATTTCTTTGCTTTTCACATAACAAGAAAGATGAATAGTTGTATTAAGATCAAGCAATGATTTCCTCTCTTGATTGTCAACAGCTTTTAGATTTTAATACAAAAGAGCTACCGAAGCAATATAAGGTTGAAATCAAACTCATAAGCATTTTAGCTCTTAATATTCTGTAAGAACTCTTGCACACTTGAATCTAGCATGTTATATAGTTTGAGAGGTTGATTCGGAAATACATATTTTCATTGTCTGCTACTCTTATACATTCACGATATAGCAATGGAGTACGTAGAGCCTGTTGGCATTGCAAATTGTCTCAGCACTCTGTTTGTAAATATTTGCAATATCACATAAAGTCGAACGACTATGTGAGAAACTTCAAGAGGATCGAGATGAATTGAATTGCAAAATGGAAGATATAGAGCTGCAATTGAAAGCAGAGCTTATTCGTCCTCCGGGAAGATACCAAGCGGGGAGTTGAAAATTGGTTGAAAGTCATGAAAGAGATGATTAGGGAAGCACAAGTTGTTGAAAACAAAGTCGAAACGGAGATATCTCTCGTGCTTGCAATGGGAAGTGGTTGATGAAAAGGCTCAAGAAATGAAGGAATTTCGGATAAGTCTCCTAATGCCTCTGAAGGTCTTGCCATAGATGGTCCAATCTATTTGGGTTGCCACCGCCAACATCGAACTAGTTGGAAAGGAAGCCGTCGAAATGAGATTTGTGCATGTTTGATGCAGGAGGAGGTTAGCAAGATTGGGGTTTGGGGATGGGCGGTGTGGGTAAAACCACTATCATGAAGCACATCCACAATGATCTTTTGAAAGAACAAAGATTTGAAAGGGTAATCTGGGTTACCATATCAAAGGAGTTCAATGTAATGAAGGTACAAGATAATATTGCAAGTGCGTTGGAGTCGAAGGAATATTTAGACAAAGAAGAGGACAAGCTCGAGAAGCAAGAATCTTGTCGAAATGTCAAGAAATCAGAAAGCATGTTCTAATCCTAGATGATGTGTGGGATAAAGTCTCTAGAGGAAGTTGGGATCCCCGAGCGAGTAGCGGTAATGGTCGCAAGTTGGTGTTGACAACCCGTTCGAAGCATGTCTGTAAGTATATGGGTTGTAAGGTGATAAAAGTGAAGCCCTTATAGAAGAAGAGGCATTGATACTATTCTTGAATAAAGTTGGACCTAACATAGTTCAAAGTCCAGCTATAATGCCTACTTTGAAGCTTGTTGTCAAGGAATGTGCGGGTCTACCTCTTACAATTGTCGTGGTAGCTGGTACCATGAAAGGAAAAGATTGTTAGTACAAAACTCCGGTGAGAAAAATCTTGAACACACGAACGAAAACCCAAATAGAAGAAGAAATAGGACAAGGCTCCAAGGCATGTATCAAATCACTATCTTTAAGGTTATATTCGCCCCCACCTATCTTCGGTGTGCAAACGAGTTCCGAGCAAATTAACCTCGAGGATACAATGAAGCCAATGGCTATTTGCGTTTTGCATTGATTTAGAATAGCCCACTACACATCGAGCAATGTATGACAAGAAAACCAATTTCTATAAAGGATTTCTGCAGAATACTTTATAGAACAATCTAACAATATTAGATAATGAAGGAAGAGAGAAAGAATATTAGAATTTTTGTTGGTATATCCCCAAATGAAATCGATTCCTATTTATAGAATTTTCATGTCTCTTCATAGAGACATCTTTAATCAATAGGTACCTTATCAATAATAATGTTTTTAAAATAAAACATTATTATTCATTTAATTATAACTATTCAAATAATATTATTTAAATAGTTATAATCCTTTTCAAAAAATTAAAAGATATAATCTTTTAATTAATTATACCCATTCATTTATAGTTATTAAAAACTATAAATATTTGAAAATGTTCCAACAATCTCCCCATTTTCAAAGTATTTAGATTTTGATATTATTGAAATCAATTTGCATAAATGAAGGTATCTTACGATTGAACCTTCACTTAGTGAAAACATGTTAAAGTTAATCGAAATTGCATGGTAGACTAAGCTTTGGACCAACTATTTCATTTGATTAATCGAACACATCTCATATAATGATTTCAACATCGGTCAATGCATAGTATCTAGGGACACTATTATGGCCATGTGTCTGTGTCCTCTTTTCATGAGTGCTGTCAGAGCCAAGCCCTTGAGCTCCTAGAAACGGCCACACTTCCACTCACATAGGTAGATCCCATCAAAAGTGTTCCCATAATTATAACACTCTAACATATTTATGTTATGGGTCCATTAAGAGTACATTACTCATCCTTCCCTTATCATTACGGGTACCTAGCACTTTAATCTTAGGATGAATTTATTTATAGTGCTAACAGTCACATACTAATGATGTACTTTGTCTCATTGAACTCAAGACTTGACGTTATACCAAGCGTTGAGTCGAGTTTCCATCATGGATGACTCTAATTAATGGGCTTGAGTCCCATTCCTTTTGAGGTCCTTTTCGCATCTCTAGCAAGACTTTTGTCAAAGGATCGCCAAATTTTCACTTGACCCCACATAATTAATAGTGATCGCTCCATCGAGATTAATTGTCTGACATAACTATGTCTTAATCCAATGTGTCTAGACTTTCCATTATATACTTGGCTATATGCCTTTGCTAGAGTAGCCTCACTATCACAACGGATAGAAATAGGTGAAATTGGCTTAGGCCATAAAGGTACATCATAAAGCAAATTTCTTAACCATTCTGCTTCTTTAGATGCAGCGGCTAATGCAATAAATTCTGCTGCCATGGTGGAATCGAGAATACAAGTTTGTTTCTTGGAACCCCAAGAAATGGCTCCTCCATCAAGAATAAAGATCCATCCACTAGTAGATGCATGATCTTCCAAACTTGTAATCCAACTAGCATCTGAATACCCTTCTAAAACTGGAGGATATCCATTATAACACAATCCATAGTTAATAGTTTTCTTTAAATACCTAAGTATTCTATTCAATGCTTGCCAATGCAAACTACTTGGATTACTTGTGTACCTACTCAATTTCCCAACAGCATATGCAATATTTGCTCTTGTACAAGTCATTATGTACATAAGACAACCAATTAGACTTGCATATTTCAATTGATCAATTTTCCTACCAGCATTAGATACTAATTTTATTTGAGGATCCATGGGTGTAGATGCTGGTATACAGTTGAAAAGATCAAACTTTTTAAGCACATTTTCAATGTAATGTGATTGTGATAAAGCTACAATGCTTTCATCTCGAGTTTTTTAATCCCAAGAATAACATCTCTACACCCACATCTTTCATAGCAAAGTTGTTTGACAAGAATTTCTTTGTGTTTTCTATTTGTTCCAAATCCGTGCCAAAAATGAGCATGTCATCTACATATAAGCAAATTATGACACCTTTTCCATTTTCAAATTTGCTATATATGCACTTATCAGATTCATTTATTTTATAACCATTAGCTAAAACAACATTGTCAAACTTTTGGTGCCATTGTTTTGGTGCTTGTTTAAGTCCATATAAAGATTTAACAAGCTTACATACCTTATGCTCTTGTCCTGGAACAACAAATCCTTCCGGTTGTTCCATGTACACTTCCTCTTCTAATTCACCATTTAAAATGCGCTTTAACATCCATTTGGTGAACAACCAAATTATATATGGATGTAAGTGATATTAAGAGTCTAATTGTAGCAATTCTTGCTCTGGAGCATAGGTATCAAAGTAATCAATACCTTGTTTTTGTGTAAAACCTTTGGCTACCAACCTTGCTTTAAACTTATCAATGGTTCCATCGACCTTCATTTTCTTTTTGAAGATCCGCTTACAACCTATATGTTTGGAACCCGGTGGAAGATCAACTAAGATCCAAGTTTGATTTCCATTATTGAATCCATCTCATCATTTATTGCTTCTTTCCAAAAGAGAGTCTTGAGATTTCATTGCCTCTTCAAATGTAATAGGATCGATTACGTATTATAACAATAAGGTATCTTATTATATATACTTTCACCTTTTCCTTCTACAAGAAACATCATGAAATCGGTCCAAAATCTTTGACCTTTTAATCCTCTTACTTCTTCTTAATTCTTGACAAGATTCATCATTATTATCAATTTGTTCCAATGGAATCTCATTCTCATTTGAAGAATGAATCAATTGTTGTGGTCAGTAATTGTCTTGATATAGAATTAAATCTATTTTCATCAAAATAGCATCTCTTGATTCAATAACAGTATTAATTGAAATTGAATCATTTGGTTCAATTACCATGAACCTATATGCCTTGCTATTATGTGCATATCCTATAAATATGCATTTAATTCCTCTTTCACCTAACTTTTACGTTTAGGTGTTGGAACTTTGACAATAGTTCTACAACCCCAAACCTTCAAATAATTAAGGTTTGGTTTCCTTTCTTCCATTGTTCATAAGGGGTTATTTTAGTTTCCTTATTAGGAACTCTATTCAATATATGACAAACTGTTAGAACGACTTCTCCCCAAAACCTTGTCCAAGACCGAATATGATAACATTGAATTTACCCTTTCAGTTAATACTCTATTTTTCCTTTCACTACACCATTTTGTTGTGGTGTATAAGGGCTGAAACTTGATGGACAATCCCAAAGGATTCAAAATAACTTGGATTATAGTATTCTCCACCTCTATCGATCTTAAGCACTTGATAAATGATTCACATTGAAGTTCAACTTCGATTTATAAACTTTAAATTTATCAAGCGCTTCATCTTTCGAATGAAATAAATATATATAACAATATTTAGAACAATCATCAATAAAAGTAACAAAATATTTCTTTCCACCTAATGTAGGAGTATTATGCATGTCACATAAATCACTATGTATCAAATCAAGCAATTTTGTTTTCTTTTAACCATAGGAAAGGGTTTCTTGTAATTTTAGTCAACATACATGTATTGCATTTTCAATATTATTATTAAAAACAGAATTAAATCTAACTTATACATGTCATTCAATTTTCTATAATTCAAATGACCTAATCTATAATGCCATAAACAAAAGATTCAACCATATAAGCGAAATAGTATTTTCATTTTATTGATAATATTTAGTTTGAACATACTCTCATACATATACCCTTTCCTACAAAATTCCTTCCTTAGACAAAATAAATTTATCGCCTCAAAAACAAGTTTGAAACCAAACTTATTTAATGACTTCCAGACACTAAATTCTTTCTAACTTCGGTACATAATATACATCATTTAAGGTTAAAACCTTTCCGTAGTGAATTGCGTTCAATGCACCCTTTGCCTTTGATTCTTTGCGGCGGAAGAATTTTCCATGTACAAGACATTGTCATTTTCACATTGTGTAAACTTTGTGAACATGCTTTTGTCTTTGCACACGTGTTTGGTTGCTCGAAGATCAATCCACCATGTATTATCATCTTATGCCATATTAATTTCGAGATATCATTGCAACGAACTTTTCGTTATTATCAGCCTTAGAAGATGATTTCTTCTTTAAGAATCGACATTCATTCTTGAAATGTCCCGGCTTACCACAATGATAGCATGAGCCCTTTTGTTTCTTTTTAAACTTAGGTGCTCTATCAGTCTGTTTGAACTTTCTCTTGAATGGTTTAGTAGTCCATGCTTCCTCCGTAACATGCACTTTGGCATTTTCGAAATTTAGATTCTGATCTTGCTTTCGATATTCTTCTTCAATACGAAGATGATTTGCCAAAGCCTCAAGAGATATTTCCTCTTTCTTATGTTTTAGACTTCTTTTAAAGTCTTTCCAAGATGGAGGAAGTTTGTCTATTATGGAGGATACAACAATCATTTCATCCATTTTCATATCATATTTTTTGAATTGATTCAGCATCTTTTCAATATCACGAAATTGTTCCATAACAGAACGACCATCAATAATTTGATAATTATTGAAACAACTGACAAGAAATTTCTTACTTGTAACATCTTCGGTCATGTATCTTGTCTCCAATTTGTCCCATAATTCTTTAGCGGTGACCTCATTTTGGTAGGTGTCGAACAAACTATCGATAAACCATTCAATATGTGGCCATGCACATGTAATCAAGATTATCGCATTTTTGTCTTTCTCGAGTGCCGCAACAATGATTCGTTTCGGTCTCCTCGTGTCTTGGGGTATCCAAAACATATGCAATCTTCAAAGTTGATAATAAGAAGTGCATCTTTTTACGCCATCTTGAAAATTGCCACCATCAAACCGATCAAGTTTGACAAAATTGGAAGCCAACTCCCTTAGTGTTCCACTTTCATGAGTTGCGGTAGTCATTGTGGATATAACCTTAAAATTGTTAGTACAAAACTCCGGTGAGGAAAATCTCGAACACACGAACGAAAACTTGAATAGAAGAAGAAATAGGACAAGGCTCCAAGGCGTGTATCAAATCACTATCTTTAAGGTTATATTCGCCCCACCTATCTTGATTGTGCAAACGAGTTCGAGCAAATTAACCTCGAGGATACAATGAAGCCAATGGCTATTTGCGTTTTACCTTGATTTGAGAATAGCCCACTACACACCGAGCAATGTATGACAAGAAAACCAATTTCTATAAAGGATTTACGCAGAATACTTTATAGAACAATCTAACAATATTAGATAATAAGGAAGAGAGAAAGAATCTTAGAATTTTTGTTGGTATATCTCCAAATGAAATCGATTCCTATTTATAGGAATTTTCATGTCTCTTCATAGAGACATCCTTAATCAATAGGTACCTTATCAATAATAATGTTTTTTAAAATAAAACATTATTATTCATTTAATTATAACTATTCAAATAATATTATTTAAATAGTTATAATTTTTTTCAAAAATTAAAAGATATAATCTTTTAATTAATTATACCCATTCATTTATAGTTATTAAAAACTATAAATATTTGAAAATGTTCCAACAAAGATAACCTCTTATTTGGAAAATGCACTGGGAATTGAAAGAGAGAATAGGAAAGTGGAAGGAGGAAGTCGAGGTAATCGAGCGCTTGAAATTTAGCTTCGATCACTTAAAGGACAAGCAAGTGAAACATTGTTTTTGTATTGTACGGTATATCCCAAGATTTTGAAATTTTAAAGGATGAACTAATTTAGTCTTTGGATTGAAGAGGATTCATAGATGGTTTGGGTACAAGACAAGAAATGAAAGACAAGGGCCATGTTATTTTGAGGAAGTTGGAAGATAAGCGCTTGTTGGAAAATATTACCGATCGATTTGTTGGACTGGCGTAAAGATGCATGATGTAGTGAGAGACATGGCATTGTCGATCACTAGAATGAATCTCGATATATGATACAAGCGGTTTGCGATTAGAAGAGTTACCGTAAAAGGAGCAATGGAGTCGGATATTGAGAAAGTATCGCTTATGTGTAACCTCATATCAGAAATTTCCATAGATGTGCTGCCCACAAAATGTCAACTGCTCTCAACCTTGCTATTGCAGGGGAACCCTATAAAGAAGATCCCATATTCTTTCTTCACAAACATGCCTTGTCTTAGTGTTCTCAATTTGTCCTTTACGTGTCAAGAATTGGCCTGCAATGCAACATGGAACCAGTAGCAAGGGCAGCAGCAGATCAGCTACCAGCAAGCATGGTTCGGATGAAGCAAATCTTCTTTTGTTTATTTTGTAATCTAGTCAAATGTCATGTAATGTAATAGCTAAGCTCATAGGACAATGACTACATTAATTTGATGTAATGTTTTTGCATTTTAGCTATTATTTTATGTACAAGCTAAACTTGTATTTGTCAAGTCTATAGGGAGTTGGTAAATCACTAGGTACTAGTCTTTTGACTATTCAAAATGTATATATTCATGTTGTTTATGAAATGGATATCAAGTTGAACCATTAACCTTTGATTTCAAGTTCATTTTAGCTTATGTTTCATGTATCTTTCTCTTCTTTAGTTTTGTCCACATAAAAAACATAAGCATATTGCATGCTTTGTTCATGTCAGTTGCTGCCATTGTTCTAACAATTGGTAATCAGAGCCAACTTCTTTGAGGACCTTACTTGTTGGTGTTTTTTCGGTGGAAACAAAACTTAAGAAGGAAGAAATCTTCTTTGTGTTGACCTATTGCATTGTTGCTGAAAATGAGTTATACACCACCTCCACCACCTATGTTTACTGGTGAGAACTATCACATTTGGTCTGTGAAGATGAAAACTCATCTTCTAGCACAAGACCTTTGGAGTGCAGTCGAGAGTGATGCTGAGCCACCTCCATTGAGAGCCAATCCCACTATTGCTCAAATCAGACAGCATAGTGAGGATCGAGCCAAGAAGCACAAGGCTATGGCCCGTCTGCGAATGGAGTGTCGATGTCATTTTACTCGAATCATGGCCTGTGATTCACCTAAACAAGCATGGGAAAGATTAAAGGAAGAGTTCATGGGCTCGGACAAAACAAGGCAAAGAATGTAATCAACCTTAGAAGGGAGTTTGAGAACTTGAAGATGAAGGAATCGAGATACCATCAAGCAAAGACTCGATAGAATAATGGCAACAGTAAACAACATAAGGCTTCTAGGTGAAGACTTCACTGACAGTAGAGTTGTGGAGAAGGTCATTACCACTCTCCCCGAGAGGTTTGAGTCGAAGATTTCATCATTGGAAGACTCGAGGGACCTCACAACCATCACTGTCTGTCGAGTTGGTAAATTCCTCTATGCACTTGAGCAAAGAAGGGCTACAAGACAGGAAGAACATCCCGAGGGTGCTTTCAAGCAAAAGCCAAAGATGGCTCGAGCTCAAGTCGAAACCAATGAAACCTTGGGGATGTAAGGGAAAGATCCGAGAATCAAGCGGGAAGAAGGAAGCTCCACCTTGCAAACATTGCAAGAAAACCAACCACTTGGAGAAGAATTGCTGGAATAGGCGGACATTACATGCGAATTTGTAAAAGCTTGGCCACCATGAAAGGTTTGTAGAAACAAGGACAAACCACAAGTGAACAACAATCACAAGCCAAAATTGTCAAGACTTTCCATTCGGGAGGAGCATGTCTTCACCGCCTCCAACTTTGTAACCAAGGACAAAGCCAAGTGTAATCTGGTGGGCGATGTCGCTCACACCATATGGCGGTGATGAGGTCTGTTCAAGGAGCTTGACGAAGCTTCACCTCGAGGATCGTGGATTGGAAATGGGAGCTTGATTGAGGCCAAAGGCGGAGGAGATGTTGTGATCAGACAAGTTCGGTAACAAACCGATTTGGATGTTTTGTATGTACCTGATATAGACCAAAATTTGTTGAGTGTTGGTCAGTTGGTCCAGAAAGGGTACTCTTTAGTCTTCAAGAATGATTCATGCACCATTCAGGATTGTCATGCCCAGGAAATTGTCACAGTTCCTATGGCTGACAAATGCTTCATGTTTGATGTAAGTTAACTCCAAAACAAGGCTTACACAAGCTTAACAGACAGTGTTGGTCTATGGCACAGAAGATTAGGCCATGCCAACTTTAGATCACTTGACTTGATGCACAGACAGAATTTGGTTGAAGGCATGACCATGGTTGAGTCAACAAATGCTGTTTGTGAGGCTTGCCAACTTGGTAAGCAAGCCAGGTTACCCTTCCCAGTTAACAAGGCATTGAGAGCTCGAGAAAGGCTTGAGCTGGTGCATTCTGACATCTGTGGTCCAATGAAGACCCCTTCACTCAGTGGCTGTAAGTACTTTGTTCTGTTTATTGATGATTTAACTAGATGTTGTTGGGTTTACTTCTTAAAGCAGAAGTCTGATGTGTTCGAGGCTTTCAACAAGTTCAAGGCTCAGTCAGAAAACCAGGCAAATTGCAAAATCAAAGCATTGAGAATAGATAATGGGGCTGAGTACTTATCTGAAAGGTTTGAAGTCGTGTGAGCAGTGGAATCCATCACCAACTAACCACTGTGTACACTCCTCAATGAATGGAGTGTGTGAAAGAAAGAACAGAATCGCATGAACATGGCGGATGCACGATGTTTGAAAGCAAGATGCCAAGCACTTTTTGGTGAGGTGTCAACACCTCAAGATACTTGCTCAACAGCTTCCAACACATTCTCGTGAAAGATATGACTCCATTTGAGGCTTGGCATGGCCACAAGCCATCGGTTTCTTACTTGAGAGTGTTTGGATGTGTGTGCTATGTGCACATACCGCCGAGAGAAGGACCAAGCTCGAGAAGAGGTCTACTCCAATTTATATTTGTAGGCTATAGCAAGACAAAATGAAGGGCTATAGGCTCTATGATCCCTCAACCAAAAGAATTATGGTTAGTAGGGATGTTAAGTTTGATGAAGCAAGAACCTGGAATTGGGATGGCTCAAATGCAATGCAACTTGATGAAGACTTGATTGATGGCGATATAGAATGGTGAACATGATCTTAGTAATGCAAATATGGATGAACTACCCATGAGGGGACCGAACCATTCTCGATATTTACCGAGATGCAATGTGGCTATAGTGGAGCCTTCAAGCTTTGAAGAGGTCATCAAAGACAAGCAATGGAAGAAGGCTATGGAAGCTGAATTTGATATGATTCACAAAAATCAAACTTGGCATTTAGTAGATAGACCTGTCCAGAAGAAAGTCATTGGTGTCAAGTGGATATTTCGAGCCAAATTCAATGCAGACAACACATTGAACAAGTACAAGGCTAGACTTGTGGTGAAAGGGTACAGCCAACAGTATGGTGTCGATTTCATGGAGACTTTTGCTCCTGTGGCAAGACTAGATACCATAAAATTGTTGTTTGCATTGGCTGCTCAAAAACAGTGGAAGATTCATCAACTAGATGTTAAATCAGCTTTCTTGAATGGCTACCTTAAGGAGGAGATCTACATCGAGCAACCTGAAGGCTTCAAGGCTCCTGGAAATGAAGACAAAGTCTACAAGCTAAGGAAGGCACTTTATGGCCTGAAACAGGCTCCTCGAGCCTGGTATGACAGGATTGACTCTCACCTGTCCAAGCTTGGATTTGAAAAAAGCTTGAGTGAACCAACACTCTATGTGAAAAGATCCAACAAGGAAACCTTGCTAATTGTTTCAATTTATGTGGATGACTTGCTAGTGACTGGAAGCAAGGAAGATTTGATCCATGAGTTCAAAACACAAATGCAACATGTGTTTGACATGACTGACTTGGGAATCATGACTTACTTCCTTGGCATGGAAGTTAATCAAACTGATCAAAGCATCTTTATTAGCCAGCATGCTTTTGCTTTGAAAATACTCAATAGATTCAGCATGAAGAATTGCAAGTTAGTAAGCACTCCTATGGCTCAAGGAGAGAAGCTAACAAGTGGTGGTGACTATGAAAGAGTTGATGAAAGCCTTTACAGAAGTTTGGTTGGTTGCTTACTCTATCTGACAGCAACTAGACCAGATCTTATGCATGCAGTTAGCTTACTTTCAAGGTTTATGCATTGTTGCAATGAAATGCATTTTAAGGTCGCCAAGAGGGTGCTTGATACATCAAAGGGACATTGAACTATGGAATCGGTTCAAGAATGAAAAAGAGCTTAAATTGGTTGGATACTCGGATAGTGATCAAGGGGATCTCGAGGATATGAAAAGCACTTGTGCTATTTTTTAGCCTTGGTTCGAGTGTGTTTTGTTGGTGCTCGAAGAAGCAACCAACTGTTGTTTCATCCACGTTGAAGTTGAATATATTCAAAGAAATGCAGTGAATGAACCAAGCCATTTGGCTCAGAAAATTGCTGAAAGATCTCAATGAGGAGCAATTTGAACCTACTAAGATTCTTGTTGACAACCAATCAGCAGTTGCAATTGCTAAGAATCCAGTTTTCCATGGGAAAACTAAGCATTTCAAGATCAAGTTACATTTTGTTCGAGAGTCTGAACAATCTAAAGAAATTAGTCTCGTTCATTGCACATCACAAGATCAATTGGTCGACATTTTGACTAAGCCACTTGGTACATCAAGGTTTGAGCAATTGAGAAGCAATATTGGTGTTTGTTGCATCTGACCAAGGAGGAGTGTCAAGAATTGGCTGCAATGCAACATGGAACCAAGAGCAAGGCCAATGACGGATCGACTACCAAAGAAGCATGGTTCGGATGAAGCAAATCTTCTTTTGTTTATTTTGTAATCTAGTCAAATGTCATGTAATGTAATAGCTAAGCTCATAGGACAATGACTACATTAATTTGATGTAATGTTTTGCATTTTAGCTATTATTTTATGTACAAGCTAAACTTGTATTTGTCAAGTCTATAGGAGTTGGTAAATCACTAGGTACTAGTCTTTTGACTATTCAAACCTTATATTTTATGTATATATTCATGTTGTTTATGAAATGGATATCAAGTTGAACCATTAACCTTTGATTTCAAGTTCATTTTAGCTTATGTTTCATGTATCTTTCTCTTCTTTAGTTTTGTCCACATAAAAAACATAAGCATATTGCATGCTTTGTTCATGTCAGTTGCTGCCATTGTTCTAACATTACGAAGATAGAGATTGTACCAAATTCCATCTCTGAACTAAAGAACCTCACAACATTGTTACTTCGTGGCTGTGAAGAATTAAGAGATCTGCCATGTCTTTCGATGCTTCAAGAATTGAAGAAGTTGGACCTTTTTAGGACTAAAATTGAGGAAGTCCCTGAAGGCATGGATATGTTGATAAAGCTAAGATATCTTGATCTTCAAGTGCGGACTCTGAAAGAGATACCCGCTGGAATTTTACCAAAACTCATTCACCATCAGCACTTGAGTTTTGATGGGGAGAATGAAAAAATAAGTCTAATAGCAGAGGAGTTGGAACCATTGAAGAAGGTGGAGTGCTTTACTGGACGTTTCAAAGACATCAGTGAATTCAATAAGTTCATCTCCTCAATGCAACAAAGTAAGAAAAGTCTCATCAAGTACCATTTACAGGTGGGTTCATATAGAGGGGGTTGTGGAAGGGATAAAACATTATCAATTGGAGGAGTCGACAATTGGGAAGGTGAGTTAATTATGCACCCAATTGAAATTCAAGCGTTGAATATTTATAAGTGCAACTATTTGAGAAGCTTAGTCGATGATAATTCTTCCTTCAAAAATGCAATTGACTTGAGGGTTTGTATGATTTGGGGGTGTGAAGGGATAGAGTGTGTTGTTTCCCTGTCCTCTTTTGCCTCTTCTTCCGCTCATCCATTTCAGACCCTCGAGGTGTTGGATCTTCAAGTTCTGCCAAAGTTGAGTGCGCTTATTATGAAATATGCAGGAATTGGTTCAGCAACAACATCAACATTGGCTCCGTCTGCCACCTTTTCCAATCTTAAGAAAATTCAGATATTCAAATGCTCATGTATGAAGACGTTGCTTCCACATTGGTTGCTTCCAAATCTCCAAAACCTGGAAGAAATTATGGTGGAAGAATGTGATGAGGTAGTAGAAATATTGGGAGCAGCAACATCAGAAGTTGAAGGAAAAGGGAGTGATGCATTAATCAAATTCCATCTTCCCAAATTAAGAGTGCTAACATTGTGGCGATTACCAAATTTGAAGAGCATTTGCAGCAAAAGTGGAGTGATGGTTTGTGATTCTCTCCAATTGATCAGTGTTATGTTTGGCTGTGATAAACTAAAGAGAATTCCTCCATTTGTTCCCCTTGTTGGCAATGGGCAGCCATTTGCATATGCTCCACCTTCTCTTACTATCGAGTCAAGCACAAAATGGTGGGAAAGGTTGGAGCGGGATGACGATCCAAACTTTAAAAATGTTCTTCAACCCCTTTGGAAGGATGAAAGGTATGAACAATTTATAGTTTAGTTTATTTTTTTAATTTTTATAAATCTAATTTCTCCATATTAATAAAATTTCAGGTATATTTTGTGATGATGATGTTGAAGAGAAAGATAAAAGGGTTGGTGAGAAAGAAGTAGGGGGGAGGATAGTGGAAAAGAGAAGAGAAAAGGAATGATGGAAGGAAGAGGAAGAGGTTAAGAGCATGGAGAGTGAGAGGCAAAGGTAACTAAGAAATCAAAGTGCCTTTGATAAAATAGCTTAAACGTGAAAGCCCCTTTGAGGTCTCTTTCCACATTTGGCTGCAACGAAACAACCAATTGCTTTCATCTGCTTTGATAAAATTTCCCTATAAGGCTCATAAATATATTGTTTATTTCAAACAAGTCCACTTTGAATTTTCATGTAATCATTGTCAAACTATAAATATGTAGGTAAAAGTATCATGGAGGCCATTGTACTAAGAGTCAGATTGCATTTTGCCCCTTCTACTAAAAAAAATATCAAATTAGTCCCTATATATTAAATCAAAGAGCAAATTGGTGCTTCTGTTAAAAATTTAATTCATTTCTACTGTTAAAAATTGGTTTATGTACATCAAAATGAGCTACAGGTGGGACACACCGTGTAACTTTATGATTAGTTCACATCAATTTTTAATAGTAGATTTGGATGAAATTTCTAACAAAAAAAAATTAGTTTGCTCTTTAATCTAACATAAATGGACTAATTTGCCCAATTTTTGAATAAAGGAAGGAAAACTGCAATCAAACTCCTAGTATAGAGACTCTATGGTACTTTTATCAAATATGTATGTATATTGAGTAGGAAATCATGTATCAATCAATAGGAAAATGTAATTAGGAATTTCTTATCTTTACGTTACTGAAATTGAGAAATTAGTTTTTTTTTTTTTTTATTTCAATTTATCAAATTTTGGTTAGTGTATTTTATAAAAATCGAAAAGTTGGTCCAATTGAAGAACACGCTCAAACCTTGTCATTAATAGTTGACTTATAACTCGTAACTATGCATTCAAGTATTTAGTAAAAATCAACAACTTGACAATTTATATGCTACAAACTAACAAAAATTTGATCGAATTTTAGCACAATTAGCATTGTTGTTATTATAGTAATTTGGAACATATGACTCAAAAGCACTTAAGCGCGTTTTTTTCTCCTATTTAAGAGTTAGAAAGGAATTATAAGTTGTAGAAAATAATTTTCCATTTTATAAACTACAAAAATCAAAATTTGAAGGGTCAAACATTAATTTGTGTGGCATTACTAAGCGTCGAAAATTTAGATAATAATTTAGATGTTAATTGGATATGTATTAAATTACAATATTAAAAGTAAGATATTGATTGGTTGAGTTTTAAAATTAATTTATTGAAACATTGAAAATTCATATTTTTTCATATTTTACACAAATACAAGTTTTGAGGAAAGGGAAAGGTTGAGAACCCTCTTGGTAGCTCATGGGAGAACCCTTTAATAATATTATTAATTCAAAGACAATAATTTGCAAACAAAACAAAGCTTTGTAATAAATAAATAAATTTGTTTTAAACATTTTCCTCTCTTACCATTCCCAAAATAATTTTCTAAATTTTCATATTTATAGCTTATTATTTTGTAAATTTTATATTAAATAAATTTTGAATTTTAAAGTTGATTATCGACTCTCAATTTGGTCCAACTTGAATTTAATTTAAATAGGTTTAAGGGTGTAAAAAGTCTTCCAATTTTTTCAAAAAAAGCAATTAAACCCTTGCTTTTATTTTGCACTCACTTTGGTACTTAAACTTTCAAAATGCATCAAAAAGGCCCTCAAACTTTTTTAAAAAGGCAATTAAGCCCCAGCTTTTAATTTGCACTCAATTATGTACTTGAACTTTCAAATTGTATCAAAAAGGTTTTTTTTTTTATTTGACAGTTCATGTACCTAATTAAGTGCAAAAAAAAAGCAGGGGCTTAATTACTTTTTTTGAAAATATTTGAGGGCCTTTTCGAAGTATTTTGAAAGTTCAAGTACTCAATTGAGTGCAAAATAAAACCAGGGGCTTAATTGCTTTTTTTGAAAATATTTTTGGGCCTTTTTGATGCATTTTAAAAGTTCAAGTATCCAAGTGAATGCAAAATAAAAGAAGAGGTTTAATTGTTTTTTGTTAAAGTTTGAGGACTTTTTACACCTTAATTCATTTAAATAATAAAATATTTTTAAATTTAAATTTATATGTATAAGTATTAATATAAAATTATAGTTTTATAATTTTTAAATAGAAAAATGAGTTTTTGAATGATCGAGCTAGGCCAAAAGCGCACCTAGGCTTGAAAAAATTTTAGAGTATATGAAGAGTTTAATAATTAAAAATTTTACTGTTTGAAAGGTTCAAATAATGCTATAAATCTTATCACACGATATCTATGTAGAAATCACGTATTTAGAACACAAATATAAATTGAAATAATTATAAATTAACATATTTATAAAATTTTAATTTTAAAAATATTCAACTTAAAAATTTAACCCATTAGATATCATATTATAGAACTTGGTATAATTATATTTTACTTTATAAAATAGGGTATGTAATCAATAATTTATTTTATGCAATCAGTCATTACATAGAGTTGTCAATTAATTTACAATTAAAATTATTTATCATTGAACTATTTTAGATGTTTGAATTTGGTTACATAATTATTAAAATTATAAATTTAGTTAGCAATTTTTTATGTTTCTCAACTTTTTACATTCATGTGTAATCCTGGGTCGTAAGGTCAACAATGTCACCTTTGGGCCATTCCATGAACCATTCAGTAGCTATTCACAGAGATGAGACGTATCACCAAAAATTGATAGTCAAGCTCCTCCATGAACCGTTTAATAATTCTTCACAGAGATGAGACATATCTCCAAAAATTGATAATTGGGACCCTCTATGAATCATTCAGCAGCCCTCCGTAGAGGTGAGGCATAACACCAAAAATCGACAATCGAGCTCCCCATAACACCAAAAGTTAATGACTACCATCTATCAAACTACAAAGTGAAGTTCATATAATACAAACGAAAGCACTATCCATCAATATACCAATAAAAAAAATTAAGTCAAGACTTGGATTCAGTTCAATAGTACCATACACGATATGACTCATCAAGGTATTCACCCACAGTTAATTTAGTAGGGAATTAGGGTTCAGCTTAGATGAGAGATTTTGGAAGATGAAAAGAAATTTGAGATAAGAAAAATAATCAAAAGGGAAAAAAATTGGTCTCTCGCCACATAAAAGAAATTCAAAACAATTTTTAAATTTTTAAATATTTATAAAATTTCAAAATTTATTTTTAAAATTCTAAAAATATATAAATAAAATTAAAATTTTAAAATTTTCTAAAATAATAATTTTCTAAAATTTATAAATATTTACTTGATTGTATACATTAGATTTGCACCCTAAACAATAGTTTTAGAACAATTAAATTTGCATAAAATAACAAGTTCTTTATTTGACGTTAAGACTTGAGTTATCATTCGTTGATACTGTTTTAGAACAGTTATGGTAATAGTTTTAGCCTTTCAACTTCATCAACTAATCATTTGCCCTTCAACTTCATCAACTAATCATTTAAAATTATGTGTATCGGTTGCAGCAGTTAACCAACTAAAAATCTGATTGAGATAAGTGCACTTATCAATTAATAGTATAGCTACGATGAACAAAGATATCCTTCCCACGAGGACTAAAAATACTAGTAAGTACCATCTTTCTATTATTTAACCGACAATTGGAGACGACAAATATTAAATCAGAGAAATAAACGATTAACAACCAAGGAGCGAGACAATACCCAGGAAAGAATCCCCCTAGACTTCATCTGTCATTATCAATTTAAATCACGCAATTTCTTTACTTACTATCTTAATCCGTATAAATCTCTCAATTATGCTAATATCTTTCTTCAAGACTAAGAGGAACTGACTCTAGATTGGTTAATTGAAATTTCTTTCTAATTAAAACCCCTATTATTGTATTAGCTCGATCTATGGATCCCTCTATTAGATTTGACACTAATACTGTAGATTTATGCCGTCCTATTTCTAGGATTGCATGCAACTCTACTCAATTACGCTAGATCTATAACACTAAAATTGCTTTAACTTAAATGGTGGACCTTAGAGCTTAAAGGAGGCTAAAGATGGTGGAATCCAAGGTAGTGTGGAACAACATGGCCTTGACCTATAACACTAAAATTGCTTTAGCTTAAATGAAAATGAAAATATTTTGTATGCATGGTCTCTTGTTTAAATCCCATTATTGATAAGTTTTTATTGATTTATGAAAAGATGAAAACGTCCTCATAATCATATATTTTTATTGATTCATGATGGTTGGATATTTGTGGCAATCTATTTTTATTTCGGTACAATATGGCACGTGTTTGGGTTTTTTTTTGGTTGTGGTGCATAGTGGGGTTTTATGATAGATAATTTTCTGTGTGTATGAATTTTGGTGGAATTTGGGGTTTAATTCTTTGATCATGGTTTTTTTGTTGTGGTAGTTGATGGGGTTCAGGTGTATTGTTGTACAGTAAGAATTTTATGATGTTTGCTTGTGGTCTTTCTCTTGTTTCGTTATAATTCACCGGTTGACTTTGTTTCATGGATTGAACTTGTTGTTGATTCTTAAAGAGCTCGTATGTTTGTATAACAAGTGTGTTGGCTGTATAGTACAGAAAATAAAAGCATAATAGGGGGATGGTAGACATGTTCATATTGGTTCCACTCAATTATACATTATAGTAGAACATGTCCTGAATAAGTTATGTACTTACCAAAAGTTATATAAATGTAGAATATCCTAAAAGTAGAAAATACAGGAGTTGCCAGGTTCGAAAGATAGGGAATAATGAACTTCTTTCCTGATGACATGCTCTTTGACTTCAATATAAGTTAGTGTGGCTTGCAAATAATGCACGAGACGTGTGTTAAAACTGCTTGTTGCTTTTAATGTAATTCACCACTAGGAGTGTTTACAGTTCTGTTAAAATCGACTTAATCGACCGAACCAATCTAACTCAGTTAATCGGTCGATGGCCGAATTTAGTTCAGTTGAAGGTTGATTATTGATTTTTTAGAATTTCGGTTATCGGCTAGTTCAGGTTCAAAATAGAGTAATTAATTAAATTAACCAATATATATTATATATAATATATAACATATGTTTCAACCCACGTAAGTATCTCTCTAAAATATTTTATTCCTTAGCAAATTAAGAAGAAAAAAACCAATGTAGTAAACATGTAAGTGTTAATAATAAAATATAAATAATTATCTAAAATAAAATGTCTCAATTAAAAATTATTTAAAATTGAGTGATTAAAAGTTTAATTGATACCCTAAACCACAACTAAAAGTTTAATCTTAATTATCTGGTGGCATCCACCATTAATAATTGACTCCCAGTTTTGGTTTTTTTTTTTAATCTTGTTTTCTCTTTGCACTCACAGGTTTTGTAATTTTATTACTAAACTGGGATCCAATTGATGGTTGACACCAGGTTAGTAAAAGGCCTAATACATAGTATAGATAAAAAAGTTTTAAACTAAATTTTAAAAGAACTTAGGGTATGTAAATTACACCATTAGTCATTTAACTATAGGTAAGTTTTGTTTTGGTCACTTAACTAAAAAAGTTACAATTTGGTCACTAATATTTTGAAATTATTTTTTATCAACCGACTGTTAAGGGCACTTGTTTTAGTTAGTATAATAATAATTTTAGTCCTCTTTTTATATTTTCTGTCAATTTGACTCTAATTTTGTATAAAATTATTATAAAAAACTCAATGACTCTAATTTTGTATGAAATTGACCCGCCATTTTCTAGTCAAAAGAGTACAAAATATACAATAAAATTTCCTTTTTCAAACTCAATTCAATTTTTCCATCTGTAATGGCGAATAAATGGCATCTGTAATGGCGGACAGCAAGGAAAAAATCTAAAAGAAAAAGTAATACAAATTGGATTTCTTACTAATATTTCTGCCTTTGGGGAACCTACCACTGACTTCATAATTTCCCTGTTTTTATTTTCACTTTCTTCTTCTTCTTCTTCTTATTTTTGGCTATTGTACCCACAAAATTCTTTCTTCTTCACTGCTTTTAGTTTGTATCGATCTCCAAGTACTATCACAAGTTTTAAGCATACAGTCAAGGTAATTTTCTTTCATTTGCTTAATTCATGACATGCTTTTCTTTGCTTTTGATTATCTGCAACTGTTATAGCAGCTAGCTTTGTAAGATAGTCAAGCAAGTCAACTTCACTGCTTCGTTTTCAGTTCTAATCTCTCAACACTTTTCAGCCCCTAAGTCAGGTAATAAGATCTGAAGCAATGATTTCCTCTACTGATTATCATCAGTTTTAGATTTTAAGACTGGATAGGATGATCAGCAGACATAGTCTACTATACATACAAATTAATACAAATAGAGCTACCCAGAAGCAATATAATGTTGAAATCTCCTGTTGAACATTTTACCTCTTAATATTCTGTAATGAATCTTGCACACTTGAATCTAGCATTTTATATACATTAAGAGCTTGATTCTGGTGACCATAATTTCATCATGTTTCTGTCTGCCACCCATCCATAGCTCCATCTAATAAAGGCCATTGCTTGAAACTTGCATTCATGTTTCCTTTTCATGCTTACACAGACATATCAATACTTCTTCCAATACATTCACAGATTTTCATTCTCTGCTACTGTTATATATGATTGCGTTGCAGGGACATAGCAATGGAGTACGTAGAGTCCGTTCTTGGCATTGCAAATTCTCTCGGAACTCCTGTTTTTAAATACTTGCAATATCACAGAAAGGTGAATGATTATGTGAGAAACTTCAAGAGGATGAGAGATGAATTGAATTGCAAAATGGAAGATATAGAGCTGCAATTGAAAGCAGAGCTTCTTCGTCCTCTGGGGAAGATACCAAAGAGGGGAGTTGAAAATTGGTTGAAAAAGGGGAAAGAGATGATTGCGGAAGCACAGGATGTGGAAAATAAAGTTAGAAACGGGAGATATCTCAGTCGTGCTTGGAACGGAAAGCTGGTTGATGAAAAGACTCGAGAAATGAAGGGATTTCTTGATAAAGCTCCTAATGCCTCTGAAGCTCTTGCCATGGATGGTCCAAGTGCTGGGTTGCCGCTGCCAACATCAGAACTAGTTGGAGAGGAAGCTGTCAGAAATGAGATTTGGGCATGTTTGATGCAGGAGGAGGTGAGCAAGATTGGGGTTTGGGGGATGGGCGGTGTGGGTAAAACCACTATCATGAAGCACATCCACAACGATCTTTTGAAAGAACAAAGATTCGAAAGGGTAATCTGGGTTACCATTTCAAAGGAGTTCAATGTAATGAAGGTACAAGATGATATTGCTAGTGCTTTGAAGTTGAAGGAAGATTTGGCCATAGAAGGAGACAAGCTCAGACGAGCTGCAATCTTGTCAGAAATGCTGAAGAAAGTAGGAAAGCATGTTCTGATCCTAGATGATGTGTGGGATGAAGTCTCTCTAGAAGAAGTTGGGATCCCTGAGCTGAGTGGCAGCAATGGCTGCAAGTTGGTGTTGACAACCCGTTCGGACCATGTCTGTAAGTATATGGGCTGCACGGTGATAAAAGTGAAGCCCCTTTCGGAACAACAGGCATTGACACTATTCTTGAGTAAAGTTGGACCTAACATAGTGCAAAATCAAACTTTAATGCCAATTTTGAGGCTCGTTGTCAAAGAATGTGCGGGTCTGCCTCTTACAATTGTCGTCATAGCTGGTACATTCGAAGGAGAAGAGGACCCTCTTATTTGGAAAAACGCACTCAGAGAATTGAAAGAGAGAATAGAAAAAGTGGAAGGAGTGGAAGCTAAAGTGATAGAGCGTTTGGAATTTAGCTCCGATCACTTAAAGGACGAGAAAGTGAAATATTGTTTCTTACATTGCGCATTATATCCTGAAGATTATGAAATTAAAAAAGATGAGCTAATTGAGTGCTGGATTGAGGAGGGATTCATTGATGATATGGGTACAAGACAAGAAAATAAAGGACAAGGGCCATGCTATTTTGAAGAAGTTAGAAGATAATTGCTTGCTGGAAAATGGCTCGAGTGGCTTTGTGAAAATGCATGATGCAGTGAGAGACATGGCATTGTCGATCACAAGAATGAATCCTCGATATATGATTCAAGCAGGTTTGCAAATAGAAGAGTTACCAGAAAAGGAGCAATGGAGTTCGGATATTGAGAAAGTATCGCTTATGTGTAACCTCATATCAGAAATTTCCATAGATGAGCTGCCCACAAAATGCCAACTCACAACCTTGTTATTGCAGAACAACCCTATAAAGAAGATTCGAAATTCTTTCTTCACAAACATGCCTTGTCTTAGTGTTCTCAATTTGTCCTCTACAGTTATCGAGAGTTTACCAAATTCCATCTCTGAACTAAAGAACCTCACAACATTGTTGCTTTGCCGCTGTGAAGAATTAAGAGATTTGCCATGTCTTTCGATGCTTCAAGAATTGAAGAAGTTGGACCTTTATGGGACTAAAATTGAGGAAGTCCCTGAAGGCATGGATATGCTGATAAAGCTAAGCTATCTTGATCTTCAAGTGTGGACTCTGAAAGAGATACCCGCTGGAATTTTACTCGTTCACCTTCAGCACTTGAGTTCTGATATGAAGAATGAAAAACTAAGTCTAAAAGCAGAGGAGATGGAACCATTGAAGAAGTTGGAGTGCTTAACCGGACGTTTCAAAGACATCAGTGAATTCAATAAGTTCATCTCCTCAATGCAACAAAGTAAGAAAAGTCTCATCAAGTACCATTTACGGGTGGGCTCAGTTTTAATTCCTACGTTTTGGACTCCTGAAATAGATAAAATAGTAACAATTAAAGGAGTCCACAATTGGGAAGGTGAGTAAATTATGCACCCAATTGAAATTCAAGAGTTGCATTTTCATAAGTGCGATTATTTGAGAAGCTTAGTCGATGATAATTCTTCCTTCAAAAATGCGATTCACTTGAGGGTTTGTAGGATTTGGGGGTGTGAAGGGATAGAGTGTGTTGTTTCCCTGTCTTCTTTTGCCTCTTCTTCCGCTTATGCATTTCAGAGCCTCGAGGTGTTGGAACTTGGAGATCTGCCAAAGTTGAGTGCCCTTATTATGAAAGATGCAGGAATTGGTTCGGCAACAACATTAACATTGGCTCCGTCTGCCACCTTTTCCCATCTTAAGGTTATTTATATAATCAAATGCTCAAGTATGAAAACATTGCTTCCACATTGGTTGCTTCCAAATTTCCAAAACCTGGAAGAAATTTGGGTGCAAGAATGTCATCAGCTAGTAGAAATATTGGGAGCACCAATATCAGAAGTTGAAGAAAAAGGGAGTGATGCATTAACCAAATTCCATCTTCCCAAATTGAGAAAGTTGTACTTGAGGGAATTACCAAATTTGAAGAGCATTTGCAGCAAAAGTGGAGTGATGGTTTGTGATTCTCTCCAACTTATCGAAGTTTTTATTGGCTGTTATAAACTGAAGAGAATTCCTCCATTTGTTCCCCTTGTTGGCAATGGGCAGCCATTTGCATATGCTCCACCTTCTCTTACCATCGAGTCAAGCACAGAATGGTGGGAATCGTTGGAGTGGGATGACCATCCAAACTTTAAAAATGTTACTCAACCCCTTTGGAAGCAAAGGTATGAACCATTTATAATTTATTTTATATTTTCTTATTTTATAAACCTAATTTCTCCATTTTAATATAATTTCAGGTATTTTGGTTGATGTTGTTGAAGAGAAAGATAAAAGTGTTGATGGGAAAGAAGTAGGGGGGAGGATAATGCTAAAGAGAGGAGAAAAGAAATAATGGAAGGAAGAGGAAGAGGTTAAGAGCATGGAGAGTGAAATATTTAAATTTAAATTTAAATTTAAATGTAAAAATATTAATATAAAATTATAGTTTTATTATTTTTGAATAGAAAAATGGGTTTTGGATTGATCGAGCTAGGCCAAAAGCAAACCTAGTATATCAAGAGATTAATAGTTTAATAGTTAAAAATTTTCCTGTTTGAAAGGTTTAAATAGTACTGGAAATCTTATCACGCATATATATGTAGAAATCACGTATTTAGAACACAAATATAAATTAAAATATTTATAAATTAACATATTTATAAAATTTTAATTTTAAAAATATGCAACTTAAAAATTAACCCATTGGATATCATATTATAAAACTTGTGGTATAATTATTTTTTAGTTTGTACAATAGGGTATGTAATCAATAATTTATTTTATACAATCAGTCATTACATAAAGTTGTCAATTAATTTACAATTAAAATTATTTATCATTGAACTATTTTAGATGTTTGAATTTGGTTACATGATTATTAAAATTATAAATTTAGTTAACAACTTTTTATGTTTCTCAACTTTTTACATTCATGTGTAATCCTGGATCGTAAGGTCAATAAAGTCACCTTTGGGACATTCCATGAACCATTCAATAGCTATTCACGGAGATAAAACATATCTCCAAAAATTGATGATCAAGCCCCTCCATAAACCGTTTAATGGCTCTTCACATACATGACACTTATTTAAGATGGGAGGAAGGAATTATCCGACAACTTAACAACACAAGTCATTTACTTACTAGAACACTATTAGTTAATTAACAATTTAGCTATAGTTAGTTGACGGTTAGGATTTGTTAAATTAGTGCCATTTATACATCTTTTACATTAATGTTATCTTACATCTATTAAATCTTTAACTTTTTCCACTTTCTTCTTACTCTGATTTCAACATTTCATTACCACTCTCCATTATTTATATCTCCTCCTCCTGCAATGGCAGCTGCAGGTTTCAGAGATGCCATAAATAAGGATTTCATAGCTCAAGAACTTGACAATGACAGGGAAGATGACCAAGAAGAAGAAGGGGCTGCTATGGGAAGATAGGGTTCACTGATGGGTTGTCACAGTCTTCTTCTCAAGTAAAGAAATCCAAGCTCGGTTTATCGGATGCATTTGACCGCCATCGAAAGGGAGTCATAGCAGACATAATCAGCTTATGGTACCAATCTTAAGAACCAAAACATCAACTTACTATACTATGAAGAAGGATTTTATAACAACGTCAGAGGGAATCTAAGGAATAACATCTGAAGGAAATTCAGATTGTTAAACACAAAATTTGAAGTTCATGGCAGATTAGGTATCTGATCAGCTGAACCCCTACAGCGATTGAAAGCTTGGTAGATTATTATGTTCCAATGCTAAAAATTCAACTTTAGTTTCCTTACTTCATTACAGTTTCATTACAGTTTTCCTATGTATAGAAAGCTTAGGATACGACACAAAATATGCATAACATTCTATCCAACATTAGAACGGTAAAAAAAAATAAGTTCGTTATCGAACGGAACCAGGTGCTTTGCAGCAGATCGAGCATCCTTAATGCCTTTGATAGCATCGACAGCTTCTTCGTAACGGACCATTAAATCCCAGGTTCAACAAAAGAAAAATGTGATTAGATAGGGCTTACCTTCCTTAAACCATCACTGGCCAATATTATAAGGTTCGGTATCATCGTCGGTTGTTTCAATGCTCACATCTGGCTCCGAAGTAAGATGTTTCTTTAAACTCTTGTCACCAAATGCTCTCGCTACCGCCAGCTGAGCATCAACACGCGCGACATCACCTGAAACAAAAACAATATCAGGAAAGGATGGTGTAACCTTGAGCGTCATCCCCAAAAGATCAGGCACCCATTACCTGGAATCCAAATTTTTTTTGACCCATATCATGGTTTCAAACAGGTCATTAGAAAATTTTGTAAAACCTTAAAAAGAATAACCTGTACCACACTAAGGTATCTCTTGTTCTTAGTGCAAATCAATTTTAGTTGAAAGATTTTTATTCATAGGCACGATTATACCTTGTATTTAAATTAAGTTTTGGGAAAAAACAAAATTGAAAGAAATATTATTTCATGGATTTTCAATCATATATAGCTATTTCAATGGAGATCTAAACTTGTGAATAAGGTTGTTACTTTTCAAGATTGTAGAAAACATATACGTGCAAACTAAAAATAACATGTAATTAGCTATTCCTATTGATATTTTTTGAAGATTTTAGAAAATATAAGTGAAGGTTATCAATTCTGTCGATTTACGGGGAAGAAGATGGGAAAAATATCCAAAGCACAGTTGTAATACATGCTAAAATTGTACCTATCAATAAGGAGAGATGCAATGATTATTTTTTATATGCTAGTGTTATAGCTGCTTTGTAAGAGTGGCAAGCAACTCAAGATCACTGCTTCTTTATCTCTTATTCATTTTCAATTCCAAGCTCTCAAGAGTTTTCATGCACCCACAATGTCTGATCATTTCTTCTTCCCATTCTTTGCTTCTTTTGGCCCTTAATTCCTTCTTTTCTTCCATGCATCTATTTACATGATTTTTTATTGACTAAGTTGAAACAATGATCATACATACATGACTATATGCTACTGTTATAGCTGCCAACAACTTGAACAACACAAGCCATTTACTACAACACCAACAACTGTACTTTGTTTTGATAGGGTGCCAATAACAACACCTATTACAACTCATTTACTAGTATATTTAATTTCAAGTTGTAACATATAACTAGCCATTCTTATACCCTGCTTTCCCATACTTTCCCATCATCATCATCATCAACATCGTTGTTGTTACAATTAATTGAGCACCAAGATCACGGCAATTCTTGTTAGTATTGTCCAGAATTCATGCAAAGGACATTTCTGTGGATTTTAATTAGACCTCATATCTATCTTCCAAATTTTGAGAGCAGATCAAAGGTTTTATTATTTCAGATTTAAAGAAGAATCAGATTGTAAATTATCAAGTGTTGAGAAAAATCAGTATCAAATGCCGTAGCTGCACCCAAAATGCCAACTATAATTATGTGTGTTCATATTCGTTTGTTTAATGTTCACGATCATGTTCACGAATATTAAATTGAACATCTTCATTAGTATATAATTGAACATGTTAACAAACAATATTAATAAGTAATAAACAAACAATAAATAAATAAATACATTAAAATAGTTAAAAGTTATATTTTTACGAGAGATGATTTAATGCTTTGTTTACTATTATTTTTATTCAATAGAATTATTTTCAAAAGTGTTTTTGAGTAAAAAGTAAATTAATATTAAACAGATAAATTTGCTTTGGAGAAAAACATTTTAAATTTAACTTTTATTTAAAATTCAATAAAATTTATGTAATATTTAAATTAAATATAAAATTATAACTGTCATTAAATTTTATTGAAAATATATAAATTATATATTCAATTTGAATTTTACAAAGAATTAATATGGATTGTTTAAAATATTTAATATTTAATATATTAAAACAATCCTTTTAATTTTCAAAAACAATGCTAAAGAAGCAATGCTCTTCCAATGTAAAGCTGATGAAGAAGCGGGTACAACTGGTATTTGATGAAAGGAGTGTCTACTTCTGTAGGTCACTATTGGTTTGCTTGCATTTATGATTTATATTTTTCTTATAATTAAATTCTCACCTAACTTTGTATTCTACCATTTATTTTGGAGAAAGATGCCAATTTTAATTATTGATTCCAACTACTTTGTTTACTTAGAAAATTGGTATTCAATAGAAAAATTACATTTCGATTTCATCATTAGTGGTTTTTTTTTTTCAATTTCATCATTATGTTTTAGAAGTACATAATGTTTTTTTCATATTTTAAATAGAAGTACCATTTTAGTTTTAACAACAATAGTAATTTCTTACTTCAGAGTAATTAGAAAAAAAGAAATGCAATTGCTCTAGCTAACATTTAACCCAAAAAGATAAAGCAGGACAGGATGATGGCACCACCGTAGGCAGCATTGGCCTATTTGCTGCTCCCCTCTCCGTACTCCCAAGACGTATCGCTCCCGTATTTCATTGGACCACACAGGGAAATGAGCTGCATCCGTACACCTGTAAATTTACAGGGCTGACAGGCTCCACATCACCTTATCGTATGCATAGCATGCAAAAAAGAAACTCCATCACATTAGATATTATATTATATTTTAATCAACAAAACATCATTGATGTTTGGTGATATAAACAAATCAACATATGTATTTTATTTTAAAATTTGACACTATTTATGGTGGTTGGATATTTATGGGCAATTTATTTTTATTTCGGTAGTATATGGTATGTGTTTGCGTTTTTCATTTTGTTTGTGGTGCATAGTGGGGTTTTATAATAGATAATTTTGTGTGCAAGAATTTTGGTGGAATTTGAGATTTGATTCTTTGATTATGGTTTTTTTGTTGTGCTAATTAATGGGGTTTAAGTGTATTGTTGCACAGTAAAAATTTTCTGATGTTTGCTTGTGGTTCTTCTCTTGTTTCATTATAATTCACCGATTGATCTTGTTTTATTGATTGAACTTGTTGATTCTTAGAGAGTTCGTATGTTTGTATAACAAGTGTGTTAACTCTATGGTACTTAAAATAAAAGCATAATAGGGGGATGTTACACATATTCATGTTGGTTCCACTCAATTATACACTATAGTAGAACATGTCCTGAATAAGTTATATATTTGACTAAAAAAGTTACAATTTAGTCACTAATATTAAGGGCACTTGTTTTAGTTGGTATAATAATAAATTTAGTCCTCTTTTTATATTTGTTTGTCAATTTGACTCTGATTTTGTATAAAATTATTATAAAAAACTCAATTTCTAAAATAGAAAATGTTTATGAAAGTTCTAGAAAACTAAAATCTTGAATATGTTGTTGAATAACTAAATTGTATGATAAATAAAGCAAATTATCATTTAATAAAATCCAATAACAAATTAAAAACAGAACAAAACCAAAAAAGCTACATCATTATATGCTTCCTCAGTGTTTCTCAAACGAATTTAGCAATATTATCAAGTTGAGTTTCATGCCCTTGAAGAACACATAGAGCTAATATTACTCAGACTTATAAAATTGACCCTAATGTCATTTTTAGTCAAAAGAGTACAAATATATACAACAAAATTTCCTTTTTCAAATTCAATTCAATTTTTCATTACATTTAAATTATTTTTCAAAACTCAAATTGTAAAAATAAAATATATTTAGAATTTTTTTATAATGTCATCAGTAATGGCAGACAGCAAGGAAAAATCTAAAAGAAAAAGTAATACAAATTGGATTTCTTACTAATAATTCTGCCTTTGTGGAACCTACCACTGACTTCATAATTTCCCTCTTTTTATTTTCACTTTCTTCTTCTTCTTCTTCTTGTTTTGGGCTATTGTACCCACAAAATTCTTTCTTTTCACTGCTTTTAATTTGTATCGATCTCCAAGTACTATCACAAGTTTTAAGCAAACAGTCAAGGTAATTTTCTTTCATTTGCTTAATTCATGACATGCTTTTCTTTGCTTTTGATTATCTGCAACTGTTATAGCGGCTAGCCTTGTAAGATAGTCAAGGAAGTCAACTTCACTGCTTTTAGTTTGTATCGATCTCCAAGTACTATCACAAGTTTTAAGCATACAGTCAAGGTAATTTTCTTTCATTTGCTTAATTCATGACATGCTTTTCTTTGCTTTTCATTATCTGCTACTGTTATAGCAGCTAGCTTTGTAAGATAGTCAAGCAAGTCAACTTCACTGCTTCGTTTTCAGTTCTAATCTCTCAACACTTTTCAGCCCCAAGTCAGGTAATAAGATCTGAAGCAATGATTTCCTCTACTGATTATCATCAGTTTTAGATTTTAAGACTGGATAGGATGATCAGCAGACATAATCTACTATACATACAAATTAATACAAATAGAGCTACCCAGAAGCAATATAATGTTGAAATCTCCTGTTGAACATTTTACCTCTTAATATTCTGTAATGAACTCTTGCACACTTGAATCTAGCATTTTATATACATTAAGAGCTTGATTCTGGTGACCAGAATTTCATCATGTTTCTGTCTGCCACCCATCCATAGCTCCATCTAATAAACGCCATTGCTTGAAACTTGCATTCATGTTTCCTTTTCATGCTTACACAGACATATTAATACTTCTTCCAATACATTCACAGATTTTCATTATCTGCTACTGTTATATATATGATTGCATTGCAGGGACATAGCAATGGAATACGTAGAGCCTGTTGTTGGCATTGCAAATTGTCTCGGAACTCCTGTTTGTAAATACTTGCAATATCACAGAAAGATGAATGATTATGTGAGAAACTTCAATAGGATGAGAGATGGATTGAATTGCAAAATGGATAATAGTTTAAAATACCTAATATGTGAAAGAATTAAAATAAATAATAAAACAAATTAAAATAAATAATATATGAGAAAAAGGTTTAAAATAAATAAATAAATAACAAATTTGCAAAAATAAATTGAAATCAAACAGATTTGAGACTAAATCAGGACAAAAATGAAATTAAAGGTAAAAACTATGATAAAATAAACAAATGAGGACTAAAATCAAAAGGTGCGAAAAGGTCGAGGACGAAATGGGTAAAAAAAAACCTAATCCCTGGACACATGTCCATTTTCTAGCTCATCAATGGGTTAAGGACTCGATTAAAAACCAAACAAAATTCTGTGGTCAAATTTTAAAAAAAATAAACAAAAGGACTAAATTAAAAAGAACAGAAATGCGGAAGGACCATGGTTGGAAATAACCCATTTAACGAAAACACGTGGATCCCCCTGGAGCGGGTGAGGTCACGCGTGGGTGGCCTTATACGACGCCGTTTTGAGGCCACTGAAATAGGCCCTAAACGACGCCGTTTCGCATCTTCTATAAAAGCAATTTAAAAAAAAAAAAAACACATTCTACCATTCACTCAAAAAAAAAAAAAAAAAACAAAACACTCTCACATATTCTCTCAACCCCTCTCCTTGGCCAGCCCTGGGGCACCGTCTCTCGTCCGCCGCACCACCTCCGTGGCCGGCGATGCGCAAAATGGGCTTTTTTAGCCCTGTCTTGAAACGTGTTTAAGGCCTTTCCTTCTCGACCCCAAAAAAACGGAAAGAAGAGACCCTCACCCCCTCTCTTTTGGGTCTGATTGTGACAACGGAAAGGAAGCCCTTCGACGACGCAGTCACGGGGTGACCCCGGCAAGCCTCTTCTTTCCTTTTTTTTTAATTTTCGCATATATAAAGAATAAATAAAATATAAAAACTTAAAAAGTAAAATAATAGAAATAAAATGAAAATCGAGAATCACCTTTAGAAATTTCTATTCTATTTTTTATTGATATTCGTGTGTATTGATGATTTGTGGCTTTTATAGCTAAAGAATACAACGTTTTCGCTACTGTTTTTTTTCTCTGCTGTTGTCCCTCTTTTTTTGTCTTATCTGTAGGTACGGGGCGGAGGTTAGACGTGCTACGGAGGCACGTGGGTGCGTTGACGTGGAGGCACGAGGGGGAGCAGCGGCGGCTAAAGCTCTTAGGGGGCTAGGGCTTTTTCTTCTTCTTTTTTTTCCTAATTTGTTGTGGGCTAGGGTTAATTTTGGTTTGGGCTTGTAATTGGGTAGTGGGTCGTAATTAGGTTAGGTTTAGTTTGGGTTTGGATTGGGTCATTTAATGTAAATTAACTGTAAAAAAATCTTTGGACCCTTTTTTTTATTTATTTTTTGTATTTGTATTTTAGTTTCTGATTTGTTAATGGGCCCTGGGCTAAATTAGACTCATACAATATAATTTTATTTTTATTAATTTAAAATTTTAAAAAATTTAAATAAAAAAATTCCAGTAACACAGAGACAACTAATACGCCCTGGAGTTTAAGGAGATTGTTGTGGTCCCATCCAACATTGGGTTAGTGGGGGTAGGGGCAATTGTTTTGCAAAGATAATGGCTATAGATGGGATGGAAAGTTCACGTATGTTTAAACTATTCCTTTAAATTCACCTTTGCATAAAATGTAAATTAGTTTAAATTTTAAAATTAATTTTATTTTATTATTAAAACCAATGACTTTTAAAGTTAAAATTATAAGATAGGAGTTTATTTAATTATAAAAATAATTTAAAGACTTGTTGAGATCGATACACCATTACAAATCATTAGTTGACTACTATTTATTAGAACTATTTGGGTTGGTGTAAAATTTTAAGTCCAAATTTTAGACTCAGACTTGACTAACTCAAAAATGGGCCTAAAATTTTGATCAAACTCAACCCATATTAAAAATGTTAAACTCGAATCCGACCTAACTTGTCCATATTAGTTTTTTAGATTATTTTTATAAAAAATAAATTTAAAAATATAATACATTAAATACACTAAAAATATTAAAATAAATATTTCTCAACAAATAAAAAATACATTAAAATAATCTTTATATTTAAATAACACTAAGATAATTACAACTTAGCAAGCAAATAGTTCTAAAATAGTAACGAAATTAACAATAAAATAAGAGTTATATAATATCCAAGCAATTACAATAAAATAGTACCAACATAATAACGAGATGTCAACAAAACAATAACGAAACAGTAACAAAATAACAGTGAAGTAGCTGATTTGGGCTGAGCCGTGTTGGCTTGGGCTTAAAATCCTACCCAAGCCTCGGCTAATTTAAAAAATGAGCCCTATTTTTTTGTCTAAGCCCATTTTTCGGATTTATATTTTTACCAAAACCCTTTCAATTTTCGAGCGAACCTTTATACTTAGACGAATAACCCAACCCATAATTAATTGTAGTATTTATTTTGACGAATCTTGTACTGCGTTTTTGTTGATTAGGTCTTGGTGTGATGTAGGATTATTCTTGAGAAGCATTGATGGTGCTAAAATTCAATCTTAATGTGAAGCTAATGCAGGTTACATAGCATCTTGGTTACTCTCTATACCTTTATTTTTTACTTATTTACACTGCTTATTTAAAATAGTTATATTGTTTTATTTTAATATTTAATAATTTTATACCTTTTTATTTATTGAAAATTTTATATAATCATCTTAACATTTTCTTTAATGTTTACATTAGGGTAGTATTATATATTTAGAATAGGTTTATTTTTTAATGTGTTCTAAGTTACATAATATATAAAAGAACATAATATAAAGTATTATAACGTTAAAACGGGTTGAGTCGGGCTAGACTTGAGCCTTGAATGTTCAAGGTCGAGCGTGACCCATATTTTATACGGACCTAATTTTTTTGCACAAGTAAAAAGTTTAATCTTAATTATCTAGTGGCATCCACCATTAATAATTGACTTCCAATTTTGGGTTTTTTTTTAATCTTGTTTTCTCTTTGCACTCGCAGTTTTAGATCATCAAAGTCTTCATGGTGGATCCTAGAGCTTAAAGGAGGCTAATAAAGATGGTGGAATATAACACCCCTTAACCATAAACCATCGCCGGTATAGGGTTACAAGGCATTATTGGACATATCAGACAATTTACAAATAATTTTAAATAAATAACAATCATATCATAAATTTATATAAATTTTTGCTAATTGACTTCATTCATGTTTTTTTTAAATTGATATAACCCTTTATAAATATTTAACCTTCTCTGCAATTTCAAACCGAGACCAAACCAAAACCAATATTACAACCAATGCAATTTCATATTTAATCGTATTAAAATCATTCCTATATCATTAATTTGATAATTTACTCTATAAACATTTATATTACTATTAAAAGTTAACTTATAATTTCATTCATTTCATTCTAAATTTAGTACCGATTATACCATGCATATCATATAAATTTTCGTACCATTTCATTAGTTTAAACACAAAAATTCCAAATACCATTCTTTACGACAAAAATCATGTAGCATTTTAAAGTGACCAAAATAACACCTATGTACATGCATGCCCCTTTTTACCAAAGAGGACTACATCACCGAGTTTTATGTTGGAGTCGAGATCACTCTGGATATTGAACCGGGAGTCTGAACACCTATTAACCTGAGCACGGAAATAACCATACGCTGAGTATTTCATACTCAGTGGTATTACCGTAATTCAAATTATAAACATAATAAGGATAATTTTTATAATTTTGAAGTGATATATTGAATTCATACTGAGTTATCTTACATGGTTCATCAAGGCATGGCACGTAAGTGATACTTGAAGCAATTTGTGTCATGATTGCCTGTATTTTTCTCATAATAATTTCTTTGTCACTCTCTTCCCTTCACACACTGCAAAATCTGTCGAGTAAAACATTAAAGCAAAAGAGGACCAACTATTACCCTTTCTCAACAACCTCACCATCTGTTTCAATGCTAAAATTCCACCTCCCCTCTCCAACACCTCATTGGTAGCCTTACTCATCATAACCAACACAACCCTTTCTTTTTCCACTACATTTCCAGAATGTGAGGGATGCCCTACACTTTTAATATAACAAAATATCCAAAACCATTTTACCAGAAAGCTGGGCTTTCGGGTTGGAAATGAAGGATTTTACACCTTCAGCTTGGGGAAGCCCATATTTCTTTACTTTGGCAAAACTCTCTTCTGGGTCGATTCTACAAAATTCTAAACAAAAACACCATTTTTTTAGTTAAACCCTAACAAAGAAAAAAAGAAACACAGAAAATAATAAAAGAAGGGCTTGTTTCTTGTTGTCCGAAGGTGGTAAGCATGTCTAAATGGTGTTTTATTGGAAATTTAATGATAAGATCCTTGCATTTTATATGGGTAGAGAAAATTTTCAATTGTTAGTATCAACCATTGGAAAAGGAGTAGGGAGGGTAGCTGGTTTTAATGACCACATTACTCTTTGTGGCGTGTTGAAAGTAGTGATGAGGTGTGGGTATTGAATAAAGTGGGCAATTGGACCAAATTATTGAAAATTAAGCTTGTTTTAGGATTAGAGACTACGTTTGGGTTTTGGATAAATGGTAAGGTATTAGTAGAGTCAATTATTGCTTTGTTTTCATACGAGGAGAGTCTTGTTTGAATTTCTGTTTATAAAGCCTTATTTTGTTGTATTGGTTTATACAAACATTCCTATTTTCTCAAATTAATATTGTTTGGAATGTTGTATTCATTATTAGTAATAATTGATGTTGATCTTTGAATTATAATATTTGACATCCTACTGTTTTAGTAAGGTGAAAATAATTTCAAGCAAATTAACCTCGAGGATACAATGAAGCCAGTGACTGTTTGTGTTTTGCACTGACATGAATAATTCACTAAGCATTGAGCAATGTATAACAAGAAACTTAATTTCTACAAAGAATTTTTACAGTGACATGAATAGTTGTAATTCTTCTTCAAAAATTAAGTGATATAATTCTTGACCAATGACCAAAAGATTTAGCTTTTAATTAATTACAACCATTCATTTGTAATTATTGGAACAATATAAATATTTGAAAATATTCCAACAAATTTTATAATTAAATATATTGAATTTACAAAATTAATGGAAGAAAGTAATTAATCTATTTAAAATTATAAAAAACTCACAATTATTTATAAAATAGAAAAATGTATATAAAATTCTAGAAAATAAAATCTTGAATATGTTGTTTCATAACTAAATTGTATGAGAAATAAAGAAAATCACCATTCAATAACATCCAATAACAAATTAAAATCAAAACAAAACAAAAGTTAGATTATTATATGTTTCCTGAATATTTCTCAAAAGCAAATTAGTAGTATTATCAAGTTGAGTTTCATACCATTGAAGAACATCTAGAACTGATATTACAAATATTTATTTCAAAACCCTAATTGTAAAAAGAAATTATATTCAAAATTTTATCTTTTCTTATAATGTAAAAACTATGTCAAGTAATTGAAGAGGTAAAAAGCATAGAACAAATAAATTTGCTTAATATTTTTTTTCTATGTTTGTTTTTAAAGAATGAGTATCAATATAGATAATATAGAGAAACTTTGTAGAGTTTAAAATAGTTATCCTTAATTTTCTCACTATATTTATTTTTAAAATTTTATTTACTTTTATCTATTTTTAATTTTATAATGTTCTAAAATTTTAAAAATAATTTCAACTCCTTACCATTTTATTAAGGACTAGAATTATTATTAAATCAATTAAAAGTTTCACTTAACAGTTGAGTGACAAAAAAAAATTCAAAAACATTAGTGGTGAAATTGTAACTTGTTTTAATCGAGTGACTAGAACAAAATTAGCAATTGTTGGTGAACATCCACAACTCATAAATAAGAGAATAATGTATTTCAGTATATTCAAACCCACATCTTTTTACATCGACAACAACGCCACGCCTAACGAAATTTAAGACTCAATCTCAATCTACTATAACTATATATAATTTTGTTATACCTAATCCAAGTCGTTTACTAGTATATTAGACATTATTATATCCTAGTTTCCCATACTTTCTCATGATGATGATGATGATGATGTTACAATTGAGCACCAAGATCAGTGTAATACTTGTTAGTATTGTCCAGAATGAATTGAAAGGACATTTCCATGGATTTTAGACCTCATATCTATCTTTCAAATTTTGAGAGCAGATTCAAGGTTTTATTATCAAGTAGAAATGTCAGTATCAAATACCCAAAATGCTAACTAATAATGGCAGACAGCGAAGCTAAAAGCTAAAAGAAAAGATGGGATTTCTTACTAATAATTCTGCCTTTGTGGAACCCACCACAGAAGTGAATGGCTCATAATTTTGCCTGTTTTTATCTTCACTTTCTTCCTTTTTAGGCTTTTGTACCCACAACATTCTTTCTTCTTCACTGTTTTTATCAAGCATCCAGTCAAGGTAATTTTCTTTCATTTGCTTAATCCATGCCATGCTTTTCTTTGATTAATTCATGACTTTGTAATGATTGTTTCTGATTATCTGCTACTCTTATAGCAGCTAGCTTTGTAAGAAGTCAACTTCACTGCTTCATTTTCAGTTCTATTCTCTCAACGATTTTCAGCCACTAAGTCAGGTAATAAGATCTGAAGCAATGATTTCCTCTACTGATTATCGACAGTTTTAGATTTTAAGACAAGATGATCAGCAGACATAATCTACCATAGATTGAAATTAATACAGAAAGAGCTACCCAGAAGCAATATAATGTTGAAATCTCAAACTGTTAACATTTTAACTCTTAATGTTCTGTAATGAACTGTTGCACACTTGAATCTAGCATTTTATATACATTGAGAGATTAATTCTGGTGACCAGAATTTTATCATGTTTCTGTCTGCCACCCATCCATAGCTCCATCTAATAAACGCTATTGCTTGAAACTTGCATTCATGTTTTCCATTTCATGCTCACACTGACATATAAATACTTCATAAAAAATCCAATGCATTCACAGATTCATTCTCTGCTACTGTTATATATGATTGTTTTGCAGGGACATAGCAATGGAGTACGTAGAGCCTGTTGTTGGCATTGCAAATTGTCTCGGAACTCCTGTTTGTAAATATTTGCAATATCACAGAAAGCTGAACGATTATGTGAGAGACTTCAAGAGGATCAGAGATGAATTGAATTGCAAAATTGAAGATATAGAGCTGCAATTGAAAGCAGAACTTCTTCGTCCTCTGGGGAAGATACCAAAGAAGGGAGTTGAAAATTGGTTGAAAGATGTGAAAGAGAAGATTAGGGAAGCACAAGTTGTTGAAAACAAAATCAGTAACGGGAGATATCTCTGTCGTGCTTGCAATGGGAAGCTGGTTGATGAAAAGACTCGAGAAATGAAGGAATTTCTTGATAATGCTCCTAACGCCTCTGAAGGTCTTGCCATGGATGGTCCAAGTGCTGGCTTGCCACTGCCAACATCAGAACTAGTTGGAGAGGAAGCTGTCAGAAATGAGATTTGGGCATGTTTGATGCAGGAGGAGGTGAGCAAGGTTGGGGTTTGGGGGATGGGCGGTGTGGGTAAAACCACTATCATGAAGCACATCCACAATGATCTTTTGAAACAACAAAGATTCAAAAGGGTAATCTGGGTTACCATATCAAAGGAGTTCAATGTAATGAAGGTACAAGATGATATTGCAGGTGCGTTGAAGTTGAGGGAAGATTTGGCCATAGAAGGAGACAAGCTCAGACGAGCAGCAATCTTGTCAGAAATTCTGAAAAAAGTAGGAAAGCATGTTCTAATCCTAGATGATGTGTGGGATAAAGTCTCTCTAGAGGAAGTTGGGATCCCCGAGCCCAGTGGCAGCAATGGCTGCAAGTTGGTGTTAACAACCCGTTCGGAGCATATCTGTAAGTATATGGGTTGTAAGGTGATAAAAGTGAAGCCCCTTTCAGAAGAAGAGGCATTGATACTATTCTTGAATAAAGTTGGACCTAACATAGTTCAAAGTCCAACTATAATGCCAACTCTGAAGCTTGTTGTCAAGGAATGTGCGGGTCTACCTCTTACAATTGTTGTGGTAGCTGGTACCATGAAAGGAGAATATAACCCTCGTATTTGGAAAAATGCACTCAAAGATTTGAAACAGAGAATAGGGAAAGTGGAAGGAGTGGAAGCTGAGGTAATCGAGCGCTTGAAATTTAGTTTCGATCACTTGAAAGACAAGAAAGTAAAAGATTGCTTCTTGTATTGTGCATTATATCCTGAAGATTTTGAAATTCGTAAGGTTGAACTAATCGAGTGTTGGATTGATGGGATATTCATAGATGAGATGGATACAAGACAAGAAATGGAAGATAAAGGCCTTACTATTTTGAAAAGGTTGGAAGATAACTGCTTGTTGGAAAATATTACCACTGAACTTGGTTTACCCGGTATAAAGATGCATGATGCAGTGAGAGACATGGCATTGTCGATCACAAGAATGAATCCTCGATATATGATACAAGCAGGTTTGCAATTAGAAGAGTTACCAGAAAAGGAGCAATGGAGTTCGGATATTGAGAAAGTATCGCTTATGTGTAACCTCATATCAGAAATTTCCATAGATGTGCTGCCCACAAAATGGCAACTGCTCACAACCTTGTTATTGCAGCACAACCCTATAAAGAAGATCTCAAATTCTTTCTTCACAAACATGCCTTGTCTTAGTGTTCTCAATTTGTCTTCTACAAAGATCGAGAGTTTACCAAATTCCATCTCTAAACTAAAGAACCTCACAACATTGTTGCTTCGTCGCTGTGAAGAATTAAGAGATTTGCCATGTCTTTCGATGCTTCAAGAATTGAAGAAGTTGGACCTTTATGGGACTGAAATTGGGGAAGTCCCTGAAGGCATGGATATGCTGATAAAGTTAAGATATCTTGATCTTCAAGTGTGGACTCTGAAAGAGATACCCGCTGGAATTTTACCAAAACTCGTTCACCTTCAGCACTTGAGTTTTGCTGTGGACAATGAAAAAATAAGTCTAAAAGCAGAGGAGTTGGAGCCGTTGAAGAAGTTGGAGTGCTTTAGTGGACGTTTCAAAGACATCAGTGAATTCAATAAGTTCATCTCCTCAATGCAACAAAGTAAGAAAAGTCTCATCAAGTACCATTTACGGGTGGGCTCAGATTTAATTCCTATGTTTAGGACTCCTGAAATAGATAAAATAGTAACAATTGGACGAGTCGAGAATTGGGACGGTGAATTAATTATGCACCCAATTGAAATTCAAGAGTTGAATATTATTGAGTGCGACTATTTGAGAAGTTTAGTCGATGATAATTCTTCCTTCAAAAATGCGATTGACTTGAGGTTTTGTAGGATTGAGAAATGTAAAGGGATAGAGTGTGTTGTTTCATTGTCCTCTTTTGCCTCTTCTTCCGCTCATCCATTTCAGAGCCTTGAGGTGTTGAATCTTCATGCCCTGCCAAAGTTGAGTGCCCTTATTATGAAAGATGAAGGAATTGGTTCAGCAACAACATCAACATTGGCTTCGTCTGCCACCTTTTCCCATCTTAAGAAAATTACGATATCCAAATGCTCAAGTATGAAAACGTTGCTTCCACATTGGTTGCTTCCAAACCTCCAAAACCTGGAAGTAATTTGGGTGTTTGAATGTGATGGGATAGTAGAAATATTGGGAGCAGCGACATCAGAAGTTGAAGAAAAAGGGAGTGATGCATTAATCCAATTCCATCTTCCCAAATTGAGAGAATTGAGACTACGGGAATTATCAAATTTGAAGAGCATTTGCAGCAAAAGTGGAGTGATGGTTTGTGATTCTCTCCGGCTTATCAATGTTTATAATTGTGATGAACTGAAGAGAATTCCTCCATTTGTTCCCCTTGTTGGCAATGGGCAGCCATTTGTATATGCTCCACCTTCTCTTACTATCGAGTCAAGGAAAGAATGGTTGGAATCGTTGGAGTGGGATGACCACCCAAACTTTAAAAATGTTCTTCGCTTCAGCCCCAATTGAAGAATTAAAGGTATCAACCATTTATCGCTTTGTTTATATTTTCCTATTTTATAAACCTAATTTCTCCATTTTAATACAATTTCATGTATTTTTATATTGTTGTTTAAGAGAATGTTAAAAGTGTTGCTGGCAAAGAAGTAGGGCGGAGGATAGTGCAAAAGAGAGGATAAAAAGAATGATGGATGGAAGAGGTTAAGAGCATTGAAAGGCAAAGAAAATGAAACTGCGTGCACTATAACTTTATTAGGTTGTTTCCACATTTTAAACATTTTTCCTCTCTTACCATTCCTCCAACTTTGTTATTTTTCTCTAAAAAACAGAAAAAAAAAAAAAGATTTAATCATACAACAAAAATGGAAGCAAAGAAAGCTGTGCTCAACATTTCAAAGTTGTTGCCACAGTGCTCTTTTCCATTTACTAGCAGGGCTTGCTTATCCACATCTTTCCAACGTCCACAAGTAAGAACACTTATTCTAGATTTCATTTCTTTTCAAATATTAGCACCTGAATCGATGATCCAAATAAAAGTTTGGAGCTTCAAATATGATAATTTGATTGCTTTAAAAAATGTTAATTTGATCAATTGTCAAATTTGATTTATTTAATTGGTAAATAAATTGATTGAATTAACTGAACATCAAAATTATTTAATTATTGAATTGATTGAGATATATTTCAAAGATTTTTATTTAATTCTCCGACTAATTAGCAAAGAGAAAGAATTAATCTCAAATCTGGTTGATGCTTTTGTATTTCTATTTGTAATAATAGAAAAAGAAGTCCGAAATACTATGTTATATGGTTCATATATATATATATATATATATATATATATATGCAGGAAAGTAATGCAGGAGTAGAAGGCATGTACCAAGTCAAAAATCAACAACAATTCAAAACCTGAGAAGGGCTGCCACAGTCGCCGCCACAGCAAGACAGCAGAACGGCGGAGGATAGTGCCAAAGAAGGCATAAAAAAGGGGGTGGAGATGGCAGAAAACCTGGGGGATAGTGCTAAGAAGACCCTGGATGGAGCTTGGAAAGCAGCCAAAGATACTGCAAAAGTCGTGAAAGAAAGTGTGAGTGAAAATAATAAAGATGATGAAGCAGTTGATGAGATTAACAGTATTGAGGAATTGAGAGTCCAAGCTGGAGGGTATGATAAAGCACCTTGAAAAAACTATGCTTAAAATCAATTATAATTAGATGTTGTTTCATGTATTAGTTTCTTTTCTGCAATCAAGTTGGTACCATATAAAGTAAATCTGTAAATCTGGTTTCCGTTCGAAAGTATGGATATCACATATATAATATAATTAATATAATTACATGTTATTATTGTTTACTATCATATACACTAAAAAAATAGTCCTAAGACAACATTTTTCTAAGTGTCGGGATAGACTTGCCAGCGTACGCTTTGACTAACTCTTTTTATAAGGGTTGGAATATGTATGTCTAAGATAAATCTTAAATAAGAGTCAGCTTTGTCCAACACTATGCCAGCACTTTTTTAAGTGTTGGGATAGATTGGTCGACATACGCTTTGATCAACTCTTTTACAAGGCTTGGGATATGCATGTCTAAGGTAACACTTAAATAAAAGTGTTGCGATAGACTTGTCGACATACGCTTTGGTCAACTCTTTGTGTAAGGGTTGGGATATGCATGTCTAAGGTAATACTTAAATAAGAGTCGACTTTGTCTAATACTATGCCGACATTTTTGGGCCGACACTTTCCTAGGTATTGGGACAAACTTGCCAACATACACTTTGAGCAACTCTTTGTATAAGAGTTGGGATATGCATGCTTAAGGCAGCAACTTAAATATGAGTCAGCTTTGTCTAGCACTATGCCAACACTTTTGGGTTGAGTACACTTGTCGAAACCATTTTAAAAAATCGATTTTTAGAAAAATGGGGATCGGCTTTAAAACAAAATGGGAGTTGCCACCAATCCCTTTTTACCTAGGTGTGATTGGATCACTTTGTAAAACGTTTTATTTAAAACATTTAATTTTGGTCCACAAAAAATAAGAAAACGGGTTCGGGAGTCGGTTACGTATGAGGAAGGATTAGCACTCTCATAACGCCCAAAAATTGGTACCTAATCGATAAAATCATGTCCAAATGTTTAAAATTTTAAAAGTTTTAAAATAGGATCCTTTTATTTGAAGGTAAACCAAGACTACCTATCTCAAAGAAATAAGAATACTACACCCAATAAGTTAGGATACAATATCTCATAACTTCGAAGCTAGATACATCTTTTTAGAAAATTCTTACTTCGAGATACAAAACATCACACCCAATAAGTTAGGATACAATGTTTTGAATTCTCAAGAATAAGTCTTTATGATTTAAAACTTGAGATTCCTTTGTTCCGAAGGAATATAAACATCACATCCAACACGATAGGACACGATATTTTTTAAACTCTCGTAACTAAGATCATCTCATAATTTATAAAACTTCGAGTAATTTTGATTTAAAATTTGAGAGTTCTTCGATCCGAAAGAATATAAACATCACATCCAGCACGATTGGACATGATATTTTTAAACCCTCGTAACTAATATCATCACATAATTTATAAACCTTGTTAAAAGGATATTTAGTTACTTAGCCAAACGGAAAATCACAACCAAAGACGATTGGACACTATTTCCAATTTCTAAATACCAAAACATTACCTTATTTTAAAACCTTTAGATAAAATATTAATTTTGCAAAATGTATTTTTAATTTAAACAATAACCATGTGACAATATTGCATTTATGCACTATCGAATATAAATATTAAAAATAATTATAGTACATTAACATCTAATATAGACAATATAAAATACAACTAAAATAACTAAAGTAAGAATAATAATACAATAAGAATACTAGTATAGGTTAATATAAAAATAATAGTAAGATGAAAAACAATGGTAATGAAAATAATATTAATAATATTAATAATAAAATAATAAATCATAATAATAATACTAATAATACTAGAGTTAGTTATAAATAAAATAATAGTAGTAACGATATCAAAATAATATATATATTGTATAAAAATATATTGTAATAATCTAAAAATAATAAAATAAATATGTATTATAAATAAATTTTATACCAAGTAAAATGTTAGAAAATAATATAATATAATACTATAATTAAAAATATAATATAATAAATAATATATAAATATTAAAATAATATATAGATTATTAAACCTAGTAAAATAATATATTAAATATATATATATAAAGATAATACATATAAAATATACATATATATGAATTTTACACTATTAGTAAATTAATAAACATATAAAAATAATATAGAATCTTTTAATATGATAAAATAATTAAATATAAAATAGAATAAATAGAAGGATAAAAATAAAATAAAACAAAGAAAACAGGGGCTAAAATGGCAATTAAAATAGATTAAAAGATTAAATTAAAACGCGCTTTAAATCACGGTGGTTTATTGGGTAATTATGTCTTTTCTCAAAACAGCGTCGTTCTGCTTATTAGCCTTTAAGGCAGCTCGAGGGACTAAATTGGAAAGTCATTAAACCTTTAAGGCTAAATTAAAAATAAGATTAAACAGAATTAAAAAAATAGAAAAATACGGAGGGACTAAAGGGCAATTGGACAATCCAGAAAAAACACGCGGATCCTTGCCCCGAGTGAGTCAATGCGCGGATCCTGGCCTCCTAAAACGGCGCCGTTTCAATCTTATTATATAAATCAGTTTTAAATAAGAAAAATCATTTTGAAATCTGTTTTAAAAAAAAAAAACACTTTAAAAAAATCTAAAATTCTCTCGCCCTCTCGTCTGGTCTGGGTCGTCTGACTAGGCCACGCGCTCCACGCGCCACCGCGAGTGGTGGCCGAAGGTAATTTCTTCTCCCCTTTTCCCTTTTTTGCTCGTATTTATGCGCGCAAATGTATGAAAATAAAAAAACAGAATGCTATATAAAAGAAAAATCACCTCTGTAGAAACTCTTTGTATTTTGTATTTTTTTTGCTTTTTATTTTCTGCATTCTCGTGTATCTTTGTGTGTTTCTGTCAGTGTTTCGTGTGCAAAAGTGTCTCTATCTGAATCTTGTTCCTCAGTTTACAGATCTTGGGGGTTTTTATAGCCCCGAAATGAAAATCAGAAAAGGAAATACATATTCTTTCTATCTTTTGTCACATTTCTTTCTTCTTTGCGTCGTCGAAACGGAGATCGTGGCTGTGGGGTGACATGCACGCTGATTTTGGCACGAGAATGGGCTGGAGAAGCTGCGGGGTGAGTGGCGCGACTGTTGAGCTCCAGCTACTGCGGCGCGAAGGGAGCAGGGGTGTGAGGCTGCACCTAGGGTTTCAGAAACCCTAGGCCACTGCTGATTCGGTTAAGGTTTTGGGCCTTTTGGGCCGTCTGTTTGTTTTGGGTCTATTGGTTAGGTCTGGGTAGGATTGGGTTTAGGCCACGGGTATTTTGGGCATCTGTTTGGGTGTTGGGTAATTTGTTTGTAAATTTGGGCTTTGTTTTGGATTGTAAAAGGGACATTGGTTTTTATTTTATTTATTTATTTATTTATTCTGGGTTTATGGGCCGGGCAAAATGGGGTATTACAACACTTTCCTAAATGTTGGGGTAGACTTGCCTACATACGCTTTGGCCAACTCTTTGTATATGGGTTGAGATATCCTAAATCTAGATGTTGTTTAACATAAATAGGTCTTGAATAAACTGTTTATAACAAATGAATCTTCAAGATTAAAATTCAGATACCTGAAAAGTATATCTAAGTTGCACAATGAATTTCAATTTTTCTTTCGCATTTTCTTGCTCACTCTATAAACATTTGAGAATAGTAAAGAAGATCATTCAACTGTAAGCTAAAAAAATTTGGACTTCATATTGGACTATTTAACTAATCCAACATCTTCTCTGAGGCATATTGCCTTTCTACCTTTCTCTCTTGTTCGAAAACATGTAGACTTTATTTAATTAATTCATTATTATAGATACCATGAAAATTTATTGTTGATAAAAGTACAAATTAAATCTATCAACACAACGCAAAAAAGAGTACAAATTAATTCCATGTATTAGGAGTCAAATTTCATTTTTAACCATCAACGCAAAAAAGGAAAGTACAAATTAATCCCTTTATGTTAAATCAAAGGGAAATCGGTCTTTCTGTTAATAATCTATCAATTTCTACTATTAAAAATTGGTCTCAATTCATCAAAATGAGGTACATTGAACACACCACATGTCACTATCTGATTAATTCATCAGTCGCATCAATTTTAATAGTACAAATGGATAAAATTTTTATATAAATGACCAATTTGCTCTGATCTAACATACATGGCTTAATTTGTCTAATTTTTATGTAAAAGGGGCAAAATGAAATCTAAAATCTAGCACAGAGACCTCCACAATACTTTTATTATGTTTTATGAAAATTTTAAAATTTTATCGCACCAATTAAACAAATTTTCATACCAATTTTTTTCCATCATGTAAGACACTCTAGGAGACTTTCAAGTTTGACAAACATCTAAGAAATTTGTTAGATGTAAATAAGGATCATTGCTTTGTCTTGACCTTAACATAATTAGAATAGAGTTGAGAAAATTATTTAATTAAAAGTTAATTTATTAAATAATATTTGTTTTGGAAAATAGAAAACATGTATTGGGTTGAATTAAATTATAAAATATTGGGTTAAAATTTAAAGAATCACATATAATTGAACCTGATACAGGAGAAACCCAAAACCCCTCATATTAAGTATGAGGGGCGACAACCTTATAATTTTTTACTAGGGTTAGCCACCCCTTTCTCTTAGCAGAACTACAAATTTTTTTCTATTAAATAAGTATTATTTGTATTATACTAATTTAACTAGGATTTTACTACCTCTCCCTATAAATAGATAGCACTGGTAGGACTACAAAGACAAGCTAGCCACAACTTTGAGATAATGTTATTCTACCCAAAATAATAAGAATTTATTTTAAGTATAATTTTATTTTCCGGAATAACAATTCTACCGGTTTTTATAAGAAAGAGAGAAGATTACTTTCCTACTAAAAGTATGAAAATTATTTCTGGTTTTATGTTTGGTTCGAAATTTTTCAACCCCACACTCGAAGGAATTTGTGGTACGAGAATAGCAGAAAATATTGTTTAGTTGAAAGCCAAGAATGTTAATGATCCGTCTCACACAACGCATAGATACTTTTCAGGAAAAGTTTATTGCTATAAATACCACAAACTGGCTCAGTGTTCAAATTTTTATTTTTCGTTGTACAAGAAAACCATTTTTCAAACTGGACTTTTTCCAACATATATGACTGATAAACCATAAAAGTAACACATTTTAATCCCATGCTTAGCGTGTTTTTGGATGTTTTATTATACAATTTTTGTGAATTCAATGCTCCTAATCCTTTAAATTTATGTTTCTATACTTAGGAGAGCATAGGGAAGCGAAAGGAGTGGAAAACGGGACAAAATCGGACAAAACGAGCCATCTTAAGGATCCACACGACCAAGCCAGTACCACACGGGCTGAGCACATGCCCGTGTGAATAACACGGGCTGGACACACGCCCGTGTGCCAACTCGTGTCATTCGTGAGCCATGCAAATTTACATAAGGCCTGGGCACTCTCACACGAGCTGATCACACGCCTGTGTCTCTACCGCACCTTGCTTCATTTTCACGTGGAAAAACCAATTTTTAGGGTTTCTGAGCACTCTAAAATTTATAAATACACATAAGAAGAAGACCTAAGGGAGCACGCAGAGTAGAACGAAGAAATTACTCGAAGGAAGCCGTCGGATTCATCTCAGAAGCAGATCCACTCCAAGATTGAAGATCCCCATCAAGTTCCTTAGAAGTTTTTGGGTTCTTTATGTCTTATTGTTTTCTTGATTCTGAGATGTTTTCCTTTTACGTTATGAACTAAACTCCCTAAATACCTAGGGAGGATGAAACCTATGTTGAATCTTATTATTTAATTATCTGAATTACATGATAAATACTGGTTCTTGTTCTTAATTATGTGTTCTTAGCCATTGTTTTAATATTTTTAGGATATTAATTCAAGTTTGATGTGCTTATTCAAAGGAGCAAAAGCCCTGCTTAAGAGGAGATCTAGCATAATTAAGAGGAGTTGATTGCAGCCCTAGAAATAGGACGACATAAATCTGCAGGATTAGAGTCAAATCTAATAAGGGAATCCATAAATTGAGTTAATGCGACGATAGGGGTTTTAATTAGAAAGAGATTTCAATTAATCAACCTAGAGTCAGTTGTTCTTATTCTCGAAAGAGATATTAACATAATTTAGGGATTTCTAAGGATCAAGTCAAGTGAGTAAATCGTTTAATTCAGAGTCAGAATAATAAGTGAAGTCTAGGTGGATTCTTCATTGGGTATTGTCTTTATTCATTGGTTTATTCGATTACTTTCTTCACTCTCTGTCGCGTTCGTATTAAATTTGTTAGTTAAATTTTTAGATTAAAACAAATCCCCTTAATTATTAGGCTAAATAATAAAAAGATAGTAATTACTAGTACTTTTAGTTCTTGCGGATACGATATTCCGGACTCACCATAGCTATACTACTGTTCGATAGATACTCTTGCCTTTGTTGAATTATTAGTTAGTTCGTGAGACCATCAATAACTTCTACATTATTTAGCATCATTCACAATAGTAGAATTTATATCCCAAGAAATGAGTAAATGATATCATTTCATTGGAATTACATGATAAATGAAAAGTAAATGTGGTCATGGGTCGTTTGTCTTTGTAATAAATGACTTGATTACTATTTGATACTAATTGACTTTTCATGAAGGAAGATGTAATAGTTACCATGAGATAAAATAGAATCATATTGGGAGCACAAATTTATTCCAAAGAGATAAATGATATCGTATGCGGGTAATATACTTATGACAACATCATTGGACAAACATTGATTAAGTAGCTTTCATAATGATATGTAATTAGGGAGAACTCAGTCATGAGCCTATAGTGAAATGACTTTGTGACTGAATGAGTTTATAATTAATAGGCGAAAACTTGAAAGTTAATTATAAATAATTTGAGCATTAATTATATATATTCAATTGGTTCCACTACTAACTCGTTGAAACTAGATGTAGCACCCCAAACCCGCATCCGTCGCTGGGATAGGATTTCGAGGTATTACCCAACTCTATCACACGTCAGTGCAGTTTGTAAAAGTCATTTCTTAATAAAGTATACCAACTCATACTGTATAAAAAGAAATAAATTAAAATCGTATCTTTCGTCAAATATCAAACATTCATTTACATAGGTAATTATTTCGCATTTGAGCATAACCTGTGCATAAATATCAACCGATTCATCAATTCCCATAATCACTCATTCCATTCGGCAATAACCATTGCATATATATATACTAGACTCCACCGATCAATTCAAAACCTAGTATTTTATTTATGCATTTAACAAACCGTATATGCAAATAATTGTACTTATAATCATTTAATTCTTAAGTATACTATATGTATAAATTGAACATTATATACAAGCATTTACATATACCATATATAAAATTTGTCAAGTCATAAAATATTACCCTAAATGCTTATCACTAAGTAATACATATTTGAGCATTATACAAAGACAATATAAGTATGAATATATACATTTAACCATGCATAACAAAGCATAGCCATATTCAAGATGGCGCATATAGACATGCATTTACAAGTCTTTCAAACATATCCCAAAAGATTAAATCTATACATGCCATTGAAACCAATTCAAAATATATTTTAGCCTATACATGCCATAATGGTCAAAGTTCACTACTTCAAAAGAGTACCAAAGAGATGATAGTATGGAGAACTTCTGAAGTGATTCCCGAGCACGAAATGAGCTTTCGAAAGTAACCTACGCGTTTAGCAAATAACCCAAAACACAAAGTAAGCTTTCATAGCTTAGTAAGAATTAAGCAATTATTTACCGTTCACATGAAGTTTTACAAACGAAACAAATAATTATTTATCAACATTAGACCGAATAATCAAAACTCCAAAAATTGAATATATAACCACATTGTCAATATGATCAGCAACATCTCACACTTAGTGCTATTCCTTAATACTTCTCGTAAAGTATCGCTCACATAGAGCCGTTACTTCATACTTCTCGTAACGTATCGCTCACATAGAGCCGTTACTTCATGCTTATCGTAACGTACCGCTCACATAGAGTCGTTACTTCATGCTTATCGTAACGTACCGCTCACATAGAGTTGTTACTTCATACTTATCATAACGTATCGCTCATATAGAGCCGTTACTTCATGCTTATCGTAACGTACCGCTCACATAGAGCCGTTACTTCATACTTCTCATAACGTATCGCTCACATAGAGCCATTACTTCAACTTTACACATATGATGATCTCCGAATCATTTCACCCAAGTTATGCTTCTCTTAACTTGTTATTCATTTGATATGCATACTTTATATAAATAATTCACATTTACTTTACCCACAAAACATACACTTATATATATATGTATATATCAAAGTATTCAATAACCCAAATACTATATATTACATTCGGCCTATACCACATCAAGCCATCATCAACTCAATTTGGAGTGCTTGAATCTCATTATATAAAATTTCCTATTTCATGCATCTAGTTACAACAACCAAGTACCATCACCATCAACTATCTCTTATCAATTTCATATATATATATATATATATATATATTCGGCAATACATTAAATTAGGCAATACATTAAATTAAACTATCACTATTCAACTCAAACTTGTAATTATATATTATTTCAATAAAATTCCATTGCTTAAAACTTACTTGGTGTTTGATGAACTAAAAGTTTCCGACTACTCGATCAATTTAGCCTTTCCCCGATCCGATTCCGGTTCGTCCTTGATCTAAAATAAGGTTCGAAAAGAGTTTATTCAAACAAAAATTTCATTCATTTTTAACTCAAACACATAATTGCACCATCCTTCCAATCTATCACTCAAAATTTGCATTTTTACAAATTAGTACTATTTTCCAATCATTCAAACTAGGACAATTTGCACATTTTTGAGCCATGGCCGAATGTCCCTTAAGCTCTTTATAGACTTAAAATGTTATCTAATTAGATCCTAGCTCCTAATCATGGAGTTTACTCATTTACCCCTAAAATTTACATCCTTAACAATTTACTCCCAAAACGTAAAGTACAAAAATACATGAAATTTGAATTTTTCTCTTTAGGGCCGAAGTTTCTCCATCTTTATGCAAATCTATACCAACCATTTGTTTTGCATTTTACACCCTAAATTTTAAAACCTCATAATTTAGGCCATTATTCTCCATTCATCTAAATTTCAAACTCAACCATGTTGATTTCACGCATATATCTAATATTTAACCATTAAACATAACAAAACAAAACAAAAAGAAAATATCTATTCATGGCCGAATCTAAGATATGTCTCATACTCAAAAATTAACTTACTCAAAAATGCAAGAAGTCATAGGAATTAAGCTCAAATTCTCACCTTAATGGGACATGCACCACCGAAATAAAAATGGAAGCTTTAAGCTTCTTCCTTCCTTGAGGATTCGGTGAAGAAGATGGAGAAAGGAGAGAGATGAAACAATTATAATGGCTTTCTTATTATAATATTATTCATCCTTATTATAATCCTCCACTATCATATAATAATATAACATAAAAATATTTCCTAATGGCTTTTTAGCCATGTTGCCGTCCACTCTCCTTTCAAATGGCCAAATTACCTCTTAAAGGCCAATCAAAATTAAAACCTATTCAATTAACTCCTAACTTCCACAATAGCTATCATTTTCCCTTTTGTTCAATTTGGTCTTTTACTAAAATTATTCACGTTAACAAGAATTTAACCATATGAAATTCTAGTATATGATCAAGCATAATTATTAAACACATAAAATAATAATAATAAAACAAATTGAAAAAAATTCGGATTCGTGGTTCAAACCACCGTCCCGATTAGGGTCGTAACGGGTCATTACACTAGAAATGAATTGCATATAGAATCAAATAAAGATAAATGAGTCACACTCGAAATAAATATGTTTTCTCAAGATGGAAATGACATGAGAATTAATTTAAGTTTTTGAATTATTATTATTTAATTAAATAATTAAAGTTTGAAAATATAATTAAATTAATGTGTCATTGTGAATCCGTAAGTTTTTGAATTATTATTTAATTAAATAATTGAAGTTCAAAATATAATTAAATTAGTGTGTCATTGTGAATCCGTTAAATATGAAAATTAAATATATTTTCTCATATATTCTTTTATGGTAAAGTTGTCATGATTTTAACGGAATTAGAATTAGGTTGAAATAATTATTTAATTGGAAAATAGAAAATATATATTGGGTTTGGATTAAATTATAAAGTGTCACTAAAAGTCTAAGAAGCACATATAATTTGACCCAATATAGGAAAGATCTAAAATCTCTTCATAATACATATAAGGGCAGCAACCATAGTATATTAACTAGGAGACTAGTTTCTATATCAAATAAGTGTTATTTGTGTTTTACTAACTCTATCAAGATTCTTCTATCCCTCACTATAAATAAATGGTACTGGGAGAGCTAAAATACACAACAATTTCTTGAAAATAGTGATAATTTATTTTCTAAGTATAATTTTTTCAGAATAACAATTCTCTCGGTTTCTATTGAGAGAAAATTGTTTTTCTACTGAAAGTGATAAATTGTTTTTGGTTTTGTGTTTAATTCCGGATTGTTCGAGCCCATACTTAAAGCAATTTGTGATATAAGAATAGCAGAGAAGGTTGTTCAATTGAAAGCCAGGAATGTCTAGGATCCGTCTTGCACAAAACATATGCAGTTATCTGGAAAATTTTATTGTTATAAATATCACAAACCGGCTTGATTTTCAAAAATTTTAATTTTTCGTTGCGATAGAAAATCATTTTAAACCAGATTTTTTCCAACAATTGTTTATTAAGGATTGTGATAAACATTCATTGTGTTAGCTAGTCTTGAAGAATTTTATATAATTGAGAGACTTATATAGATTTATGTATGAGATATAGAGAGCCCTTAATTTATTCAAGTGAGCAACATTATCTATGAGAGTGCATTTGTGATAATTGTTTAAAAATAGTGAAAACTTCTCACTGAGCTAAGCTCATATATAAGAAAATCGAACTACATAAACAAATTGTGTTATCCTCTCTTTTATTCCAGTTATCGTAGTGCTTGAAGAAGTGTCTACTCCCTTACTCACTTCTTCCAAGCATTTAGCATGTTTCTCGGCAACGATTAATTCTGCTTTAATAGAATCATATAAAAAATTATTTGCAGAGGTTGTTTTAATTAATATTATTAATGAAATACATATAATTATGTTTTAGTTTTTGCTTAAACATTATATTTTTAATCATTTTATTATATTTATTGACAACAAATACATGAAAATAGAAAATTAGTTGCATTTTTAGATTATATATATTACACTTGTAATATTCATAACAAAAAAACGTCGATAATGATTCATAAAAGTATTCAATAAATAAATGAGGTAACTTTATATCTAAATTGGATTTTAATATATTTTTAATTAATATTATAATTATAATTAATTTTAAGTTTAAACATTATAGTTTGGAATATGAAAAAAATCATATTATATATAATATAACAAGTTGATATTTATTTCTTATATATTTTTATATATAATTAAAAATAATTTATTTATATAAGTTAAATTCAATGGATAAATTAAGTTTTCTTTTCAACCACGGGTAAATTTTTATTTAAAAATTCAAATTCTTGATTGTACATAATAAATATTTCTTTTTGAAATTTACTGAATTTTCACCTTAGCATACCTAATTTAAATTTTTTTTCTATATTCAAATTCTTAATTTTTAAATTTTTTTGAAGTTTATCTTAACATACTTAATATAATTTCATAAAATAAAAAAATAAATTTGAATGTATCTAAATTGATTTAAGATTATTCAATTATAAATATCGATTTAATGTGAGAGAAAACAAAAACAAATTGAACCTTATCTTACAATACTGATTTATTGTACATTCTTGTTTGGTCTCTCTTTTTATAAGTGCTAAAAGTAACATGTTTTAATCTCGTTCTTAATGCGGTTTTAAGAGATTGTTCAATTTAAATTATGAATTTTATGCTCATAATTTTTTAAATTCATATTTCTATATTTAGGAGAACATTTGTGAGCAAAAAGAGTGAAAAACGATTGAAAATCGAAAAATCAAAGCAAGATACAAGGACCACACGAGTTGGACACACGGTTATGTGTCAATTACGCGGATTTGCACCCTAAACAATAAAAAAAAATGCAATTTTTAGGTTTTTCGGGCATTCTAATACTTGTATATGTAAAAAAAAAAAAGATAGGAGTGAGCTGTAATAGAATGCTCAAGAAAACAACTTCGGAAACACCAATGAAGCCGATTTTGAAGCAGATTTCTATCAAGATTGAATACTTCTAGTTGATTTCTAATGAGGTTATTATGATTTTCTTTGTTTCTTGTGGTTATACTGTCTTTGAGATATTTTTATTTGCTATCATGAACTAATTTTCTAAATACATGAGGAGATGAGCTCTAGGATGGATTCTGTCTTTTAATTTTATTTTACTTAATAAATTCTTATGTTTATTGAACAATGTTTTAAAAATATTGTCAACAAATTCAAAATGTTTTAGAACATAAAAGAACTATTTAAACAATTATGACATCGTTATATATATTTTACTAAAATGTATATATAAACATGAGTTTATGAAAAATTTTAACTGAAAAATATATTATTTAATAGGAGTTGTGATAATTACACATTTTAAGAAAGTTGTTATATTAGAATCTGGCTTTTTAGGGTTTATTGAGTTTTAAAGTTTTCAGATTCAGGTTACTAAAGTTCGGGTCATTTAAATTTACTGATTCGATTCTCGACTCAAATTAGATCATTTTGAATCCGATTCCTTTTCAGTTTTATAATTAAACCACTGACCTTGATTCAGGGATGGATTTCCAAGTCCCAAACACTGTATCATTGTTCCAACTTATAGAAAGCTGCCTTGCTGATAAAATATATGATTTTCTTCCACTTGCTCCATCTAATTTCAAACTCTGCATTTTTATGAAACAGATGATAACCAAAAAAAAAAAAAAAAAAAAAAAGAAGACATCATTAAATTTATAAGCAGCTTTGTTGTTTAAGACAGGGTTTAAATGGAAACTAACCATTTTGCCATCAGCAATAAGAACAGGGTTGCAGAGGAGCTGATAAAGCTCTTTCTTTGAAGCAAACCAAAAAGTTCTATCACAAGCCTTGGACAAAATTTCATGTTAGTCAGACGGCCAGAACTTGTCCCAACCCAAATCAGAATTCGCCTCTGATCCAAAAACAGTCAAAACCAATGATAATTTACAAGCTTTTCACCCATGCAAGTATGTAGACCAATTTTGTTGAAAATGGCCATGCTGCTGTTATGTTTTTGTTAAAGTGCAAGCTACTATGATGATTTTGTTGAGTGCATACAGCTTGTATGCATGCTGCAGCAACATATTTTCTGTTTTAGTTGCAATGTAATTTAGTTTGGTTGAAAATGAACTTTGATGTTGATGTTTTGATGGGATGATTGAGCTGATAAGTCAGCTTATCCATGTGTACAAGCAATGCTTTAATAGTCCCAATGCTGATTAGTGGGATTAGTTGAATATTTGGTGAGGTATTTTGACTATAAATGTATTATTTTCATATTGAATGAGTAATCATATCAGTTGTATAAAGCAGATTGCTTCCTTGCTGCACATTTGTGAGTAAGTAAATTGTTGAATGCCTCAGTGCTGCACATTTGTGAGCAAGTAAATTGTTCTTTGTTTCTTCCTTTTTTGTTCAATGTCTTGTTCTCTTCTTTTGCTGCTGTTAAAACCCCAACAAATTTTCTAAGTTTGAGTTTGTTTGATCTGAAAATTGGATTTATTTTTCTGTTTAAGTTATACTCAATTTAAGAAAGGTAAACTCGGACCCGACATACTCATATTTGATATTTTAGATTATTTTTATTTAAAATATTTATTTTAAAAGAACGTAATACACTAAATGCACTAAAAAACGTTTTAATATTTTGGGTTGGGTTATTTAGTTGGATAAGATTTTTTTAGATTTTAGGTAATGAGTTTTAATTGTTATTGGGTTAGTAATTTAATGTGTATATATATAATTATTAGGTTAGTAATTTAATGTATATATATAATTATTATTTAACATATATAATTGATATAATATTTTTATAACATAATATATTTGAGCAATGTCGAACTTGAATAAAAAATTTGTCCAAGACCCGATTCATATAGAAAACGCGACTTCATATTTTGTCAAAATCCTCTCAATTCTTCATGTGAAAATTTGCTGAATGATTATGCGAGAAACTTCAAGATATAGAGATTTGAATACCAAATGGAAGATACAGAGCAGCAAATGAAAGCAGAGCTTCTTCGTCCTACAGGGAAGATACCAAAGAAGGGAGTTGAAAATTGTTTGAAAGATGTGAAGGAAATGATTAGGGAAGCACAAGACGTTGACAATATACTCAAGGGAGAAGTGTCGGTACAGGGCGTATGAACAATTATAAAGCTCACTTTAGGTGCGGTGAACTCGAACTACCAACTTAAAGCTTATAACATGCTTACCTACATCCATAACATCACTTGGGCTATGTACCAAATATTGGCTCTCGATAGAGTATGAAAGACAAAACCCTTACAGGAGGCTATACCTCTGGTTGTAGAGAGACTGATCAACTACTCGACGGACGACGTTTCGAAAGCTTCTTACAAAAGATTTGACCCCTCAACAGATATGTTTCAACCTAAGTTATTTATGACTATAAATTTTTAGCTTCTTAAAAAAGTACTTTTGGGTTAATTTTTTTACTTGGGAGAACTACCCTTTCTCTTAAAAAGCAGCTTGTTTAGGAATGCTTTTGTTAAAAATTGATTTTTTTCCCAAAAGTGCTTATTAGAAGCATGTTAACAATAGCGTAAAGATAGAAGAGAAAACCCTCAATGCTATCGACGTGTATTGCATGCATTAAAGAGAGTCACCACTATATTTAATACAAGAGTGCAGCTATTAACTATGGCCTAACTGCCACAACTAACTCAGTTCAATAACTAACTCTAACTAATAATTAGTTACTCTTAACATGCCCCATACTTGTCAACTTTCTGTCTTCTCCTTCCTTGTTCTGAACACGCAACTGTCTTCGAAACTTTGTAAACATTCCTACAGAGAGTGACTTTGTTAGAACATCAACAACCTGCTCTTGACTGGAAACATGGCCCACTTGAAATATTCCTTCAGCAACTTTTTCCCTGACGAAAAATAAATCGAGCTCGACATGTTTAAATTTCGAGTGCATAACGGGGTTGCCTGCTACTGCTACAGCTGCCGAACTATCGCACCAAATAAAAGCCTTTGTCTTAACAGGAGCACAGAGCTCAGCTAACAAAGACTGTATCCAGATCATCTCTGCTGTGACATGTGCAAGGCTTCTGTATTCGGCTTCTGCTGTTGATCGTGACACTACTTGTTGCTTGTGAGAGTTCCACGAGATGGGATTCCCTCCAAGAAAGACACAAAATCCTGATATGGATCTGCGATGGTCAGAATCTGCTGCCCAGCTAGCTTCTGAGAAACCTTCCAAGAGAAATTTTGAGGTTCGAGTTAACTTCAAACCATAATGGAAAGACCCTTGTAAGTACCTCAATATTCTCTTGACAGCTTTGAAGTGAGTGTCGAGAGGCTTATGCATGTATTGACAGACCTTACTAACTGCATAAGCAATATCAAGTCTGGTAATGACTAGATATTGAAGGGCTCCAACGATGCTTCTGAACAGGTGCTCATCCTCAATGAGGCTTCCTTCATGAGTTGAAAAATGACAATTCGTTACCATCGGTGTTGGAGAAGCATTCGAGTTGTCTACGGATGCTCGTCGTAGTAAATCCATGATGTACTTCTACTGGCCAAGAAAAAGCCCATGAGATGTGTAAGTAGCCTCAAGGCTAAGAAAATAATGCAGTGGACCTAAGTCTTTTAGAGAGAAGTGAATGTTCAGATCCGTAAAAAATCTGGTAACGACACTTGTATCCATTCCAGTGATAATGATGTCGTCTATGTATACCAAAACATAAAGCAATTGAGACCCTTGGCGATGAATGAACAAGGAGCTGTCAGCTTTGGAACCTTGTAAATTATTTGTCAACAAGAACTCCCTTAGCTTAGAAAACCAGGCTCGAGGCGCCTGTTTGAGACCATAAAGGACCTTTCTCAATTTCCACACTAAATGTTGACCATCTGACCATTGCTTTTCGAACCCTGGGGGCTGCTCCATATAGATCTCCTCCTGAAGATCACCGTTCAAGAAAGCATTATTTATGTCCACCTGTCGAAGAGTCCATCCGAGAGAAACAACAAGTGCCAGTACCACCCTGATTGTTGTTGGCTTGATCACAGGACTGAAAGTCTCCTGGAAGTCAATGCCTGCTTCCTGTAGATAGCCTTTTACCACCAATCTTCCTGTATACCGTGCAATAGACCTATCAACATGCCTTTTGATCTTAAAGATCCATTTGCACCCAACTGCTTGTCCTCCTGTAGGGAGAGGCATGAGATCCCACGTGTGATTTGACATTAAGGCAAGATATTCACCTTAGCGCGAGAGTCCACTCGGACTCGTGAATGCTTCTTTAATGGAGGAGGGTTCCCTTTCACCAACAAGGAGGAAAACACTTTTGGCTTGAAGACTCCACACTTGGATCTAGTAAGCATAGGATAACAGTTAACTGGTGAAAGTTGTCTAGAAGAAAGAGTAGATTGATTGGATGAAGGTTCTATTGTGCCAGCCCGACTATCGTGTGGGCCATGAGCTAACCGTGGGTTTGAATCGATAGGTGAAATTGGTGACTCATAACAACTGTCAACAGTCCTTGTAGTTGAAGAGGTAGGTACTTGCGATAGAACTATAGGAACTTGAGATCTGTGGTGCATAGTGTTTGTAGAGGCCAACGATGGTTGAACAAGAAAGCCAGTTTTGAAAAGGAAACAAGTCTCATCAAAGCTAACGTGGCGCGAAACAAACATTTTACCATCTTCAGCAAGACATGTAAAACCTTTCTGATTGCAACTGTACCCAATAAAAACACATTTCTTAGACCTGAACTGCAATTTATGTTGTTGAAAGGGCCTGAGGTATGGAAAACAAGCGCATCCAAAAACCCTTAGCTGAGAGTAAGTAGGTGCAGACTTGTACAACATTTCATAAGGACTAATGTGGTGCAAAGCTGATGTAGGCAATCTGTTGATCAGATGAACAACATGAGCAAATGCTACTGACCAATATTGCAAAGGCATAAAAGATTCAGCCAAAAGAGTCAGCCCCATCTCTACCACCTGTCGATGCTTCCTTTCAGCTACCCCATTCTGCTCAAAGGTGTGTGGAAAAGCCACCCTATGTTGAATGCCAAGCTTAGATAGCTCTTTAGTCAGTGACCGATATTCTCTCCCCAGTCACTTTGAAACATTTTTATTGTACTGCCAAATTGAGTCTTGACTAGCTGGCTAAAATGGAGAAAACACTGAAAAACCTCAGCCTTGGTCTTGAGAAAGTACAACCACATGTATCTACTGTGCATGTCAACAAACGAGACATAGTAAGAAAAACCACTGGACTGCACATGTGCTGGTCCCCAAACGTCAGACACTACCAGTTCAAAAGGAGAAGAATACACGGTCTTTGATAAAACAAAAGGTAACTTGTGTGATTTTCCAATCTGACAAGAAGTACATACAGTAGGTAACTTGGTTTGTTTAAAAGAAAAATTACAAGCTTGCATAACACGGGATAGTCTATCAAGACATGGGTGACCGATCCTGTTGTGCCACAATGTTAAAGATGGAGAAGCTTGAACACTGTACAGTAGAAGAGCTTGTGTTGATCATAAATTGTTGACCCTTGGAGAAACATCGAACCTGTAGAGCCCATTATGTATGTGGCCCTCCAACAGAACCTTCCCTGTCTGTATATCCTTCACAAAACATATAAATGGGTGAAACTCAAAATACACCGCATTGTCCTTCACAAACTGTCCTACAGACAACAAATTTTTACACACTGTAGGGATACGCAGAACATTCTTGAGATGTAAGACCTTAGAATCAGTCAAGAATGAAGAAAAGCCAATATTTTCAATAGGGACGGACTCACCATTTCCCATGGAAATCTGACTAGTGCCTATGTAGGAAGAAACATTGGCCAGTTGTGTGACATCAAGAGTAACATGGTTGGTCGCTCCAGAATCTGGATACCAAGTTTGAGTAGACATAGACAGAGAGTGGGGTCGAGGGGACGCTTGATGTAGAGAAGGTTGTGGTTGAGACATCGATCCACAACAATGAGAGTTACACTAAGCAGAGAGATGATGGTAGTTAATAGACATTGAACTATCGTGGTCAACACCAGAAAAGTTTTCATCAAACCTATAATAACATGTTTGTACTGTATGCCCAATCTTGCCACATAGTTGACATTATGGACGAGAACGAGACCAGCCTCTACCAGACCCTCGAGATCTGCCACGTGACCAACCTCTACCATTTCCTTTATAACCACGCCTAAAATTTTGACCCGAATTCGCAGCCTGTTTGGAGTCACCTGAAACCTCTTGAGTAGACGCCAGATTAGCTTGTAAAGGGACATCAGTCAATAAAGCTAACTGTCCAGCTTCACAGTCAAGAAGTAATTTAGTCAACAAATCAAGGGAGATGAAAGTTGCTGATGCCATAATTCGAATAGACTCATATTCAAAAGGTAAGCAAGCCAAGATGACACTGACCTGTTCTTGTTTAGCAACTATACTACCAGCAGAGGTAAGATTATCACTTAACTGTTTCACCTTTAACAGGTATTCTTTGATAGAAATTAAGATTGGACTTCTTGAGTCGCATACTAGATACTTTGAGGTTGGATTTAGCACCAAACCGTCACTCGATCAACGTCCAAACTTCAAGACTTGTTTTGGCAGACGTGAGATGTATCAGAATCTCATCCGAGACTATTGACAGCAACCAAGAAGCCAAGAATTTATCTTGTTTCTTATAAACCAAGAACGCCGGATTTGAAATTAGATGACCATCAGTCCCATGTATCAAAGAAGGAGGAGCAGGGATTGTACCAAGAACAAACCCTTCCAGATCATAGCCTTCAAGAATCAGCAACAGTTGATGCTTCCATAAGAGAGAGTTATTTTCATTAAGTTTAACCGTATCATGTTTGGAGAAATATTGAACTGTGAGAGACGAGAAATCACAGGGGCCTTGTGAGGAACCATCGTCCCCGGTGTTAGTTGAGTGACGAGGCGTTTCTACCGGCAACGTTTCATTAGCCATATAGGCAAAGAGAGAAAAAAAAAATTTACAGAACCTATGCTCGTGATACCATGTTAACAATAGCAGAAAGATAGAAGAGAGAAAACCCTCAATGCTATTAACGTGTATTGCATGCATTAAAGAGAGTCAGCCACTGTATTTAATACAAGAGTGTAGCTATTAACTATGGCCTAACTGCCACAACTATCTCAGTTCAATAACTAACTCTAACTAACAATTAGTTACTCTTAACAAAGCAAAACTAAACACACCCTAAATCAACAATCACTACCAAAAATATTTTAACTATGACGAAAAAGTTTTCAATTTTGTCTGAGTGTTATAGTTTATCAATGATGGGTTAGTGATAGACTAGTGACAAAATAACATTTAGAACTTAACTATATATTCATTTTGACAAAATTGAGTGACTTACTTGTGAGAAAATGTGCAGTATGTCATAGAGTTCTAAAATTATTTTTAAACAACATTTTGTGACAGAATTGAGATAGATTTAATTAATTAAATTATCTAAAATAATAATATTACAAATCAAAAGAAATTATTGTGACAGATTGATATTATAAATATTTATGGACATTTCCGTAACAGATTAAAATTATACATAGTAACAATATTTTGTAATTTAAAATATAATCTTATAAATCAAGAGAAATTCTTGTGACGAATTGAAATTAGCTTTTACGTAATTAAAATCGTAAATAGTGATAGGTATTTTGACACCAAATATTAGTACAAATAATAACATTATTATGTAATAGGCATGTGAAGGAGGGGTTAGTAAAATTGATTCAACTCCGAAAGTAAAAAAAAAAATTGAATTATTCGAATCGAATGAATCAAATTACCCGAATCAACTAAATTTTTCTTTTTCGAATTTCAAGTTCAAACCTAATTAAATTTTCAAATTTGAGTAATTCAAATAAATTAAATATAAAGTTTTTTTCATTTCCCTTCTCCCCTCAAACCCTTTTACTTTCTCAAAAAAAAAAAAAAAAAAATACTCCTTTCAAACTCCCAAAACTTCTTTCCTTTTATTTTCTCCCTAAAACTTTTACTTTTCCAAACCCCAAAAACTTTTTTCTTTTACTTTCCCCTAAAAACTTTTACTTCCCGCAAACCGTTCAAATTTTTTTTCTTTTACTTTTCCCCAAAACTTTTACTTCCTTTTAACCCTCAATTTTTTTCTAATTTATGTCAACTATTTATATTATTGAATTAAATTTCATATTTTGTATTATTTATTTTATTGAATTGTTTAATCATCTTGAATCTTTACAGTTTACATTAAAATTGAATTATTGATGATGTCATAAAATATTCGTGTTAAAATTTTCTATTGATATCATTTTCACATTTTATCTTTAAAATAACTTATTAAAAGATTATTTTTTACATTTAATATATTTTTAATTTCAAAATACATGATAACAAAAATCAAAAGATAATTGAAGCAATTAAGCATACAAATAAATTAACCCACATATAAAATATTAATAAATAAATTATGAGGAGATGGAAATTAATAACAAAATTGATTACAATAGTTACAAGGACCTAAAGTCATTTTTTAAATTTAACTAGAACTCATTAAAGCCCGAATCGTGTCATTATGCTCGATAAAAGGAATGGGCGAAACTCCAATAGAAAAATATTTTTTAGATGAACTTGTTCCCATGCAAATGCGTTCATAGTGACTAGGATGGATATCTCATATTCGAAAATTAGCAGTCCGTCCAATCAATCTTCTGGGGTCCAAATAACTCAATTTTCTCCCATGCACTATTTGTGTCAATGGATTTGTTCGATCCAAAACTTGAGACAATGGGTGTCATTAAGATATACTCTATTACTGTTATCATTTATTGGCTATTGACGAAGTTTATCATAATCTAAATTTGAATTCGTATATGTGTCATTAAGATTATCTCAGTATCTTTCTTCTATGTACTTTTCAATGGATTGTCCCAATTCCACCTTGAATTAGGTTATGACGTATGCAACATGCTAGTGCAATCCAACCTTATTTTTATGCTATATCGAGGTGATGTTAATATGGAAATCTTTTAAGAATAATGTTATATCTCTATTAGAGGTGTTTATGGATTAGATGGGTCAGGCCTAAGCATGATATTAACATACTTTATGCTTGCCCAAACCCAATTTGACCAAAATATGTGCCTAAAATTTTGCCCAAACCCGATCATATTTACAAAAGACTAAGCCAAACCCATTTTAGGCCCACCCATATTATTTTTTATTTTTTTAAAAAAATAGTTATATTGTTTTATTTTAATATTTAATAATTTTGTACATTTTTATTTATTGAAAAATTTTATATAATCATCTTAACATTTTCTTTAATGTTTACATTAGGGTAGTATTATATATTTAGAATAGGTTTATTTTTTATGTGTTCTAAGTTACATAATATATAAAAATAACATAATATAAAGTATTATAACCTTAAAACGGGTCGAGTCGGGCTAGACTCGAGCCTTGAATGTTCAAGGTCGAGCGTGACCCATATTTTATATGGACCTAATTTTTTTGCACAAGTACATTTTTCAGGCCTAATACTTTTGGCTAGACCCTCTTAGATTTTGGATAGGCCTTCGAGCCTAGGCGACTAGCCTGACTCTTGAACAACTCTAACCTCTACCTTAACTTGGATCCAATTGGACCCTCCATTAGGCCACTCAAAACCCAATAAGTAGCATAATTGGGTAAGAACCATCACTTAAGTATAAATGCCCAAAGGTATTAACATTGTAGGAGACCCCTCTACACTCAAAACCCCTAATCCTTAGCTCCTATGTGTTTGGCTTTTGATCATAGAATGGGTGAACCTGTGACACCCCTAACCTGTATCCGTCTTCGGATTAGGATTACAGGCATCGCTAAACCGAATAACAAGTCAGAGCATTCATTTGTACTATCACTTAATAAAATCAATCATTTCTTATTATCGAAAATACACATGTATGTTTCATCTAATCTTATTTCTTCCATAAATATAATACACTCCGTACGATCAATCCCAAGGCTTGGTCGAATAGGTATGTATAATTATAATATTCAAACGTTTAATATTCATGAACACTTCTCATTTGATTTAAACGCAAGTAAAAGACCAAATCAACTAACACTTTAGCACTATTTTCATACCACCTTCGCATTATTAATACACATAAATATTTGTACATATCATGAATACATCTTATCAATCTATTTAACCATTAAGGATACAAAGCCAAGCATACTTCATCTATTCAAGAGAAAAGAATATACACTCCTTACCAAATGAACCATGACCAATATATGTATATATATATATATATATATATATATATATATTACCTCATCAATTTACTCACTACTATATCAACAATGATATATGCATGTACTAAATACCATTCTTACCATATATACCTAGTCATTTTGTTCCACTTATTTAGTCATGTCGAAAATCAATCATCATCATTCAAATGTCACATAAATACTTAAACTATAATCAATCCATGATTAAAATTCAAATATAACAAACACCTATTGAATATTAACTTTCAAGCTAGAAACTTAATATTATTAGCTATTTCATCATTTACTCATATCATATAAACAAACATCAAGCATCATACATCATGACATATATTTTCATAGTAAACTTTTTCTAAGACCAAATTCACGTAGGTTCTATAAAACGAGATTTAGCCATTTTCGCATGGCTTTTATATACATCTCAATCAAAAAGAACTTAATAGAGTATTCGAGCTTATATATGCCATAATTTCAAAAGTTCATCACTAATAAAAATACCAAAAGTAGTTGATAGCGTGCTTGACTTCGACAAGGATTCCCGAGTACGAGCTTAGACTTTAGAACCTATAAATGTTCAAATGAAATCAACGATAAGCTAATTTAGCTTAATAAGTTATAAGCAATGATTTTCTTAAACAACAATTCAATAATCAAATGTGTACTTTACAACAATCAATCATAAAAGAGCTCATAATTATATACACAAGAACCCAAATACCATGCAAGCTTACATAATTCCCTAAATCTCATATAACCCGCATAACTACTTACCATTATTTCTTTTGAACAAACTCATTGGTTGTTTAGTACATCTCAACCTTATAAGTTCATAAAGTAAGAGTAACTTACCTCATTAACACAATGTTACCAACATACCGTACATCTATTTCTTTAGGAATATACCTCTCGATATCTCCTTTCCTTCTACTATGTTTTGATAGATCCAAATTTTCGCACACTTAGTGCAATTCATGCAACGTGTCGCACACTTAGTGCCGTTGCCATTTTATCCGCACACACAGTGCCATTCCCTAGTAATGTATCGCACACATAGTGCCATTACCATTTTATCCGCACACACAGTGCCATTCCCTAGTAATGTATCGCACACATAGTGCCATTACCATTTTATCCACACATACAGTGCCATTACCTAGTAATGTATCGCACACATAGTGCCATTACTAGTTTTATTCCGCAACACAGTGCCCAATAATTTATTTCATCTTCTTGAATGCATGATGCACATATAACATACTTATATATCAACATTCAAATCAATTCTTCATTATTTATCTATCCATCACAACCGACTTTACCTTAATAAATACATAATCAAATATTCAATCACAACCATCATCTAATTCAAGGTATACATTTAATTCTATTCGATCCTTAACTATACATCCAACTCAAATATATTAAACTTTCATGCATGGATCAACCACTATTTCAATAAGTGAATATATATATATACATACATTAAACTCATTCCACCTTACATTCGACAAAATGGACTTTGTTATACTTGTTTAGCTACTCATTGGTTACTCATATGCACATGTACATGAACAAATGCATTCGGCTAACATACCTTAAATTTCCATGTCTCATTTGGCCATTTAAATAATCAAATTCATTAACTCATTTGAACATGTATATATACCTTACCATAAAATAACCCTTCAAATAATTTCAATTGCTTATAAACTTACCTCGGTGGTCGATGAATTCGAGTTATTCGGCTACTCTTTTAATTTCACCTTTCCCCGATCCGATTCTGGTTCTTTCATTTCTTGATCTAGTAATTTCAAAATGAGCTCATTCAAATAAAATTTCATCCATTTTAGCTCAAAACACATAATTGAACAATTTCCAAATTATCACTCATAGTTTGCATTTTTTACCATTTAATCAAATTTTCACTAATACCAAAATATGCCAAGTTTGCAAATTTTGAGCTAAGGCCGAATGTTCCTTAAGCTCATTCAAGTCCCCATATTTAATTCAATTTAGTCATAAACACATAATTACATAATTTACCATTTTACCCCTATAATTTACAACTTTAGCAATTTAGTCCCCAGAGCATAAAACACAAAATACATGAAATTTGGATTAACTTCTTAAGGGCCGAATTTTCTTCATCCTTATACAAGTCTATAGAAACCATTTATTTTGCATTTTAGACCCTCAACTATTTATTTTCTTAATTTGAGCCATCATACTCCAATTCATCTAAATTTCCTACTCAAAACATTTTAATTTCAAACACATGCTTAACATTCTTCCATCAAACATAACAAAACAAAAGTATTCATCCATGACCGAATCTAGAACATGCTTCAAACTCTAAAATTTCCACATGGGTTTGATAGTATTTAAGATAACTAACTCAAAAATGTAAAAATTCACAAAAATCAAGCTTAAACACTTACCTCAATGTGACATGCAATGGCCGAAAATTGAAAACTTAAGTTTTCTCTTCTCCCTTATGAGTTTTCAGCAATAGAGAACCAAAGGTGGAAGATGAACATCCACTAACTCTTTTATGTTTCTTTGTTTTAATCATATTACATATTATTAATATAATATCCTTTACTAAAATAATTAAATTAAATATAAAAACCATCATCATGCCGTCCACTCACCTAAATTTAGGGTAATTTACCATGCAAGTCCACTCATGCAAGAAAACTAGCCAATTAAATCACCCAATTAAAATATAGGCTACTTTACCGTTTAAACAACTTAGTCTCTTTTTTTTTTTTTTTTAAATGAACACACATACATAAAATTTACCCACAATATTTTAACACAGGTTCAAACACATACCACATATATCAAATATAGTATAAAAACATTTATCTATCCCGGATTCATAGTCTCGAAACCACTATTCTGATTAGGGTCGTAATTGGACTGTTATAGATCCGATATTTCTCAACACCACCCCTCTCCCCATGTTCCACTTCGATTGATATTATGTATCAACAATGGTGAGGTGAGGGTGGATCAAACACGCACAAATCCCTAAAAATTCACTCTCCTAATATAAAAAAATCCCAAATTTCAGGTTCAAGAACATGATGTATTCGTTGCCTAGAGATTTGGAGATTGATAAATACATAGCTTTTGACAGGATTAATGGTGGTTGGATATTTGTGGGCAATCTATTTTTATTTCGGTAGCATATGGTACGTGTTTGCATTTTTCATTTTGGTTGTGGTGCATAGTGGGGATTTATAATGGACAATTTTGTGGTACGAATTTCGGTGGAATTTGGGATTTGATTCTTTGATCATGGTTTTTCTGTTGTGCTACAGTAAGAATTTCCTGATGTTTGCTTGTGGTTCTTCTCTTGTTTCATTATAATTCACTGGTTGATTTTGTTTTATTGATTGAACTTGTTGTTGATTCTTAGAAGCTCGTATGTTTGTATAACAAGTGTGTTGGTTGTATGGTACATAAAACAAAAGCATAATAGGGGGATGTTACACATGTTTATCTTGGTTCCACTCAATTATACACTATAGTAGAACATGTTCTGAATAAGTTATGTACTTGCCAAAAGTTGTAGAAATATCCTGAAAACAGAAAATACAGAAGTTGCCAGGTTCGGAAGATAGGGAATAATGAGCTTCTTTCCTAATGACATGCTTTTAACTTCAACATAAGTTAGTGTGGCTTACAAATAATGCACCAGACATGTGTTAAAACTGATTGTTGCTTTTAATGTGATTAACCACTAGTAGTGTTCACAGTTCGGTTAGAATTGACTTAATCGACCAAACCAATCTAATTAGGTTAATCAGTCAGTGGCCGAATTTAGTTCGGTTGAAGGTCGATTATTGCTTTTTTTAGAATTTCAGTTATCGGTTAGTTCAATTCGAAGTGGATTAATTGATTGAATCAACCAATATATATTATATATATATATCATATAACATATGTTTCAACCCTCGTAAGTATCTCCATAAAATATTTTATTCCTTAACAAATTAAGAAGAAAAAAACAATGTAGTAAGCATGCAAGTGTTAATAATAAAATACAACTAATTATCCAAAATAAAATGTCTCAATTAAAATTATTTAAAATTGAGTGATTAAAAGTTTAATTGGTACCACATTAATAATTGACTCAATTTTAGTTTTTTTAATCTTGTTTTCTCTTTGCAGTCGCAATTTTAGATCATCAAAGTCTTCATGGTAAATCCTAGAGCTTAAAGGAAGCTAATAAAGATGGTGGAATCCAAGGTAGTGTGAAACAACATGGCCTTTACCTATAACACTAAAATTACTTTAGCTTAAATAAAAATAAAAATGTTTTTATATGCATGGTGTTTCTAGTTTAAATTTTATTATCCACAATAAGAATAATTATAATGATATCTGTAATGGCAGACAACAAAGAAAAAAGCTAAAAGAAAAAGTAATACAAATAGGATTTCTTACTAATAATTCTGCCTTTGTGGAACCTACCACTGACTTCATCATTTCCCTCTTTTTATTTTCACTTTCTTCTTATCTTTGGCTATTGTACCTACAACATTCTTTCTTCTTCACTGCTTTTAATTTGTTTTCATCTCCAAGGTCTATCACAATTTTCATGCATCCAGTCAAGGTAATTTTCTTTCATTTGCTTAATTCATGACATGCTTTTCTTTGCTTTTCATTATCTGCGACAGTTATAGCAACTAGCTTTGTAAGATAGTCAAGGAAGTCAACTTTCTTCTTGCTTTTCAGTTCTAATCTCTCAACACTTTTCACCCCTAAGTCGTAATAAGATCTGAAGCAATGATTACCTCTCCGGTTATCAACAGCTTTAGATTTTAAGATCGGATAGAATGCTCAATGACATAATCTACTATACATACAAATTAATACAAATAGAGCTACCCGAAGCAATATAATGTTGAAATCTCCTGTTGAACATTTTACCTCTTAATATTCTATAATGAACTCTTGCACACTTGAATCTAGCATTTTATATACATTAAAAGCTTGATTCGGTGACCGAATTTCATCATGTTTCATCGCCACCCATCCATAGCTCCATCTAATAAAGGCCATTGCTTGAAACTTGCAGTCATGTTTCCTTTTCATGCTTACACAGACACATCTGTTGGGTTTACAAGCAACTAGCAGCTAGCATAAGCTGAAGCTTGAGCTCCAAGGCTCGAGACTTGCAGCAAAAGAAAGAAAAGAGATGAAAGAAAAGAAGAAAGAAAACTGGAAGCAATAGAATGAAGCTTAGATTTTGAATAAAAATCAATCACATTTCATTACAAAACATTGATAACATATAGCTATTACGAAGGACAAAAAACTAATCATAGTTCCTATTACCTAATTTCTACCTAACACCACTTAAACTTATGGAAACTTGAAATAATAACTTGTAAGCTTAACCTTGCTCATATGATCAGCTTTGTCACTATCAAAATGACATGAAATATCAACCTAACATGGTTCAAAATAAACCAAACTAAGTTACATTGGCATTAGATTACAAAATAGCAAAACTAGGAATTTAGTTCACATAAAATAACAGTCTTAGCATAGCTGGTTTGCTTGAGCTGCTCTTGGACGTTGCATGGGCTACATGGAGGCCATATTTCAACACTCCCCCTTGGACTCCTTGCTGCATACACCTACTTTCTTTCTCAATTCAATGAATCTCGTTATTTTGAGGGCTTGGTGAAGATATCAGCAATCTTATTTTCTAAATTACAATAAACCAGTTCAATTTCTCGAGCCTGTTCCATCTCCCTTACCACATGGAGCTTTATGTTGAAGTGTTTAGTTCGACCATGAAACACAGGGTTCTTTGTAATTGCAACAGCCGGCTTGTTGTCACATAGGATCTCTGTTGCTCCCTCTTGTTGTAAATTCAAATCAGCAAGTAGCTTCCTAAGCCATATGGCTTGATTTACAGCAGCAGCAGTAGCAACATACTCAGCCTCTGCTGTTGATTGGGCCACCAGGTTTTGTTTCTTCGAGCTCCAGCAAAACATTACTGAACTAAGAGTAAATCCATAGCCTGAAGTACTCTTCATGTCATCCTTCGATCCTGCCCAATCACTATCTGTGTATCCAACTAGCTTCATGTTTTCAGCTTTGCTAAACTTTAAGCCATAGGTCAGTGTCCCTTTAATGTATCTCAGGACCCTTTTTCCTGCTTGAAAATGTTGCTTGTTGCTACAATGCATAAATCATGATAGCATACTCACAGCAAACATGATGTCTGGCATGCTTGCTATTAGATAGAGTAGGCATCCCACCAAGCTTCTGTAGGTAGACTCCTCTACTGGATCATAATCACCTTGGCTTGTCAATTTTAGCCTAGCAGTCATAGGTGTGCTCATTGGTTTACTATTCTCCATAGAGAATTTGCTAAATTTTCTTGGCAAATGCCTGTTGACTCAAGAAAATTTCTCTTTCAGCTTGGTTCACTTCCATTCCAAGGAAATAAGTCATGTGGCCCAAATCTAACATTTCGAACTCCTCTTGCATTTTAGTTTTGAAATCATTTAAAACTTTGTTGTCTCCTCCTGTGACCAAAAGATCATCAACATAGAGAGACACTATAAGTTGTGTTGCACCTTTGTTCTTCATCACATATAAAATTGGTTCACTTGCACTTCTCTCGAATCCTAGATTCATCATGTGACTATCAATTAGAGCATACCAAGCTCTAGGGGCTTGTTTCAGGCCATAAAGTGCCTTTTTAAGCCTGTAAACCATGTTCTCCTTGCCAGGAATGATGAAGCCTTGTGGCTGATCTATGTAGATTTCTTCTTCAAGGAGACCATTTAAGAAAGCAGACTTCACATCGAGTTGATGAATTATCCACTTATTTTGTGCAGCTAATGCTACCAGCATTCTTATAGTGCCTAGTCTGGCTACTGGAGCAAAAGTTTCCAAGTAGTCCAGACTATATTTCTGACTAAAGCCTTTAACAACCAGCCTGGCTTTCAACCTGTTTAAGCTCCCATCAGCATTTTGCTTAGCACGATAAACCCATTTAACACCTATGATATTCCTGTTTGAAGGCCTGTCAATCAGATCCCAGGTTTGGTTCTTTTTAATCATCTCCATTTCTTCTGCCATTGCAGCCTTCCAGCCCTGGTGTGCTTCAGCCTCTTCGAAATTTGTTGGCTCCATGATAGCTATTTCAGCCCTTTCATAAACATCTGTCAATGATCTAGTCCCTCTAACTAGGACATCATCAATGTCCATTTTTGGACCAGCTTGTTCAGGTTTTGTCTGTCCTACTACAAGCTCCTCTGAAGTCTCCATTAGTTGATTCTTTTCCCAATTCCAGCAAGCCTTCTCATCAAAGACCACATCCATGCTTACTTGGATTTTCTTTGTTGTAGGATCTAAGATCCTGTAGCCCTTTTTGACTGAGTTATACCCTACCAAAACACCAGGTTGTGACCTCTTAGACAGTTTGTCTCTCTTAGCTGCTGGGACTTGAGCATAACAAAGGCATCCAAAGACCTTCAGGTGAGCCAATGAAGGCTTGAATCCACACCATGCTTCAAAGGGTGTCTTGTGAGCCAGTGCCTTTGTTGGAAGTCTGTTTTGGAGATAAAGCAGTTGTTGGTGCTTGACCCACATTGCCTTGGGCATATTCTTTTCAAATAGTAGGCACCTGGCCATATCTAGCAGGCTTCTATTCTTTCTTTCACGTACCCCATTTTGTTGGGGTGTATAAACATTGGTAAGTTGGTGTTTAATGCCAGAATCGTTGCATATTGCTTGAAACTGAGCTAAAATGTATTCAGCCCCATTATCTGACCTGATAGTCTTTAGCTTGCAACCTGTCTTAGTTTCTGCTTGAACTTTAAACTTCATGAACACTTGTGAAACTTCAGACTTGAGTTTTAAAAAATAAATCCAACAGAATCTTGAAAAATCATCAATAAAAAGTATGAAGTACCTGTTTCTACTGAGTGATTCAGCCTTTATGGGGCCACATACATCTGTGTGTACAAGTTGTAGCTTTTCAGATGCTCTCCAGGTTTGGTTTGAGGGAAAAGGTAGCCTGGCTTGTTTTCCAAGCTGTCACACTTCACAAACACCTTCATCAGTTACTGTATTGGTGAAGTTTTCAACTAGACTCTTATTTATCATCTTGGATATGGATTTAAAGTTGACATGTCCAAGTCTTTGATGCCACAGCTTGGTGTCTTCTGTTGAAGCAGCATATGCTGAGTCCATGTGGTTTGTCCAATCAACTACAAAGCTCTTGTCAGTCATTGTGACTGTCATAATCTTGGAGCCATAAGGGTCACTGATTTTGCACTCCTTGCCCTCGAACACAACAGTGTATCCCTTGTCTAGCAACTGTACAATACTCAGTAGGTTTTTATCTATTTCAGGCACTAGCAACACATTGGTCACTAGTTTGCTGCCTGTTGATGTGTTAATCAACACATCACCTTTGCCCACTGCATGAATGAAGTGACCATTTCCCACTTTGACTTTAGCTTTGAAACTTCTATCTAATGACTTGAATATAGTAGGGTCAGGTGTCATATGATTTGTGCAGCCACTGTCCAAGAGGCATCCCTTGGTAGCTTTTTCTTTTTCAGCTGAGTATGAGACTGCAAAAACTTGTCCTTCATTGTCACTGCCCTCTTTAGCCACTTGAGCCTCAGCTTTTGGTTGTTGGTATGGTGCCTATCTTGGTTTGCCTTTGGCTTTGCAAACTTTTTCAACATGACCCTTCTTTTTACAGTATTGACATACTGCATCTAGCCTGAACCAACATTTATCCTCAGGATGGCCAGGTCTCTTGTAAAATTTGCAAAGTTGGTTACTACTTCTTGCAGCATCAGGCTTAGGCCTATTTTTCCAGATCTTCTTGCCTTTGTAGGCAGCATTGCTTGAAGAAGTCCTGGCCTTAGCTTGAAAAGTACCTTCTTGGTGTTCTTCATTCCTGCTTGCCCTCCTTTGCTCTTATGTATAAAGGGCATTGATCAACTCGGTTAGAGTGATGCTGGAGAGATCCCTTGAGTCCTCAAGGGAGGATATTTTTGCTTCATACCTTTCAGGTAAGGTAGCTAGCACTTTATGCACTATCCTTGCTTCACTAAGTTACTCACCAAGGAGCCTTATGCTGTTTACAACAGCCATTATCCTGTCTGAGACTATTTCACAGTCTCCTCTTCTTTCATCATCAGATTTTCAAAGTCTCTCCTCAAATTCAAAAGCTGCTGCTACCTGGTTCTTTCAGTGCCTTGAAACTCCTCCTTAAGCTTGTCCCAAGCCTGCTTTAGAGTCTCACAGGCCATAATCCTTGTGAAGATGACATCTGAGACACAATTTTGGATGTAAGTCATAGTCTTGTGCTTTTTAGTCTTCTCCTCAGCATGCTGTCTCATCTGAGCCACAGTTGGATTTGCTCGAAGAGGTTCTGGTTCAACATCAGTAGTCACAACCTACCATAGATCAAAGGCCTGCAGGTAAGTTTTCATCTTGACCTGCCATATATGAAAACCTTCTCCATTGAAGATAGGTGGTGCAGCTGGTGAAAAGCTTGATGTGGCCATTCAATTTTGAGTTCAACAACAACAGCTCCTTTAAAAATGAAGCTCTAGATACCAATTGTTGGGTTTACAAGCAACTAGCAGCTAGCATAAGCTAAAGCTTGAGCTCCAAGGCTCGAGACTTGCAGCAAAAGAAAGAAAAGAGATGAAAGAAAAGAAGAAAGAAAACTGGAAGCAATAGAATGGAGCTTAGATTTTGAATAAAAATCAATCACATTTCATTACAAAACATTGATAACTTATAGCTAATACGAATGACAAAAAACTAATCATAGTTCCTATTACCTAATTTCTACCTAACACCACTTAAACTTATGGAAACTTGAAATAATAACTTGTAAGCTTAACTTTGCTGATATGATCAGCTTTGTCACTATCAAAATGACATGAAATATCAACCTAACATGGTTCAAAATAAACCAAACTAAGTTACATTGGCATTAGATTACAAAATAGCAAAACTAGGAACTTAGTTCACATGAAATAATGATCTCAAGCATATTTGGTTTGCTTGATTGCTCTTGGATGTTGCATGGGCTGCATGGCCATATTTTAACAATATCAATACTTCTTCCAATACATTCATGATTTTCATTATCTGCTCTCTTATATATATGATTGTATTGCGGGGACATAGCAATGGAGTACGTAGAAACTGTTGTTGGCATTGCAAATTGTCTCAAACTCCTATTTGTAAATACTTGCAATATCACGGAAAGATGAATGATTATGTGAGAAACTTCAAGAGGATGAGAGATGAATTGAATTGCAAAATGGAAGATTTAGAGCTGCAATTGAAAGCGAGCTTCTTCATCCTCCTGGGAAGATACCAAAGAGGGAGTTGAAAATTGGTTGAAAGATGTGAAGGAGATGATTACGGAAGAACAAGTTGTTGAAAACAAAGTCGGAATGGGAGGTATCTACTGTCGTGCTTGTAGCAGGAGATGGTTGATGAAAAGACTAGAGAAATGAAGGATTTCTTGATAAAGCTCCTAATGGCTCTGAAGGTCTTGCCATTGATAGTCCAAGTCTTTGGGTTGCCACCGCTAACATCGAACTAGTTGGAGAGGAAGTCATCGAAATGAGATTTGGGCATGTTTGATCACGAGGAGGAGGTGAGCAAGATTGGGGTTTAGGGGATGGGCGGTGTGGGTAAAACCACTATCATTAAGCACATCCACAATGATCTTTTGAAAAACAAAGATTTGAAAGGGTAATCTGGGTTACCATATCAAAGGAGTTTAATGTAATGAAGGTACAAGATGATATTGCAAGTGCTTTGAAGTTGAAGGAAGATTTGGCCATAGAAGGAGACAAGCTCAGACGAGTACGTAATATTGTCAAAAATCTTGAAGAAAGTAGAAAAGCATGTTCTAATCCTATATGATGTGTGGGATAAAGTCTCTCTAGGAAGTTGGGATACTTGGTAGAGTGGCGACAATGGTCGCAAGTTGGTGTTGACAACCCGTTCGAGTATTCAGTAAGTATATGGGTTGTAAGGTGATAAAAGTGAAGCCCTTTCGGAAGAAGAGTCATTGATACTATTCTTGAATAAAGTTGGACCTAACATAGTTCAAAGTCTAACTATAATGCCAACTCTGGAACTTGTTGTCAAGGAATGTGCGGGTCTACCTCTTACAATTGTCGTAAATGGTGGTACCATGATAGGAGAAGATAACCCTCTTATTTGGAAAAATGCACTCGTGGAATTGAAAGAGAGAGCTTGAAATTTAGCTTCAATCACTTAAAGGACAAGCAAGTGAAACATTATTTTTTGTATTGTACGGTATGTCTCGAAGATTTTGTAATTTTAAAGGATGAACTAATTGAGTGTTGGATTGAAGAGGATTCATAGATGATATGGGTACAAGACAAGAAATGAAAACAAGGGCCATGTTATTTTGAAGAAGTTAGAAGATAACCGCTTGTTGGAGAATATTACCACTCAATTTTTTCACCTAGAGTGAAGATGCATGATGCGATTGAGAGACATGCATTTGTCGATCACAAGTATGAATCCTCGATATATAGTACAAGCGAGCTTGTAATTAAAAGAATCATCGAAAAGGGGCAATGGAGACCAGATATGAGAAAGTGTGGCTTATGTATAACTCCATAACGGAATTTCCGCTAATGTCTTGCCCACAAAATGTCAACTGCTCACAACCTTGTTATTCGGGGGTAACCACATAAAGGAGATCCCATATTCTTTATTCATGAACATACCTTGTCTTAGTGTTCTCAATTTGTCCTTTACAAAGATCGAGAGTTTACCAAATTCCATCTCTGAACTAAAGAACCTCACAACATTGTTGCTTCATGGCTGTGAAGAATTAAGAGATCTGCCATGTCTTTCGATGCTTCAAGAATTGAAGAAGTTGGACCTTTTCAGGACAAAACTTGAGGAAGTCCACGAAGGCATGGATATCTTGATAAAACTAAGATATCTTGATCTTCAAGTGCGGACTCAAAAAAGATACCGCTGGAATTTTACCAAAACTCGTTCACCTTCAACACTTGAGTTTTGATGTGGAGAATGAAAAATAAGTCTAAAAGCGGAGGAGTTGGAACCATTGAAGAAGGTGGAGTGCTTTCAGGACGTTTCAAAGACATCGATGAATTCAATAAGTTCATCTCCTCAATGCAAAGTAAGAACAATCTCATCAAGTACTATTTACGGTGGGCCCATCTAATTTGGGTCGTGGAAAGGATAAAATAATAACAATTGAAGGAGTCGAGATTGGGAAGGTGAGTTAATTATGCACCCAATTGAAATTCAAGAGTTGAATATTTTAAAGTGCAACTATTTGAGAAGCGTAGTGGATGATAATTCTTCCTTCAAAAATGCGATTGTCTTGAGGGTTTGTAATTATGAAGGGATAGAGTGTGTTGTTTCCCTGTCCTCTTTTGCCTCTTCTTCCGCTTATCCATTTTAGAGCCTCCAGGTGTTGGATCTTCAAATACTGCTAAAGTTGAGTGCCCTTATTATAAAAGATGAAGGAATTGGTTCAGCAACAACATCAACATTGGCTACGTCTGCCACCTTTTCCCATCTTAAGGAAATTAGGATATTCAGTTGCTTTAGTATGAAGACATTGCTTCCACATTGGTTGCTTCCAAACCTCCAAAACCTGGAAAAAATATATGTGGCTGGTTGTATTCAGGTAGTAGAAATATTAGGAGCACCAAATCAGAAGTTGAAGAAAAAGGGAGTGATGCATTAATCAAGTTCCATCTTCCCAAGTTGAGAGAGTTGTCATTCTGGGAATTACCAAATTTGAAGAGCATTTGCAGCAAAAGTGGAGTGATGGTTTGTGATTCTCTCCAATTGGTCAGTGTTATGTCTGGCTATGATAAACTGAAGAGAATTCCTCCATTTGTTCCCCTTGTTGGCAATGGGTAGCCATTTGTATATGCTCCACCTTCTCTTACCATCGAGTCAAGCACAGAATGGTGGGAATCGTTGGAGTGGGATGAGCATCCAAACTTTAAAAATGTTATTCAACCCCTTTGGGAGATAATAGATACGTAATTAAAAATATTTAAAAACTAATTAATAAAATATATGTAAAATCACATACAATACATGTGACATTAAATAATATATTTTAGTTTGATTTTTCCGACAAGGAACTTGGATCCGATATCTAGAGTCCATTTCCACTTATCATTATTGTATAACAAATGATGGAAGGAAGAGGCTAAGAGCATGGAGAGTGAGAGGCAAAGGTAAATAAGAAATCAAAGTGCCTTCACTTTTTAAACATTTTCCCTCTCTTACCATTCCACTATTCTCTTATTCTTCTCTACAAATTATATATATGTACTTCCCAAAATAACCTTCTAAATTTTCATATTTATAATTAAAACATTTAAGTTATAAATTTATTTTGATATTATGATATCAAATCAAATATTATTGTGGTCTTTTACCACACTCAACACTAGTTTATTATTTCATAAATTTTATATTAAATAAATTTTGAATTTTATTAAAAAACATTGCCTCATATTTTAGAAGCGAAATATATGGGATGATGAAGTTGATTATCGACTCTGATTTTGGTCCAACTTGAATTTAATTTAAATAGGTTTAAGGGTGTAAAAAGTCTTCAAAATTTTTCAAAAAAAGCAATTAAGTCCTTGCTTTTATTTTGCACTCACTTTGGTACTTGAACTTTTAAAATACATCAAAAAGGCCCTCAAACTTTTAAAAAAAACAGGGGCTTAATTACTTTTTTTGAAAAAGTTTGAGGCGTTTTAAGTATTTTTAAAGTTCAAGTACTCAATTGAGTGCAAAATAAAACTAGAAACTTAATTGTTTTTTTGAAAATATTTTGGGCCTTTTGATGCATTTAAAAGTTCAAGTATCAAAGTGAGCATAAAATAAAAGAAGGGTTAAATTGTTTTCTTAAAGTTTGAGGACTTTTTACACTCTTAATCCATTTAAATAATAAAAATATTTTTTAATTTAAATTTAAATGTATAAATATTAATATAAAATTATAGTTTTATTATTTTTGAATAGAAAATAAGTTTTTGGATGGATAGAGATAAGCTAAAAGCGAGACCTAGGCTTGAAAAAATTTTAGATTATATCAAGAGTTTAATAATTGAAAAATTTATTGTTTGAAAGTTTCAAATAATGCTAGAAATCTTATCACATGTATATATTTGTAGAAATCACGTATTTAGAGCACAAATATAAATTGAAATAATTATAAATTAACATATCTATAAAATTTTTAATTTTAAAAATATGCAACTTAAAAATTAACCTTGTCATTGCCCAATTTTGCAAGGCTTACAAGCCCATTTGCCCACCAATTACAAACCGAATGGCCCAATTTACAAAAGGCCCAAAACATTTAGATTTTTCAGAAAAATTTAGGGTTTCTAAAACCCTAAATTAGCTTGTTGTCGCCCACTTGCCACCTTTACGACATCCACTTGCTCTGTCTCTTAACCACCTTGTCAAGCTCCACTTGCAAGTCCATACCCTCCAAGAACAAGAGAACACGCAACAACAGCAATGGCAGGAGAAACAATAATAAAAGAAACAATTGTAAAAGGCTATAAAAGGTCATACAAATCGATTAAAAGGGGGTTTTTCCAATTAATTTCTTTGTAAAAAAGGGGATTTTTTCGAATTCAAAAAAGAAAAAAAACGAACATTCAGCAATCGAAAACCAAGTATAATTTTTAGAAGGTTGATTTCATTTTTTTTGACTGTTATTAACTACTGCTTTCATTTATCTTTCGTTTTTTTATTCTTTATTTTTTTAAGATATTTTTTAAACTAAATCGACAAAGCGAAAAGAACTCACCTGAACCCTGGGGTCACGTTGTCGGAGTCTTCCCTCCGTTGTCGAAGCCGGATCGAATGCCAAAAGGGGAGGGTTTCTTTTTTCTTCATTCGGCTCTTGAACCCGAAGGCATAGTCTTGAAGGGGCTTCAAAGCGGGCACAAAGGCCCATCCCATGCCTCGTTGTCCACTTGACTGGTGGTGGCGTGGCGAACAGCGGAAGGGAGCCTACTGAGTCGGACAAAAGTGAAGATAGGAGGGAGGGAGGAGAAGCCTTAAAGTTTTAATTTTGTTTTCTTTCTTATTTTCTGAACTTTGAAGGAAACAAAGCAGGAAATGGGTTTAAAGACATTCAACAAAAGCGCTAGCCGTTTTGCTTTAAAATCTTGTGCATATTCCTTCAAAGGGATATTTGCGCTATGGGTCCTTCTCTTTTGCGGTATACTCGATCGACTCCCATCTAGCATTTTTCTTTTTAAATTGGCCTGTTATTTTATTTCACTTTTGATTTGATCCGCGCCTTGGTCGATTGAAACGCTGCGCATCAGGGGTGGGTTATTCACCCATTTGGTCCCTATAAGTTTAAGCGCATGACACTATGGTCCCCAACGCCCCCTTTTTTTGATTTGTTGTATTTTTAACCTTGACTTTTATTCCGTTTTCAATACAGTCCTTAATTTGCTAAACGAGTTTGTTTATTTATTTGTTTTCTTTAAAAAATCATGTTATTCTTATTATTATTATTTTATTAATACCATCCTATTATTATTAGTATTACTACTCTTATTTTATTACTATTGCCATTTTTTATTTAATTATTATCACTACTATTATCTAATTTATATTATTATTACTATTCATTTTCGTTATTATCATTATTTTATTTTTATTACTATTATTCATTACTTTATTTTCCTTATTATTTTATATGCTATTATTCTTTATTTTATTAGTGTTGTCTTATTATTATTTTATTATCATTTTATTATTATTGTTAATTTTATTATTTCATTATTATTATTATTATTTTACTATAATTATCCTTATTATCACATTTTACTTTCATTATTATAATTATTATTATTATTATCCTTATAATTCTTATTTATTTCATTTCTATCTCTTTTATTACTTTTACCTATTGTTTCCTTTTTAAATTATATAGCTTATTTGTTCTATTTCTTCTATTTTTGCCGTTCAGTATTACTCTTTATTATTATTCCGCTATGCTTGTTAATATCATGATTTGTTTCTTCTTACAAATTGATGTTATATTAGTTTTCACCGATACATAAATGATTCTTTCATAAAGGCAATATTTAAGTATTAAAGATTTGAGAAATCGAGCCCTAACTTCTTGGGTTCTAATTTTTCTCGTTTAATCTAAACAACGGAATATCCTTTTAAAAAATTGCAATATAAATTTTAAACAAAACACTTAATCTCGGTATTTGAAATGTCGCCCTAACTTCTTGGACACGACATCTAGATACCCCGAGATAAGTATTTAAAATAGAGGCAATCTTAGTATTCGAAATCTCGAAATCGAGCCCTAACTTCTTGGGTTCGGTTTCTCATTTGACGAATAACAGAATATCTTCTTCAAACTTAAAACTGAGTTTTAAAATTAAAAGACGGGCTTAGTTTCGGGAGTCTAAAGTATTGAGCCCCAACTTACTGGACATGATGCTTTATCTCTTCGAAAATAAGAGAGTCTTAACATCCCTTCCAATTCCTTCAAATTTTGAAAATAAAAAGCATTGTATTTTGAACCCTTTCAAAGTTTTCAACAAATAGGACATCAATCAATCGGTTTGGTACCGATTTGGGCGTGTCGAGGTGCTAATCCTTCCTTGCGTAATCGACTTAGAACCCATTTTCTCAAAGTTCGTGGACCAAAAAGCAATCTTTATTTTAGTAAATTAAGCGTTTTATTAAAACAATGGTGATCCAATCACACCAAATAAAGATCGGTGGCGACTCCCTTCCTTTTCTTTTTCAAAAATTGAGTCGACCGCGTCGTTTCCTGTTTTATCAAAAAATGGTTATGACAGCTTGGCGACTCCACTAGGGATTTGTTCGTTGAGAGTCAGGCCATAGATTGATTGATCCTTGTCATTTTGATTAAAATTAGAAAATGGTTTCAGAATTCATGTTTCTTTAAATGCACTTTCAACGTTATATTGGATTTCTTGAATACTTTGGCATTGCATTGCATGACCGTTGTGGTCACACCTTTAAGAGAGAGCGAGAAGTTATGCCTTCGTGAGGTTTTCACCTCCGCGTAGGTACGTGGACTACTTGGGATACATCCGTACCTATGTCTTCGTGAAGTTTTCACTTCCATGGCCATAGGAAATGTATTCCATGGTGAACTCGGTCAGTATGAACCTATAATGGGTGAGGATCGAGGAATCTGCTGGTTCGGGTACCTCACTTTAGAACTAAATCGCATATAGTGAATCCTAGGAGCCCGCCTTAGGTAGAACTGTGTCAAACCTTAGTGGTCACCCAAGTAGGTGTTTGTTCATTTTCACTTGTTTTATACTCTGCTATACTAACTCGTTGTATTTTATTTTCATGCATATCATTTCATTTCTTTAGAGGTATCAATTCACGGTCAGTTTCTGAGTTAGAAAGCTAGTTATGGAAAATGAGTTCCTTGATTAAGTAGAAGACAATGCAGCCGTTCGTATAGTTAGAACCTAGGCAGTTAGAAGGGTACGAATCTATTTAAGCAAGAGAAAATGAGGCAGTGCTAAATTCTCAGCCACCTGTGCTTCCTGACGTTGTTCCGATCAAAGCTGAATGGGATGTGAAGAAGATTGTACAACATTTTATGACAAGGCAGGGTTTTGAATCTAAAAGATAGAAAGTAATTATGCTCACCAATCCCTTCAAAGTGAGTGGGGAGGATATGGCAAGGGTATTAGAAGAAAAGTGATTGGCAGAGTGTAAGAGACCTATGACAATGAATTGGCTGGAAAGGACTTTGCTTACGATGGGGAGAAAAGTTTTATTTACTGTTGGTACTCTTCCAAATAACGAGCATAAGTTTACAGTGGTATTTGAGGATGTTACATCTAACAGAAACAACGGTAATGCAAGACTTGCTGTCCATGATGACTCAAATGGGAAAGACATGAAGAGAATTAAACGACCTTATCGGTCAAATCAGCTTTGTTGCAAAGACACTCATACAATCAACTCAAAATGCTCGGCGCGGACAGGAATCTGAAAACTCTCAAGAAGCAGAGGGTGATGAATGTCATTTAAGGTAGCATCTTTGCAAGCAGGGATGCCCATTTGCTTGCCAATCTTTCAAGATAATCGAATAACCCATGAGACATTGGAGGAGGTGCTCATGGCTATAGGGGTTTCCATTCAAGTTTTATAGCCACTCAAGGAGGCCTTTCCCTGGGTATTGACGATAATTCGTCCTAGTCCGGTTGTGGATTTGTTTCCAATCAGAACGCCATAGATCCATACTCCCTGGACTAGACCATGGCTAAATGAAGCTTTAAGAACCTGAATAAAAGTCAGTCATTCCAATCATGAGTACAAGATCACATGGATTGAACAAGCAGTTATACAAAGATCAGTTGTTTTCATTAAAGCAGAAAAGCATGAAGAATGTTAATGGGGAAGTTGAGAATCTAGAGATTACTGTCAACCACCACAACATACAGTTGCGCTATTCTACAGACTTACCTTGCATTAACGTCGAAAAGCTGAAACGGCCTGCATATATCCCTTTGGAGCTCTATTCCTTGATGCTTTGCAATTACCAAAGCGCTAACCACTTTTCAGAGAGCTTCCTTGGTTGAGACAGAAGCCTTAGGAAGGAATGAAAGTCTTATCCAATGCTTTACAGAGGATCAACTACAGTGTTGAGCCGATGCTGTGTTCTTGTAGTGTTTCTATCAGCACTAATTTCACCCAAGTCGAAGGTTATATTCTGTTAATACCAAGGGGCAATGATGAAAATTTCTTTCCGAAGAATGGGCGTTGGAATTGGTGAAACCTTCTAGGATGGAAGATAGGCTGTTGTGAACTTCTCGGCTCCTCGTGGTGGTCCAAGCAACATTGCAAGGTATCTGATTCTTTGTGGAGAAATGAAAGGAATTTGTATTGACCCCATTTGATAGATTCAAAGAGATGAACCAGAATAGACTACTTTCACTTGCGGTTAGAATTGGAAAAGCTATTGAACAGATACAATCTAAAATGTCTGGAGCTCCGCTGTTCCTTCTTTATCTAGAAAAACTCTAATCTTTATGAGCCATGGAAACGGAAGAATCTCTCAGAGTATGGCGCTCACTAGAGTGAATGATCAATACTTTTCTAAAGAATCGATGCTAAGCTTGGACAGTCTCTTCACTACCATCGAAGCTGTAACTCTGCAATCGAGTTGAAGTTAAGTCTGAACAAGATTAAGGAAATGAAGTGTAGGATCGAAGTTAGAAAAAACATTACACAGTTGTGAACTTCGGATCGAGCTCCTTGAAATAAGAGAAAAGCTTTGGAAGGAAGAGCTTCATCATTCCCAAGACCAAGTTAGAAGTTGGGGTTACCTCAGGGGTGAAGCAGTTATTCAGAGGTAGTTGATCATCTATGGACTTTGGCATCACAGGCTGATACGTTGAGCATGAAGTCTGATCGTACTCAAGAGTTAGCTTCATCGCCTTGGAAAATCAAAACCTTAGGACTTAGGGCGAAAGCAAATTTGTAGTCTGTTTTATGTAAAGGATTTTGTTTTCTAATAAAGTTTTCTAAAATGAAGTTGATCAGAATCGATGCCTCTTTGCATTCATGCATTTGCATTGCACTTCATGCATTTGCATTACCTCTCATCATATGCATTAAAATTTGTAGAAAGGTCCTAATTAGGTGAAGTTATTTCAATAAACCTAGAAAGCTATGGACCGAAGGATGGAGAGATTAGAGAAAAGACAAATACTGATGCAAGAGCAGTTGGCCAAAATTCAACAGGATATGTGAGATCAAATGAATATGATAGGCCAGTTAACCCAGTTACTAACCGGAGGACTTGAAAAAAGAGTGACCCAGTGGCCAACAATGTGGACGATGATGAAGACATCATTTATTCCCCAATAAGTGCCTCAACTCTACCAGACGCGCATTCCTACGTGGTACCTGTCATTATCGGATCTCAATATAGGACTGATACCTCGGTGCTACTGAACTCTCTTATGGGCCCTGGTAATGATCAAGTTAATCATGTTGTTTTTAGCCTACCAGAGGCAGGGAAAAAATGAGAAAGGGCTTCAAAAGCCCCGAAGAGGAAAGACAAGGATGTGGCTAGCACGAGTGGGTATACCAAGGGTTATTCGAAGCCGTTTACAGAAAATCAGCCAAAGAAGGCAGTTACTAGTCACCCGGTCCCCCCAAAGCAAAAACCTAATCCAAGACCGAGTTCAAACAAGCTTCAGTTCACTCCTATTCCCATGACGTATAGAGAGTTATACCAGAACTTATTTGATATGCATGTTGTAGCTCCTTATTATATGAAACCACTGCAACCTCCATACCTAGAATGGTATAACCTAAATGTCCAGTGCGAGTATCACGCAAGGGTTACAGGGCATTCGATAGAAAATTGCACGGCTTTCAAGAAATTGGTGGAAAAATTCATCAAAATGGGTATTGTGGAGATAGATGACACGCCAAAAGTAGAAGCATAAACCTGGGAGCGTTTTGAGCAATGAGACTGCGAAAGAAATTCCTATAGTATTTAGGAGCTTACCTAGAGTAATGTACGAAATACTTGTTGCTTTAAGCCTAGAAGCAATAAGATCTCTTTTGTGAAATAGGCCCGTGTTCAGAATTACTACTTAGTAAAATGCATCTTTTTGAGCCCATATTTTTCTTTTTCATGCTATACATTCTATTGAATATTCTTTTATTCTTCATTCATAAATAACCATTCTTGGAATCACTTATTCTCTAGAAATTACTTTTATACCGACAATGGGTCCCAAATATCAATGACATGAGCGACGCTGTTATGGACTCCCTTTCTAGTGAGATATGTGTCTAGAAGGATCTAAGGACTTAGAAGATGAGAGATTGCAACTTATTTCCTAACTTGTTAAAATGGCGGATCCTACCTTGCGAAATGTCATGACACTACAAATAGCAGGGAGATGAAGATGGAAGCTTAGCTCACCACAAGAACAAGGCAAGGCATTATCGCGTGATCACAGCCAGACACATCGGGGCTACTGAAACAAGGATTCCCCATATGAAGGGGCATGGGCGCTATCAAGCCAGTCTCCTCATAAGCTTTTAGCCAACATCGATCTATGTTTATGGTCGTTGGTTACCGTACCAAGAAGGTAAAGGTCACTTCACAGGCCAAAATTACAAAGTCAGCAGTTGTCAAATTCAACTTCAAATTAAAAAAAAGAAAAAAATCTAAAAAAAAAAAGAAGAAGAAGAAAGAAAGAAGAAGAAGAAAGAAAGAATGGCGATAAAGAATACCAGAAAGAAATGTGTTTAACATAATGGCGAATTCTGATCATTCAAAGATCGGACACCACATCGATCTGTTGAGACAGCTAAAAACCCTTCAAAATTTTCTGAGAACAACTGATATTTGTAAAAGTTGGCATAGAGAAGTTACCATTTACCTTCAATATTTCGTGAACGTCGGCTAAGACCTTCACCGGGGCAACGCCTTTCTCGTTGGTTCGCAAAATGGGAGTAATTATGGCAAGCTAAGATTTCTTTTTTGGATGAAGTAGAACGTCTACAGTAAGACTGATTGAAGCATTCATACGAGCTTACGATAAAAAAAAGGGTTCGTCCAAAGGACCTGCATTAAGAAGGATTCTTCTTATCCAAAAAGACTCCAAAAGAAAAGTAAGTCTTTTTTATGCAGCAGAGAAGGCCCGGGCTTGGAAAACATAAACACTAATCAAGATGGACGACAAGGACTTGCCCAATCCTGTGAGTTCAGATTTGCGAAAAAAAAACAAAAAAAACAAAAAAAAACCAAAAAAACAAAAAAAACCAAAAAAAATAAAAAAAAAACAACAAAAACAAAAAGAGAAAAAAAGAGAAAAAGGAAATAAAAATTTTCATCAAGAAAAAGAGAGAAAAAAGAAGAAAAAGGAGAGGCTAAGACGAAAACCCGCAAAGGGCACCTTGAGGCCAAAGGGGATTTGAGTTGAAAACCCAGAAGGGCGGCTCAAATTTTGATCAAAGTGGGGTATACAGCAGTCTTGCTATGCCTGAGTTAACAAGGAAGAAGTATGTTGCGTCTTGAGGCATCGACAAAGTACTTTGGATCCTCTAAACATATATTAAGCTAAAAAATGGTCCTCAAGAAGTTTGAACAGAGAAGCTCAGGCTGCGATATCTGGGGCACCTAGTTTCTATTTTACCCATTTTGAATTTACTATCTTTTGATTGCCTTATTTGAATGCATTTGCTATTCTTGATCAACTTATTTGTTTCGAGCTATGCTCCCAATCAATTTCCTTTTTGTCTATAATCTCTGTCAGGCATTTTGCGTTGAAATAATGATTAATGGACTAACGACACTTTCACAAAAGGAGTTTCGCATATTACTCTGGGAACTTCTAAATAGTACAAGGACCTGAAATAGGACTATTGCTTAAAACTCCTCAAGTTTAAGGGATAGAAATATTGATGGAGGAAAAGTCTGAACTAAGGCTATCTCTTCGAATTCTGTCAAAAATGGTGATTGAACAAAATGACAAGATATTACGTCAGTAATACCATCTTGATGAAAAAGGGGGCAATGTTAACCCATGTGTAAATGGAGTCATTCGCGAGGAAAAATGATATTCTGTATCCGTGAAAATATCATACATACACATCTGATCATGACATCCAGAGAATGGAAAGGTGTAGTATCCCAAATTGATTGAATAAGTTAACAAATTCTATATCCCTTGAGTCGTAATGGGATGGATTGAAGATGATACGAATTCTATACCCTTAAGTCACAATGGGATGGATTAAAGATGACACAGACCCTATACCTCCTTAAATTGCAGAGAGGGTCTAAAGATGGTATAAGCCTTAAAGTCCCATAGGTACTGTGGAATGGACCTTGAAGTTACATTAGGGCGAGTCATTTGAGCAAAATATGATTATTTCTTTGAGTTTTTGGCAAAGCTTCCAGCAGAGCAGGATAGCAGTGTAATACGTCAGCAATAAGACTCTGATGGGCGATGAGCAGTGACAACCCTAAACTTTAAAAGTGGATCATTTCATTTTGCATTCATACATCATCATTCAAAGCACGTTGAGTTAGGAGCATTCGACTCATTCTGATTATTGCATCCTAATCGTCATAAAAAGACCATTCTCATGGCATTTTGCATTCATGCAAATATCATCCATAGTCATTTAGTTAGGAGCATTTGATTCATTCTGATCATTGCATCCTAACCATTGTAAAAAGACCATTCTCATGACATTCTGCATTCATACAAATGCCGTCCATAATACATGTAGTTAGGAGGCTTTGAGCCATTCCGATCATAGCATCCTCATCATTTGCATAAACATTAATTCCACAGGACAGGTTCCTCAAAGAACGGTAGTAATATCAAAGTTCAGATCTTGTTCCCTAGTGGAGTAGGCTGAAGATTGGAGTTTTCCTGAAGATAGTAAGGAAGCAAATTGGAAAGTTCAGATCTTGTTCCCTAGTAGAGTAGACTGAAGAGTGAAGTCTTCCTGAAGATAGTAAGGAAGCAAATTGGAAAGTTCAAATCTTGTTCCCTAGTAGAGCAGACTGAAGACTGAAGTCTTCTTGAAGATAGTAAGAAAGCAAATTGGAAAGTTCAGAATTCTCATTTCCTCGAAGTTCCCATGGAGTAGGTTGAGATTACAAATCCCGTCTCCCTGAGTTAACAATGAGGATCAATCTTTATTTCTTTGAAGTTTGATGAGAAGATGGAGACTACGAATCTCTTCTCCACAATTCTTATTTCCTCGACGTTCAGTAGAGTAGGTTGAGATTACAAATCCGTCTCCTGAGTTAACAATGAGGATAAATCCTTATTTCTTTGAAGTTTTAGTAGAGAAGATGGAGACTATGAATCTCTTCTCCACGAATTCTTATTTCCTCGATATTTCAGTGGAATAGGTTGAGATTACAAATCCCGTCTCCCTAAGTTAACAATGAGGATAAGTCCTTATTTCTTTGAAGTTTCGTAGAGAAGATGGAGACTACGAATCTCTTCTCCGAATTCTTATTTCTCGAAGTTCCGTGGAGTAAGTAAATCAAAGAAATCGATCGGCATTCTTGATGTTCTGGGGCTGATTGAAGATAACAAGTCTGGCGTTCTGTTTGCGGGGATCAGTTGAAAATAGTAGATTTGACATTCTGAAGTTGCGGGAAGCGGTCGAAGGCGTCGGTTTGGTAATCCTTGAGTTTGCAGGATCAGTTGAAAATAGCAGATTTGACATTCACGAAGTTGCGAGCGGATCGAAGGCGTCGGTTTGGTAATCCTTGAGTTTGCGGGGATCAGTTGAAGATAGCGGTTTGACATCCACAAAAGTTCTGAGAAGCGATCGAAGACATCGATCTGGTGATCCACGAGTTTGATGATCAGTTGAAGATAGCGGTTTGACATCCACGAAGTTCTGAGAGCGGATCGAAGACATCGATCTGGTGATCCACGAGTTTGCAAGGATCGATTGAAATAATAGAGTTGGAAAGTCGGCAATCGATGTTGGAGGAGCGATTGAAGATAGTAAGTCGGCAATCTTGATGTTGCGGGAAGCAGATTAAAGATAGCAAATCGGTAATCGATGTTGCGAGGAAGCGATTGAAGATAGCGAATCGGCAATCGATGTTGCGAGGCGATTGAAGATAGCGAATCGGCAATCGATGTTGCGAGGCAGATTGAAGATAGCAAGTCGGCAATCCTGATGTTGCAGGAGCAGATCGAAGATAGTAGGTCTGGCATCCCTGATGTTGCAGGAGCAGATTGAAGATAGCAGATCGAAGACATCAAATCTTATCTCTCTAAGTTTACATTGGAGCAGATTAAAATGACAAATCATATACCTCGGAAGTCGTAGTGGAGTGGACCAAAGCGACAAGATGTGGTAGGCAGAAATGAGGTTACTTGAAGAAGAGAGCACCAAAGAAGTTAAGACTCGGCAAGGCCGGGCAAATTGGTCATTCTTAAATGTCTTTGCTCCATTCTCATTACACGACAATGAGCAAAGAGGGGCAGCTGTCATAGCCCAATTTTGCCCGGGCTTACAAGCCCATTTTGCCCAGCCCAATTACAAACCCGAATGGCCCAATTTACAAACAGGCCCAAAACATTTAGATTTTTCAGAAAAATTTAGGGTTTCTAAAACCCTAAATTAAGCAACTACCTCCCTTGCTTACGCCTTGACATCCACTTGCTCTCTCTCTGCCAACCACCTTTGTCAAGCTCCACTTGCACCGTCCATACCTGCAAGAACAAGAGAACCATAACAACGACAATGGCGAAGAAATAATAATAAAAGAAACAATTGTAAAAGGCTATAAAGGTCATACAAATCGATTAAAGGGGTTTTTCAATTAATTTCTTTGTAAAAAGGGATTTTACGAATTCAAAAAGAAAAAAAGCGAACATTCGTGAATCGAAAACCAAGTATAATTTTAGAAGGTTGATTTCATTTTTTTTTTGTTATTAACTCTGCTTTCATTTATCTTTCATTTTTTATTCTTTATTTTTTAAGATATTTTTAAACTAAATCGACAAAAGCGAAAAGAACTCACACGAACCACAGGGTCACGTTGTGAGTCTTCCTCCGTTGTCGAAGTCGGATCGAAGGCCAAAGGGAGGGTTTCTTTTTTCTTTATTCGGCTCTTCGGAGCCCGAAGGCATGGTCTTCGAAAGGGGGGTCAAAACGGGGCACAAAGGCCAATCCCTACGCCTTGTTGTCCACTGGACTGGTGGTGGCGTGACGGGAGACGGAAGGGAGCCTACCGTCGGACAAAAATGAAGATAGGAGGGAAGGAGGAGAAGCCTTAAAGTTTTAATTTTGTTTTCTTTCTTATTTTTTGAACTTTGAAGGAAACAAAGCAGGAAATGGGTTTAAAGACATTCAATAAAACGACGCCGTTTTAATTTAAAAGTACTGCGCATATTCCTTCAAAAGGGATTTTGTGCTATGGGTCCTTCTCTTTTGCGCGCCACTCGATCGACTCCCATCTAGCATTTTCTTTTTAAATTGGCCTGTTATTTTATTTCACTTTTGATTTGATCGCGCCTTGGCGATTGAAGCAGCACTTGTCCAGGGGTGGGTTATTCACCCATTTGGTCCCTATAAGTTTAAGCGCATGACACTATGGTCTCCGCGCCCCTTTTTAGATTTGTTGCATTTTAACCTTGACTTTTATTACATTTTCAATCTGGTCCTTAATTTGCTAAGCGAGTTTGTTTATTTATTTGTTTTCTTTAAAAAATCATGTTATTCTTATTATTATTATTTTATTAATACCATACTATTATTATTAGTATTACTACTCTTATTTTATTACTATTGCCATTTTTATTTAATTATTATCACTACTATTATCTTATTTATATTATTATTACTATTCATTTTCGTTATTATCATTATTTTATTTTTATTACTATTATTCATTACTTTATTTTCCTTATTATTTTATATGCTATTATTCTTTATTTTATTAGTGTTGTCTTATTATTATTTTTATTATCATTTTATTATTATTGTTAATTTTATTATTTCATTATTATTATTATTATTTTACTATAATTATCCTTATTATCACATTTTACTTTCATTATTATAATTATTATTATTATCGTTATAATTCTTATTTATTTCATTTCTATCTCTTTTATTACTTTTACCTATTGTTTCCCTTTTAAATTATATAGCTTATTTGTTCTATTTCTTCTATTTTTGCCGTTAAGTATTACTCTTTATTATTATTCCGCTATGCTTGTTAATATCATGATTTGTTTCTTCTTACAAATTGATGTTATATTAGTTTTCACCGATACATAAATGATTCTTTCATAAAGGCAATATTTATTATTAAAGATTTGAGAAATCGAGCCCTAACTTCTTGGGTTCTAATTTTTCTCGTTTAATCTAAACAACGGAATATCCCTTTTAAAAAAATTGCAATATAAATTTTAAACAAAACACTTAATCTCGGGTATTTGAAATGTCGCGCCCTAACTTACTGGACACGACATCTAGATACCCCGAGATAAGTATTTAAAAATAGAGGCAATCTTCCGTATTCGAAATCTCGAGAAATCGAGCCCTAACTTACTGGGTTCCAGTTTCTCATTTGACGAATAACAGAATATCTTCTTCAAACTTAAAACTGAGTTTTAAAATTAAAAGACGGGCTTAGTTTCGGGAGTCTAAAGTATTGAGCCCCAACTTCTTGGACATGATGCTTTATCTCTTGAAAATAAGAAGTCTTAACATCCTTCAATTCCTTCAAATTTTGAAAATAAAAGCGATGTATTTTGAACCCTTTCAAAGTTTTCAACAAATCGACATCAATCAATCGATTTGGTACCGATTTGAGGCGTGTCGAGGTGCTAATCCTCCCTCGCATGTAATCGACTTTCAAACCCGTTTTATCAAAGTTCGTGGACCAAAAAGCACTTTTTAGTAAATTAAATGTTTTATTAAAACAATGGTGATCCGATCACACCAAATAAAGATCGGTGGCGACTCCTTCCTTTTCTTTTCAAAAATTGAGTCGTAGCGTCATTTCTGTTTTATCAAAAAATGGTTCGACAAACACATTAGATATCATATTATAGAACTTGTGGTATAATTATATTTTAGTTTATAAAATAGGGTATGTAATCAATAATTTATTTTATGTAATCGGTCATTACATAAAGTTGTCGATTAATTTACAATTAAAATTATTTATCATTGAACTATTTTAGATGTTTGAATTTGGTTCTGAAATTATTAAAATTATAAATTTAGTTAGAAATCTTTTATATTCATGTGTAATCACAGGTACGTAAGGTCACAATATCACCTTTGGGCCATTCCATAAACCATTCAGTGACTATTCAGGGAGATGAGACATATCTCCAAAAATTGGTGGTCAAGCCCCTTCATGAACCGTTTAATGGCTATTCATAGAGGTGAGTCATATCTCCAAAAATTGATAGTTGGGACCCTCTATGAATTGTTCAGCAGCCCTCCGTAGAGGTGAGGCATAACACCAAAAATCGACAATCGAGCTCCCCATAACACCAAAAGTCAATGACTACAATCCATCAAACTAAAAAGTGAAGGTCATATAAGACAAACGAAAGCACTACCATCAATATACCAATAAAAAAAATTTAAGTCAAGACTTGGATTCAGTTCAATAGTACCATACACGATATGACTTATCAAGGTATCTACCCACAGTAAAGGCCCCCCTTCCACCAAGAGTTCATTTTCATTTCACTAAAGATTATTCATCGAACGGTAGCTCGCTTTATTACATTAGTATAGTCCTAAATAGTTTCTATTGCCTCAGGATTACCTTAATTTCAAATAATTGCTTTAAGCATAATTTAAATACTAATGAACAATTGCAACGCTAGCACGACTCTAAATATTTGTAAATTACCATAATTTTTGTAAGAAAAATAGAAGCAAATAGTTCTACATCAAATTGTCCTCGTCCACGACACATGCAAGATCTGATATTACATTAGAATTTTGAAAAACAGAGAATGATTTAAACTAAATGAAAAAGAGAGGGAGTCATTGCAGACATAATCAACTTATGCTACCAATCTTAAGAACCAAAACATCAACTTACTATACCATGATGAAGGATTTTATAACCACATCAGGTATCGGAATTAAAATTCAATTATCCAAGGGAATCTAAGGGATAACATCTGAAGGAAATTCAGATTGTTCAAGAACAAATTTTAAATTTCATGGCGGATTAGGTATCCAATCAGCTGAACCACTAAAGCCATTGAAAGCTTGGTAGAATATTATGTTCCAATGCTACAAATTCAACTTTAGTTTCCTTCATTACAGTTTACCTATATATAGAAAGCTTAGGATACCACACAAGATATACATAACATTCTATCCAACATAAGAAAGTCTTGTCTGAGCATGCAGGAGCAACTCAATATTCAAACTTCAATCCTCTTGAGCTCGATTCACGCCTTTGCACCTTAGATTGTCAAGTTCTTCTCTAAGAAGATGAGCGACATTTGCTTGCTTATATTTCGGTGTTTTACAAGGTATACTAAGCTGAGACAAGCCCTTATGCATATAATTAGTTAGCTCTATAAGATGTTGGAAATCAACTATAGTTGGCTCCCCACAATTGTTACCTCCTCCAACATAGCTTGGTCATCTCTTGGCTTTTCTACATTAAAGCTGCTTCCCGACTTCATGCTCAATATCTTGAGCCACATCGAACAAAGGACTTGATTTTCAAGTCTTGATTGAATAAGGGTTAAAAGGTTCTTTGGTGCCTTTTCAAAAACTTAAAGGTTAAGGGACAAGGTTGCTAGTGCCTTTTCAAAACCTAAAGGTTAAGGGACAAGGTTGCTAGTGCCTTTTGAAAAACTTAAGGGTTAAGGGACAAGGTTCTGGTGCCTTTTCAAAAACTTAAGGGTTAAAGGACAAGGTTAGAAGACCATTTAGTTGGCCTTTGTTCAACCTATAAAAGGGCTATGTAATTCTCATTTAAGACATTCAGACTTTAATGAAATTTTATAAACAGTGTCCATTTGAGTGAGTTTATCTCCTCTCTATTGACTTATCGAGCTTTGCTTGTGGCGTCAATCATTTCTCATCCATCAAATTATACCAATGGTTCTTATCTTTTTAGATAACGGGTCTTGGTCCATATTGATTACCATTTTTCACCTTAAACATTATAGAATACGGGGTGACACATATTTGTGTTGAATCGATTCTTGTTTAAGTTCTTTTATCCATCTCCATCAAAATTATCCTTTACCTATTTTTTTATTTATCTATTTTCATTTCTTTTCATCAAACAGAACCCTTTCTTATTTTTATTCACTTAAAGCTTCCGCAAATTCATCCATATTTTTTTGATTATTTTTTCGAAGGCTTGATTCCTCCTGGTAGATGATTGGGCAACCCGCTTACGTTTCGACTCACCCTGAGCCGGCTCGTATCATCTGGTATCAGAGCTACAAAACGAGGACTGTCGACGACCATCGTGAAGCGGAAGTTAGTCAAGTAAGTTCAAAAACAAAGTTCGTAAAAAAATTTCAAGTTGTAATTTTTGTTTCTTGTATTTCATTATAGTATATTTGAAGTTCAAAAAAAAAAAATACAAAATTCAAAAAAAATATCTGAGTAAAAAAATTAATTATAAAAATATATGAATACAAAAAAAGGAAGTTAAAAAAAAGTCAAAAAAAGGTCTGAAGTTTGCAAGTTTTGCTTTACTTTCATATTTCAAACCCGATCTTAAAAAAAAAATTACCATCATTCAAGTTCTCATCATTTCACCCCAACGCCACACATACCATTTTTTTTTCTTTTTCAACCTCTCCTATACCTGTAAATCATTTAACCCTTGCAACTAACTTGAAGCCGACCCTCAAGCCGCAATAAGTCTTTTGAAACAAAGTACGAATTTGTGAGACGAGATTGAGCAGTAAAAAGGCATGAGAGTACTCATTAGAGAAAAAGCCACAAAATGAGTGAAACACGAGTGTGAGTGATTTTTCTTTGTGAGTGACTTGTGAGTATTGTGGTAAGGTATTTTTTAACTTTTCTATTTATGCTTATTTTTTTCTTTGTAACATATTTCTTTCACAATGATAGCATGTCTCTAGATTTCGAAAGAAGAAGTCTTTGTAGATGGCGATTGGTTCGATCCATTATCCAACCAAAGCAGCGAAGCAATCAAAAGCGAGGCCTTAGAGATCAAGGATACTTTAATGGCGTCAAGAGGATTAACAAGTCAAACATTCCACCATTTAAAGGTAGAGCCGTCCGGAGGTATACATTGAATGGGAAAAGAATGTAGATTTGGATTTGAGGATCACAACTACTCGGAAAGCAAGAAAATAAGGCTTGCGGTAAACAACTTCTACGATTATGCCACGACTTGGTGGGATCAATTCACCACGATTGAAAATGAAGCGGAGAATATCCAATATGCGTGGCTCGAAATGAAAGATGCAATGTGCAAGCGGTTCCTTCCATCTTCCTATCATCGAGGCGAACTTTTTCAACACAAAGGGCGAGTTAAGATCGATGCGGCAATACGACCAAGGACTATTCTAGAAGAGATTATTCTGGGACTCCCACTCAACGAGGCCTTGAGGCGGAGAGAAGAAAGTTCTGAGCTTGATCCCTTTCAAAGCGACGAATGAGAAAGCACGAGTTATTCCTCGTATACCTCGATGAAGTCACGCACGAAGAATTTTACACAAAAGAACGAACGAGACTTTTATGAGAAAATGACCTCCTTCTTTGAATCAAATCCTTCTCTTTTTGACTCTTTTGAAACATCTATGAGTTGTAACGAAAATTGAAAAAGAGGAAGAAGTCAAAGAAGAAATCGAGATTGAGAGAAAAAGAGAAAAAGAAGAAAATAAGATTGAAAAAGAAAGAAAAGAAGTTGAGATAGAAAAAGAAGTGAAAGAACAAGATGAACAAGAAAAAGATAGAGTTGATGCGACTAAACCACTTGAAGATTGTTTTTCTTCTGTTTTTTCATTTCAGGTTCTCGACATATCGCACAAAAGCCTACAAATTCAATACCTCCCAGAAGAGCGACATTTTTCTTTGATTGAAAGAGGTAAAGTTGAAGGTGAAGTTGAACCTCCCGATCCAAAAGGTAAGGAAGGTAAGTGTTTTGAAACAATTTCGACTCCACCAAATTTTTCTAATGAATGTAAAAATGTGGATAACACCGTCATTTGCCATCCCTTGAGTCATTTTTATGTTTTAAATGATGGTAAGACAAGTTTGTCAAATCAAGGAAATTATTGTGTTGCAAAGAATGAAAGTAGATGTGAATATTCAAGACTCGATAAGGTATGATGATGACTTTTCTTTCAATCCCCATTTGTTTGATTGTGGATGTTACGAGATTTATTCATTGTCCAGTATAGAATCTTTGAGATTTCATAAATCTATTTTAAAACACGCTAAGAATTTTGATCATTCGATCTTGAACATACATAATTCTTTTTGGTTTAACATGCTTGATTTTTCGAAACCATTGATTCCTTTTGTTTTAATTAATCAAACACATGTTTTTAAGCGGAATATGTTTTGTATCATCCGGTATATTTTATGGAAAAATCAAGTATCAACAATTGTGTGTGAGAAATTCCCATCGATTCGATACTTGGTCTCGAATAAGGAAACGAATTTTGTCAACCTTGTTTTCAATTTTATTTGTTCCTTAAGCAAATTTTGTGTTTGTACATGCAATTCGTGTACATGGAGTCCCCATTTTGTTTAAAAAGGTTGATTAGTGAGTAAAGCATCGACTACATTACATGCACGAGGAGAGAAGGTTAATCTTGATCGAGCAAGGTAAATTCGATCTTCATGTTTGACTTGTGAAGATAAGCAAGGTAAACGGTCTCTATCTTTTTGCGCCTAAAGGTAAGTCTTCTAAAATAGTTGATATATTTTTGCTCTCTTGGATGATGACATGCATTATGTTGATGAATTGCCTTTTGCAAAGCAATTAGATCATGATATGCTTAGTCGTTCAATTTGCTTCTTCATGATCTATCTGTTTTGGATATTGATAGAACACATGGTGTTGATTTCATTTTGTAAAGCATTTAGATCTTGATATGTTCAAATGTTTAGTTCGCCTATTAATGGTCTATCTGCTTTAATGATTGACAAAAGATTCTTGTGTTCGATACTTGTTACAATTCATGTCGTTGGTTCCTTATTTACGTACAAAGCAAGGTTTGGATGTTCAACTTGAGTGCCATATGCACTTTCTCCACTACTTGTTTATGGCGAATATATCTACCTTTTGGTGTGCTACTCGCATGATCATCTTGTCTTGTGGAATCCATTTAGATCGTATGCATGCTTTGAAGCTTATCGCTTTTGTTCCAAAATTTTGACAAGGCATTGATCCTTTTGTATGATAAAGTGCTTATGCTTGTCCGCATGCGATTTATTTGTTTGGTGTTGTTTTTATTGGGTTGCAAGTATGCTTAAAACATTTCTTGCTAATTCTTGAATTTTCTTTTCGGTATTGCGATTATCATCCATCCGTTTGATCGAGGAAAGGCGAGCAAGGAGTTTTGTTCGGACAACCAATGGGTCGATTCGAGGGCGAATCGCCTTGAAGAGGAGGGATGATATGAGCAAGCTTGAACAACTCAATATTCAAACTTCAATCCTCTTGAGCTCAGATTCACGCCTTTGCACCTTAGATTGCCAAGTTCTTCTCTAAGAAGGCGAGCGGCATTTGCTTGCTTATATTCGAGTGTTTTACAAGGTATACTAAGCGAGATGAGCCATTATGCGTATAATTAGTTAGCTCTATAAGATGTTGGAAATCAACTATAGCTGTCTCCCCACAATTGTTACCTCCCCAACATATCTTGGTCATCTCTTGGCTTTTCTACATTAAACTGCTTCCGACTTCATGCTCAATATCTTGAGCCACATCGAACAAAGGACTTGATTTTCATGTCTTCGGTTGAGTAAGGGTTAAAGGTTCTGGTGCCTTTTCAAAAACTTAAAGGTTAAGGGACAAGGTTCTGGTGCCTTTTCAAAACCAAAAGGTTAAGGGACAAGGTTGCTAGTGCCTTTTGAAAACTTAAGGGTTAAGGGACAAGGTTGCTGGTGCCTTTTCAAAAACTTAAGGGTTAAAGGACAAGGTTAAAAGACCATTTAGTTGGCCTTTGTTCAACCTATAAAAGGGTTATGTAATTCTCATTTAAGACATTCAGACATTAATGAAATTTTATAAACGTTGTTCATTTGAGTGGGTTTATCTCCTCTCTATCTTTTCGTCTGAGTTTCGTTTTGACTTATCGAGCTTTGCTTGTGGTGTCAATCGTTTCTCATCCATCAAATTATACCAACGATTCTTATCTTTTTAGATAACGGGTCTTGGTCCATATCGATTACCATTTTTCACCGTAAACATTATAGAATACGGGGTGACACATATTTGTGTTGAATCGATTCTTGTTTAAGTTCTTTTATCCATCTCCATCAAAATTATCCTTTACCTATTTTTTATTTGTCTATTTTCATTTCTTTTCATCAAACCGAACCCTTTCTTATTTTATTCATAAAGCTTCCATAAATCCATCCATACTTTTTTGATTATTTTTCAAAGGCTTGATTCCTCCTCGTGAGCGATTGGGCAACCCACATACATTTCGACTCACCCGAGTCGGCCCGTATCAGGTACAAAAAGAGTTCGTTATCATACGAAACAGGTGAAGTTGCCACACTTACAGATCACTAAAATTTTACAACAATGATGGAAATGTCATCCTTGCTGTTTCTCTTAACAGCTTCCTCAGTTAGGTGCTTTGCAGCAGATCGAGCATCCTTAATGCCTTTGATAGCATCGACAGCTTCTTGGTTTGACATTGCCTGGAATTTAAGGAACGGATCATTAAATCTCAGGTTCAACACGCAGGTTCAATAAAAGAAAAATGTGATTAGACAAGGCTTACCTTCCATAAACCATCACTAGCCAATATTATGAGGTGGGTATCATCGTCGATTGTTTCAATGCTCACATCTGGCTCCGAAGTAAGATGTTTCTTTAAACTCTTGTCACCGAATGCTCTCGCCACCGCAAGCTGACCGTCAACACGCGCGACATCCCCTGAAACAAAAACAATATCAGGAAAAGATGGTGTAACCTTGAACGTCATCCCCAAAAGACCAGGCACCCATTACCTGGAAAGTTCGAAACGAAACCGCCTCTATTTTCAATACTCTCCCTTTCAGAAGCGGGCTCATGGTCAACTGAAAGCTGCTTAGCCACACCGTTCTTAGAAATCATAGCCCGGGAATCGCCAACATTTGCTATTACCAGCTTCTGGCAATTGATCAATATTGCTGTCACTACCGTTGAACCCCCTTTGCCCAAATCAATGGTTCTGTTTTGATGGGGGAGCTTTTATTTTGTTTGTTTGTGAATTTTTTTGGGGGGGTCCAAAGTAAAATTAAAGAGCGACCCACCAGTGTTTTGGCCGCTTCTGCGTTAGGTCAACAAACTAGCAATTGCATGTATTATAAAAATTGAAAAACTTTGTCATGGGTAAAGATAAAAAAAAATTGAGTATTAAAAATATAATTTTATTATTTGAATAATCTATATTTTGTAAATTTTAAAAAATTAAATCAAAATTTTATTAATTTCAAAGTAATAAAATATAATTTTATTTTTCTTAATTTAAAATTTTAAAATATTTTAAAAAATTTAAATAAAAATTTTCCAGTAACACAAAGATAACTAATACGCCCTAGAGTTTACGGAGATTGTTGTGGTCCCATCCAACATTGGGTTAGTGGGGTGGGGGCAATTATTTTGCAAAGACAATGGCTATAGATGGGATGGAAAGTTTCGCGTATGTTTAAACTATCCTCATCAAATTCACCTTTGCATAAAATGTCAATTAGGTTAAAATTTAAATTTTATTTTATTTTATTATTAAAATCAATAACTTTCAAAGTTAAAATTATAAGATAGGAGTTTATTTAATTATAAAAATAATTTAAAGACTTGTTGAGATCGATACACCATTACAAATCATTATTTGACTACTATTTATAAGAACTAATTGGGTCAGTGTAAAATTTTAGGTCTAAATTTTAGACTCAAACTTGACCAACTCAAAAAATAGCTAAAATTTTGCTCAAACCCGACCCATATTAAAAATGTTAAACTCGAATCCAACGACTTGTCCATATTAGTTTTTACATTATTTTTATATAAAAATAAATTTAAAAATATAATGTCGAAACCATTCTTTTGTTTGAAAAGCGGGCCGACTTTAAAAGGAAAAGCGAATCGCCACCAATCTTTTTTGAAGTGTGATTGGGTCACTTTTGAAAACGTTTTGGTCTGCGAATTTTAAGAAAATGGGCTCAAAAGTCGATTCTGCATACGAGGAAGGATTAGCACCTCATAGCATAAAATTGGTACCGTATTGATTGATTAATGTCCTTAATATCGAAAGTTTGAAAATATTTTAGAGTAGGGAAAAAAATATTCAAATGACTCGTATTGGATATCAAAACTCTCTTGTTAGAAAAGTGAAATATCATATCCAAAGACGATAGGACACGATGCTTCAAACTCTCGATCCCAAGATCATTTTATGATTTCCAAAATACGTGGAGTGCAAGCGAAAAGGGTATTTCACTATTTGGCTAAAACTAAAATCGAAACCGAAACACGATTAGAGTGCGATTTTTGAATTTCAATCATGAAATATTGCCCTTATTTAAGGAATATGATAAAAAGAATTTGGGAAGGACATCTCGTTGTTAGGATGAGCAAAAAATCGAAACCAGCCACGATTGAGTGCAATTTCTTGAACTTCAAACACGAAACATTGCCTCATTTTCAAAAATATGATCAAGATCTTCAAAGGACATTTAGCGATCTCGAGCGAGCGAAAGTCGAAACCCGGCCGCGATTGGAGCACGATTTCCGAACTTCCCAAACACACAAAATTACCTTTATGAAACATGATCAAAATCTTTAAATGATATTTAGTGATCTAGATGAGCGAAAAATCGAAACCCGGCCACGATTGAGCGCGATTTCACGAACCTCCAATCACGTAATGTTACCTTTGTAAAATCCCTTTTTATGAATTTTGGAAAAAAAGGTAAACTCGTTAAGGTGTCATTCAAAATCATTGACCAGCATGGGATAACAAGGACAAAAAAAATATAAATTTCAATAGTAAATTACCAAAAAATAAAAATAATGAAGGTATCAAAAATAACAAAAGGAGCAACATTAATATTGTTAAAGAAACATAAAATAATAACCATAATAACAACAAAATAATAGAGACCTATGTATACACATAATTAATATGGTAATAAAATAACGATAAACATATTAAAAATAACGATAAATATAATAATAATAACAACGGATATAATACGACTTAATAATATTAATAATAATATATAATTAAAAGAATTAAAGCAAATAAGAATATAATAATAATAATAATAATAATAATAATGATAATGATAATAATAATAATAGTAATAATAAAATAAGAAAATTAGAAAATAAGAAAATGATAGTTATTGATAAAATAGTAAAAAAAAAAACTTGATAACAATAAAATAATAAATATAATCAAAAAAAAATTTACAGTAAACAAGGATATATATATATGTATTGATGATAATAAAAAAAAATTAATTTAATGATAAAATAACCTAATAACTAAAAAAAAGGACTAAATTGGGCTAAAAACCGAACATTTGGGGTCAATTTTGAAAACAAATAATGATAGGGGGTAAATTGTAATGCGCGCGCATCTTAGGGGGACCAGAGGTGCAATAATTCCCATTCTGTAAAACGCAGCGCACCATAGAGGACTTAATTGAAATCATAAAGAAATTTTTGGGCCGAATCGTAAATAAAAAACAATTGATTTTAAAACCAGAAAAAGCGGAGGGGCTAAGCGCGCAATTAGCCCTCAAGCAAAACTCGGGATCCTAGCCCACAGTGCGGGTGGGTCGGTCGAGGCCCAAAACGACGTCGTTTGGCCTCACCTTATATAAAAGCAGTGCTGTTTAAAAAGCAAGATAAAGAAAAAACCTTTGCAAAATTTCATTTCCCCACATTTGGAAAAAAAAATGAGGAGCTCTCCTCCCCCTTCCCATGCGATTTCCGTTTGCTCCGGTAGTCGTCGTGCGTCGTCGCCCACACGTGAATGGTGGTAGAAATCTGAGTAATTTTTAAAAAAAAACCTTCGTATGTATATTTTTAAAAGAAAGCATTTGAAAAGGAAAAAAAATAAAACAAAATAAAAATAAAAGCAGAATAGGAAAAAAAAACCTTCGTTTTTTTGATTCTCTGAACTCTTTGTTTACAAGTTTGTTTTCTCTTTTCCTCTCTCCAAAACCTAGATCCCCGACTTGATTTACATTATGGCTTTTATAGCCTTTGTTTTATCTTCTTTTCTCCTTTGCGAGAGCGTGCTAATATTTGAATCTGAGACGTGGCGTGGTGGCACAGTGTCTGGTGGCGCAAGATCTTGGCGCAAAGTCTTTAATGAACGTCGTCTTGGCGTTAGGTTTCATTAGGGTTTACGAAACCACAAGCAAACCCTAGGATATTGGGCTTAGTGGAAATTTGGGCCTTTGTTTTTTGTTTTATTGGGCGTATTTCTTTTTTAAAAAATTGGGCCTTACAGTGCCCTCTTTGCTCATTGTCGTTACAGCGAGAATAGAAACAAAGACTTTAAAGGACCAATTTTGCCCTAACTTGCTCGATCTTGACTTCTTGATGCTTCCTTTTTCGGTAGCTTTATTCCACCTTGCATTCCGAGGTGTGGAAGTTTTGTCTCGATCTGCTATCTTTGCTTTGCTCCCTCCTCCTTTCGGTGGAGATAAGGCTTGCTATCTTCGATCTGTTCCCTCTCTTAGTGGGGATAAGATCGTATTCTTCGATCTACTCCATTGCCGTCGTGGAGATAAGACGCAACTTCGATCTGCTCCACTCCTTTCAGTGGAGATAAGATCCGTATCTTCAGCCTGCTCCACTCCTGTTCAGTGGAGATAAGGCTTCAATCTTCGATCTGCTCCACTCCTGCTCAGTGGAGATAAGATCTCGCTGATCTGCTCTACTCCTCCTTCGGTAGAGATAAGATCTGCTTGCTTCAATCCGCTCCACTCTGCTTTCGGTGGAGATAGGATTTGTCTTTTAATCTGCTTTCTACTCACCTTTCGGTAGAGATAAGATCTGCTATCTTCAATCCGCTCCTCTCCTTTCGGTGGAGATAGGATCTACTATCTTTTTGCTCCACTCGATCGGTGGAGATAAAGGCTTCTTCGATCTGCTCTACTCACCTTTCGGTAGAGATAAGATCATTATCTTCAATCCGCTCCACTCTTGCTCGGTGGAGATAGGATCTACTATCTTTAGCCTACTTCACTCCCTTTCGGTGAAGATAAGGTTTGGAATCTTCGATCTGCTCTACTCACCTTTCGAGATAAGATCTATGGTCTTCAATCCGCTCCTCCTGCTCGGTGGAGATAGGATCTACTATCTTCTTTCTTCACTCACCTTTCGGTGAAGATAAAATTTGGAATCTTCGATCTGCTCTACTCCTACTCGGTGAGATAAGATCTATAGTATTCAATCCGCTCCACTCCTTTCGGTGGAGATAGGATCTACTATCTTTAGCTTCTTCACTCCCTTTCGGTGAAGATAAGGTGGAATCTTCGATCTCTCTACCTTTGCTTAGTAGAGATAAGATCTATGGTCTTCAATCCGCTCCACTCCTTTTCGGTGGAGATAGGATCTACTATCTTTAGCTTTCTTCCTCCCTTTCGGTGAAGATAAAGGTGGAATCTTCGATCTGCTCTACTCACTTTCGGTAGAGATAAGATCTGCACTCTTCTGTAACTCCCATTAACCTTGCTACATTGCCCTCTGAGGAACCTACCTGTAGAAGTGATTTCATGGGGTCTATGCATATGTCAAATGATTAGGATGTCGTGAAAGATGCTCCTAACCATATGTATCATGAATGTTATGAATGGATGCAAAATGTCATGGGAATGATCCATTTTTAACATTTGAAATTATTGCTTCTTTGTTTATTAAGGTGACCCCTGACGTATGTCTTCTCTATTCAGCTGATACTTTTAACAACTAATCTAAAGATGTCGTCACCGCTTAAACCCTTATCTCAAGTCTCTGAGCCCTTTTAAGCCTGGTTAGTTCTAAACAATTGTCCTGTTTCGGATTCTTGTATTTTTAGAAACTTTCGAGTAGTGCATAAAACTTCTTTTGTGAAAGTATTATTAGTTCAAGAATCATTATTTCAAGGGAAATGCTTGAAACAAGGCGTAGAAATGAATAAAACTGAAATTTATTCGGGATAAAAACCCATGAAGAATAGGTTGAACAAGGAAAACAAATTCTATTAAGGTACAATATGAGTAAGAATGGTATTGATGCCCAGGATATCACGATCGAGCTTTTACAGATGTATTTCTTGAAGACCACTCAGTTCAACACGTGTCTAGAAGATCCCTAGTACCTTGTAGATGCCCCAAGACGTAACATATCTCCTCATTGTTGATTCAAGTATAGCGAAACTACTGTATGCCCTCTCAGGAGTTGATCATACTTTGAGCCGCCCTTTTTTTTTTTGGGTTTTCAACTCAAAGCCTCTTTGGTCTCAAGCGCCCTCTGCGGGTTTTCGCTTTGGCCTCTCCAGTTTGTTTGTTTTTTTTTTTTGAACTCAAGATGCCCCCTTTGAGGGGTTTTCGTCTTGGTCCACTTTCAAGCGAAGTACTTCTTGACTGAGTCTGCGTTAATCGGATTTGGCAGACTTTTACCGTCCATCTCGGCTAGTATCAAGGCTCCTCCAGAAAAGGCCTTCTTTACAACATAGGGTCCTTCCCAATTAGGCATCCACTTTCCTCTGAAGTCCTTTTGCATAGGGAGGATCTGTTTCAACACCAAGTCTCCTTCATGGAATACTGGGGGTGGACTTTCTTATTATGGCTCGCATCATCCGCTTCGATACAATTGACCATGGCGAATAGCTCTTAGCCTCTTTTCCTCAATTAGATTCAGGTGATCATATCGAGCTTGAACCCATTCCGCTTCATCAACTTTAGCTCGACAAAACCGGAGTGAAGGGATCTCCACTTCAATAGGCAAAAGCGCTTCCATCCCATAAACCAACGAGAAAGGAGTTGCCCGGTATAGGTCTAACCGATGTTCGATAGGCGTAGAGGCAAGCGGTAACTTTTCATGCCAGTCCTTGTAGGTCTCAACCATTTTCCCCACAATTTTCTTGATATTTTTATTAGCCACCTCAACTGCTCCATTCATCTTTGGGTGATATGGCGACGAGTTATGGTGCTTAATGTTGAAGCGATCGAGACTTACGCTATCGCTTTATTGTTTAAGTTTAGTGCATTGTCGGACACGATCCTTTACGGCATCTAGTAGCGACAAATGATCTCCTTCTTCAAAAACTTGCTAGCTACTTTGTCTTCGTGATATTAGCATATGAAGCGCCTCTACCCATTTGGTGAAGTAATCAATGACCACGAAGATGAGCGATGTCCATTAGAAGCTTTCGGTGAGATTGGCCCAATAACATCCATGCCCCACATTGAGAAAGACCATGGAGAAGTCATAACATGAAGAGGTGAAGGAGGCACATGGATCTTGTTTCCATAAACGACACTTATGGCACTTCTTGGCATAACGAATGCGATCTCCTTCCATCGTGGACCCGATAATACCGAATCTCATGATTTTCACGCCATCGTAAACCCATTGGCATGTGTTCCACAGACCCCATCATGGACTTCTTCCAGGATTTTCCTAGCTTCAACAACATCCACACATCGAGCAACACTTGATCCCTCCTCTTTTATCTGGGATCTCTCCATCTAGGATATAGTCGTTGGCAAGTCTTCTCAATGTCTTCTTATCATTTCGATTAAACTTGATCGGGATATTCACGGTTTTCACATATTGCGAATATCATAGTACCAAGGATGATTATCTCTCTCTTCCTCTTCGTCAATATTGAAACAATGAGTCGGAGCCCCGCAAATACTCATTTGGATAGGCTTCATACCCTCCTGCTCATTCACTTTGATCATAGAAGCTAGAGTGGCCAAAGCATCAGCCATCTGGTTTTCATCCCGCGGGAGGTAGAAGAATGTAATATCATCAAACTCCTCAATTAGTTCCAAGACTAACTTTCGATAGCTGATCAGTTTGGGATCTCTTGTTTCCCATTCTCCTTTGAGCTGATATATGACAAGAGCAGAGTCTCCGTATACCTCTAGCACCTTAACCTTGTGGTCTATGGCTGCTCGGATCCCCATGATACACGCTTCGTATTCTGCCATGTTGTTTGTGCAATCGAAGTCCAACTTGCAAGTGAATGGATAGTGTTCTCCATTTGGGGATACTAGGACTGCCCCAATTCCATTACCAACGGCATTTGATGCTCCATCAAAGTTCATCTTCCAGGGACGATCTTCTAAGATATCTTCTTCAATTGTAGCTACAAACATCAGATCTTCATTAGGAAAATCGAAATTAAGGGGCTCATAATCATCTAGCGCCCTGCTGGCCAAGAAATCTGCTATTGCACTCCCCTTCACCACTTTTTAGTTCACATAGACAATGTCGAACTCCGAGAGAAAAATTTGCCATCGGGCCATTCTTCCATTCAGGGCCATCGACTCCATCATGTATTTGAGAGGGTCCAATTTGAGATTAACCAAGTCGTGTGGTATAACATGTCTTGCCTCAACCTCCGAGTTGTCCGGACCAATGCACAACACAATTTCTCAATTGGCGAGTATCTCATTTCACACTCGGTGAATTTCTTCTTGAGGTAATATATCGCCTTTCTTTCCTCCTGTCTCATCATGTTGGCCTAGCACACATCCCATTGAGTTATCGAACAACATCGGATACAAAATCAAGGGTCTATCGGACTGGGAGGCATTAATCTTTGGGGTATTGGACAAATATTGTTTGATCTTGTCAAGCGCCTCAGCATTCATCATCCCAAATGCACGGATTATGCTTCTTAAGGAGGCGGAATATTGGATCACATTTCTCGATCAATTCTGAAATAAACCGAGCGATGTAATTCAATCTCCTAGAAAACCTCGGACCTCCTTCCGAGTCTTGGCGGAGGCAATTTTGTCTGACCTTGACTTTATCCGGATCTACCTCGATTCCTTTTGCCTGACCACGAAACCCAATAGCTTCCCGACCGAGCCCAAAAGTACATTTGGTTTGGATTGAGCTTCATTTGAAATTTCCTCGATCTCGAGAACGACTTCCTCAATACTTGCACATGCTCTCCTTCCGCTCGAGACTTTGCGATCATGTCGCCGGCGTAGACCTCAATCTCCTTATGCATCATGTCATGAAACAAGGTTACCATAGCCCTTTGGTATGTTGCTCCGCATTCTTTAACCCAAATGGCATCACTTGGTAACAAAAGGTTCCCCATAAGGTTATGAAGGTAGTCTTTACCATGTCTTGAGGATGCATCTTTATTTGATTGTATCCAGAAACCGTCCATGAAGGAGAAAATGAAAATCCCGCCGTGTTATCCACCAAAGTGTCAATGTGAGGTAGCGGAAGTTGTCTTTCGGTGGCCTTATTTAGGTCCCCATAATTGACACACATCCGGACTTTTCCATCCTTTTGGGGCAGGGAACCACGTTGGCTACCCATTACGAGTAATTTACTACTCGTAAGAACCCAGTATCAAATTGCTTCTTGACTTCTTCCTTATCTTTCTTTGTGACATCGGGTCTCATTCTTGAAGCTTCGTTGGACCGACTTGCATTCTCTTTTTATGGGGATACGATTGTACATAATATCGACCTCAACCTGGCATGTCTTGATATGACCACGCGAAGACATCTTTGAACTCCAGTGAAGTCTAATGAGGTCCCCTTGTTTCATGGGTTATCAGGTCTGATTTTCACTTCTTTCCCATCCTCTGAAGTACACTTTCAATCATCTCTTCGTGAGGTAGAATCGGCTTCTCCTCCCGCTCTACCATCCTTAACAAATCGGAGATAAATCATAATCTTCGTCATCTCAGAAGTCACGAGATCCCTCAGGCACGTGTCTTGCTCATAAGGGAATTACGGGTTCATAGCGATGTCACTCATAGCGTCGATATCACGGGGACCTATGGTAGGTATAAAAGAATATTCAATGAAAATGAATTTAAGGACGACTTATTCATGCGTTATGATTATGAATGGAGTAGAGCAGTAGAAGAATCATTGCACGAAATGGAAAGAAAAATGCACTTTTATTGAAAATAATGATGCGTGAACATGCCTATTTCACAAAAATTCTTATTGTTCCTAGGCTTGAAACAATAAGTGTGTTTTGAACATTACTCTTTTTATTCCTAAAACTACAGAATTTCTTCCGCATCCGGTTGTCGAGAACACTTCCGGGCTTGTAGGCGAATACCCGCCAAGTTTCCTCTCCTCGAACTTTCTTGAGACCACGGCGTTGATGTTCAAACTTAGCATCATGTCTTCATTGTTTCCTCATTCATGACCTCATCTGAATGAATAATCCCTCGACACGAATGAATTAGATATATGGGAAAGGTCATTGAACCCCACTCAATCTCGGCACCATTCGATTCGTGCCCTTCGTCTTTCACGCTTCCTCTAACTCCTCTTTCCTCATGTCTGTATCCGGTCTATACCCTAGACCAAAGCGATCCCGCTTCAACCAACCACAGCACTCTGTTGAACCTTGGAGATATTTTCCAAGTCCCTCCGAGCATTGCTCCTTTCCCCATTGTCAGCTGTAGGCCCATCTTCGTTGCTTGAGAGTTTGGGCACCGGGATCTTCTTCCCTCATTTATAAAAGTCGCGTTTACAAATTCTAACGACACGAAGGAGCACTCTATGGCCTCCATCATTCTTTACATACGATTGCATCACTAGTAATGAACGCGATGATATCTTCCTCTGCATTTATAGTTATCAACAGGCCCTCATTACTAATTTCAACTACGGTGTAATGGCGATGGTACGACTCATTGAGTGGATCCACGGCCTCCCAATAAGCAATTATAAGAGGGCTTGATGCTCATCACAAGGAAATCTACCTCGTCGTATTTTGGCCCAATTAGGAGGGTATCTCAATCCTCCCATTACCTCTCTCTCTGTGCCATCGAATGCTCTCACTATATTTTGCACGTTTTCATGTGAGGCGTCTCTGAGTAACTTTATCCGGTGTAGGCGGGGTAAAACATTCGATCTTAGAGCCATTGTCAATTAATACCTGGCGGTGTATACCCTTTGCATCGGGTAGTGATGTGCAAGGCCTTGGTAGATCCCCCTTTGCCGTATTTCATCATCATCGAGCGAGATAAAATTATCTGCGCTCATGTTATTTACAAGGCGGTCCGGCTTATTCTTTGAAATATCATCGACAACATAAATCGGTTCAATGCTTTCATTAACGCACTTCTGATTGTCCTTCGAGTTTAACGGTAAAGTCAATACTGATGTGCGTGTTGGTGTTTATGTATTTGTTCCACCACCTTGTACTCAACGTGCTTGAGAACTTCAAGAACTCCCGGCCTCATCCTCATTCTTTGGTTTATTAACCGGTGGTCACATCTTCTCGTCTCCCCTTCTCGCCATAGAAGACTAAACACGGGTGGGTATCTTTGGCGAATTCTTTTCCCAAAAGCGTCATAGTACAATCGTAATTCCAAGGTACCCTCTTGTCATCTTTATAAGGGAAAGTCTCGGGTTTACGAATTACGATCTTGGTCACATTCTTAGGAGCGATGCTTACAGGTTTTACGATTATGACCTCGGTGCCACCTTCACCCGACCTCGTCGACCCACGGCGCGTGATAATCACACGTGGGTGATTGACTTCAAGGATCCTTCTGCGACCCTTCTTACATGGAACATACATCCTCTCCTTCCACCAAGTCAAAGAACTCCAGACTCCTTATTATCCATTAGCCCTTGTACTAGGGCTCTAAATTCATTACATTCTTTGGATTTCATGACCTTCCTTGTCATGGAACTCACGATAGTTCCTTGTATCTGAAGACACGCTCACATTCTCTTGCGAACTAGTCCCACCTTCGCATTTCTTTCCAAACCCTTCTCAGCGGGGTTCGACCTCGACAATCTCTGTTTGAACCTCCTCCCCTGTTTTCAACTATCGCGTTTACCCACTATCGGCATGGTAGGTAGCAGTTTCCTCCACAGTGGGTCTTTGAAGTCTCGACCCCGCCTTGATAAGTCGTTCGACTAGTCTCTTGAATGAAGTGCGATTCTCTATCGGTGACCTACTACATCCGCATGGTACTCACACCGGCGTTTGTGTCATACCACTTAGGATATGGAGGTTGCGGTGACTTCAAGTAAAATGGGGACACGACGTGCGCATCGAATAAAGTCTTATATAACTCCTTATCGTCACCGGTATAGGAGTGAATTGGAATCTCTCACCCTTTGTCTCGTGTTGGGCTCTTGTCTTGGTCGAACTCTTTGGCCACATTTCTGACTTCGGTTGGGTGATAATGCGGGTTTAGGATAACTTGAGCTTATATTCCCACTTGACTTCCCTTTTCTTGGTGCGGCTCTTCTTGTGCTCTCTCGGCCTCTATCTTCCCACACGATTGCGTTCTCAATCATTTACTTTGACATCACCATGTCCATGAAACTCTTAGTCATGCTTCCCAACATGTGGTTAATGAATGGTGCCTTCAGGGTATTGATGAAGAGCATGGTCATTTCCTTTTCTAGCAATGGTGGTTGGACTGCGTAGCAACCTCCTCCATCTTTGGGCGTACTTTACGAAGCTTTCACTTGGCTTTTTCTCCATGTTTTGCAATGTGATCCTGTGCGGTGCTATGTCACCACATGGCCGTAATGTGATGAAAGCTGCGCCAAATCTCTCTACGATTTGATTTGGGTACAACTCAACTGGTTGTACCACTTTCTTTCTGACCCAATCGGACTATCACAAAGCAATGAATCAATAAGCGGTCATTGTTGACATATCCTGTCATCCTCCGTGAACATCGTAATATGGGCCTCAGGCGCGTAGTCCGTTGTACTTTTCAAACTCGGCATCTTGAACTTTGGAGGAAGTACTAAATCCGGGACTAGACTTCGACTTCTTAGCATCCACTTCGCATTGGTGATCGGCACTTTCCAATGCTCAAACTTCTCTTCCGACCACTTGCATCGATCCTCGAACTCTTTTGGAAGTTACGCTTTTACTTTCTCCCTTACGCCGCCTCATGAAGTGCAGGACCATTGGTTTTACCAGATTGACCTCGAGGTTGGAGCTCGAGCCCATGAGAAATTTACGATCTTGAACCGGATTAGTCTTGAGGCTTGATATTGACCGACACTCTTGGCGGTTGCACAGGAACTTGTCGGGGCGGGCCGGAGAACAAACGAAATCTTCATTATCCTCTTGATGTCGACCATAGGCCTTTTTCCATTTCGGGCCCCAGGTCAACAAGCTGTGTTAGTTGGCTCATCATGCTTCTTTGGGATTCCGACATTTGATCCTCATATCTCTTGGATCTTGGCTAAGCTGTTCTTGCATCGAGCTGCAGGTTGGTCTTGCATCTCCTTTTGCATCTGTTCCAACTTTTCTATCCTTTGATCCATTGCCCTCGTCTTTTTCGAGTGTGATAGCGGTGTTCGGGATAACTATAGTATGACCTTTATTTAATAGGGTTGTCTTATAATATTTAATGCAAATGTAGTGATGCGATTACCAATTGCATGAAATGTAATGCAAATGAATGAATGCAAAAAAAAAAAAAGTGGTCGGTTCGATTCAATTTCTCTTAGAATACTCATTGAAAAAGACAAAATCCTTTACATAAAAGCGAGTCACATATCGACCTAGCCCTTATGCCCAAAGTTTTAACTTTCTCAAGAAGTGAGGCTAGCTCTCGACCACGATCGACTTTGACTCATAAAATATACTTAACACATCACTGAACTCCTAGGGTTTGTAGATGATCGGCCACTTCTAAATGTCGAACCACGACTTACGCCCATAAGGTAGTCTCTTTCTACGACTGATTAAAGAGATTGTTGAAATTGTTCTTTCCTCGTTGGTTATCTGCCTCTAACAGTTGGATCCGGAGCTCAACTGCTTTTGCGGATTGTTTGAGTTGCACCACCTTCCCTTCAATTCTTCAATCGCTCGAGCTTGATTCCAACTTCGCCAGAAGTTGTGACTTTGACTCAATGCCTTCTCCAGCTCATTACTCGAGCCCTTAGCATCTTATTTTCGCTTTGGCTCTCCCCATGCAAATCTTTTCGGGCATCCTTTTGTGCTTGAACCCCGAAATCTCTTCTTCCATCGGGTCGACTTTGGTCTTCTCTTCTGAAGTTCTTGGCGCCATTGTTACGAGGTTTTACCCGGCCAGTGATCCTCATCGATAGATGCAACTTCTTGTAGTCGATTTTCAAGCTATCCAAATCTTCTTGACCTTCCGTTTTCCTTTCCTCGACTTCCGACCTCGATTTACGGATATCAATATCTAACATCGATCCATTTTCTCCCTTCCGGTTGTTCTATCTTTTCCCTAACTCGAATTTTTACTTTCAAAGTCTTGCTTTATGATCTCCAATTGAGACGGGACTACTTGCGAGTATTCTTCTATCGATCGAAAGCGGCATCACCGTATCGGCATGGGGATATTGTCGTTCACTCTCCGCCTTCGCCATGTGCTATATTCAAGGTCACCATTGGATTTATCGCAACTCTTTTCATTCGGTGAATCTGCTTCCGCATCGAAACTTCTCGAACTCTTTTCTTATAATTATTCCCACTATCGAGAATTGAACCGAGCTAACCCATGCATTACGGTATAAACTGTCTCGATTGGTATTGCCTTAGCACGAGCAAAGGAGCATACCCAATGACTCCCTGGATCCCTAACGGAGGAACCCAATCATAACTCCCACACGGTAGAGGATTTCATCGGAACAAACCAAGGAGCTTTCCATTCGACATCTTTTTCCTGAAGATTCTGAAGAAGCGCGATCCAGCTCTCTTCTGATATGTCATCCCTCCTAGGCGCGGCGGCCAACTCCTTTAATGGGGAATAATTCGCAAAAAAGACCCGACAAGAGTTTCTATCTACTTTCCAGAAATGGCTATGGAACCACCCCAACAATAGTTGTGCGCATCCCATGAATCTCCCCTCACCTGCTCTCCGACACGAGTTCAAAGATCTGAAAGTTTCGGCGAGAATCGCTGGTATCGGTGTAACCCCTTTGTCAAGACGGTCAAACAAATCAATAACTGCCTCGTCTACATGCCTCAAAGCCTTGGGAAAAATCACCAAACCATAGATACTTAAGGCAAAAATGTCGACTTTCCTCTTCATATCCGGGTGTCTGTCATCGTGTCCCTCAAGCTTACCCAAGGAATGCATTTCCTTCACCTTACTCTGAATTAGTGCCATGACCCAATGTTAAGCTCATCCGGTGATGCTCATCACTTCTTTACAAAAGAAGGTGCATTAAGCGACCTCAAGTAAATTTTGTCGACTGAGCCCTTTGATGACAAGCAAAGTCAGATATTCCTCCACGGTAGGTACCAAGTCTACTTCCCCAAACGTAAAACAGCTATAAGCGGGGTTCCAATATTGAGTCATAGCCCGAAACAAGTGTTTGTCTACTCTGATGTCGAGTAAGTAAGGTAGATCACCATAGTTAGTGTAGAACAGTTGCCTAGTTGCTTCATCCCAACCAGCCCATATATCTCTTAGTTCTTGTAGCTCATTTTGTGTCACGCAATCTGAGTGAAGTCCAATAATTACGATGTGTAGCCTTTAGTTAGGCTATCCCCTTCTCAAGTCAGTGTCTTCTCGACCATATCGTCTGACGCATTATCCTCTACTTTATCAAGGAATCAGTCCCCCATAACAAGTATTCTAACTTAGTAATTAAAACAGAATCGGCGCCTTTTAAGTATGAAATGACATGCAAATATGACCAAAATAAAGCGAGTTAGTATCACATAAAAGTAACCAAAGCAAGTAAACAAAATGTCTAACCACTACATCGGTAGCTACTAAGGTTTAGCATGGCTTACCTAGGGTGGGCTCTTAAGGTTCACTATATGTGGTTGGTACTAAAGAAAAAAAAGGGTACTGAACCAAACAGATTCCTCAATCCTCACCCATTATAGGCTCATATAGATCGAGTTGGTTCGGGAATACATTTCCCTATGGCTATCTGAGGTGAAAACCTCACGGAACCATAAATACGGATGTATTCCTAAGCGGTCCCCTAGCCCATGCGAGGTGAAAACCTCACGAAGGCATAGTTTCTCGCTCCCACTTAAAGGACGCGACCACAACGGTCATGTAACATGAATGCAGAGGTATCTTATGTGTTTCAAACCCAAAACAGAGATATGACGCGATACAAACTCATGCAAATGGAAAAAACGGAAAAGGAGAAAGAGAGAAAAAATATTTTGATAAAAGAACATTAATCAACCAATTTTACTGCTTGACTCTCTTAGCGTCCCAGTGAGTCGCCAAGTCGTCGAAACCATTCTTTTGTTTGAAAAAGCGGGCCGACTTTAAAAGGAAAGCGAGTCGCCACCAATCTTTTTGAAGTGTGATTGGGTCACTTTTGAAAACGTTTTGGTCTCATGAATTTTAAGAAAATGGGCTCAAAATTGATTCACATACGAGGAAGGATTAGCACCCTCGCAACGCCCAAAATTGGTACCGTATTGATTGATTAATGTCCTTAATATCGAAAGTTTGAAAATATTTTAGAGTAGGGAAAAAAAATATTCAAATGACTCGTATTGGATATCAAAACTCTCTTGTTCCGAAAAGCTGAAATATCATATCCAGCACGATAGGACACGATGCTTCAAACTCTCGATCCCAAGATCATTTTATGATTTCCAAAATACGTGGAGTGCAACTGAAAAGGGTATTTCACTATTTGGCTAAAACTAAAACCGAAACCCAGCACGATTGGGTACGATTTTTTGAATTTCCAATCATGAAATATTGCCCTTATTTAAGGAATACGATAAAAAGAATTTGGGATGGACATCTCGTTGTTCAGATGAACAGAAAAATCGAAACCCAGCACGATTGGGTACGAATTTCTTGAACTTCCAAACACGAAACATTGCCTCATTTTCAAAAATATGATCAAGATCTTCAAAGGACATTTAGCGATCTGAACGAACGAAAAGTCGAAACCCAGCACGATTGGGCACGATTTCCCGAACTTCCCAAACACACAAAATTACCTTTATGAAACATGATCAAAATCTTTAAATGATATTTAGTGATCTAGATGAACGAAAAATCGAAACCCAGCACGATTGGGCACGATTTCACGAACCTCCAATCACGTAATGTTACCTTTGTAAAATCCCTTTTTTATGAATTTTGGAAAAAAAGGGTAAACTCGTTAAGGTGTCATTCAAAATCATTGTGAGCATGGGATAACAAGGACAAAAAAAATATAAATTTCAATAGTAAATTACCAAAAAATAAAAATAATGAAGGTATCAAAAATAACAAAAGGAGCAACATTAATATTGTTAAAGAAACATAAAATAATAACCATAATAACAACAAAATAATAGAGACCTATGTATACACATAATTAATATGGTAATAAAATAACGATAAACATATTAAAAATAACGATAAATATAATAATAATAACAACGGATATAATACGACTTAATAATATTAATAATAATATATAATTAAAAGAATTAAAGCAAATAAGAATATAATAATAATAATAATAATAATAATAATAATGATAATAATAATAATAATAGTAATAATAAAATAAGAAAATTAGAAAATAAGAAAATGATAGTTATTGATAAAATAGTAAAAAAACTTGATAACAATAAAATAATAAATATAATCAAAAAAAATTTACATAAACAAGGATATATATATATATATATGTATTGATGATAATAAAAAAATTAATTTAATGATAAAATAACCTAATAACTAAAAAAAGGACTAAATTGGGCTAAAAACCGAACATTTAGGTCAATTTTGAAAACAAATAATGATAGGGGTAAATTGTAATGCTACGCATCTTAGGGGACCAGAGGTGCAATAATTCCCATTCTCAGAAAAGCAATGCACCATAGAGGACTTAATTGAAATCATAAAGAAATTTTTGGGCGAATCGTAAATAAAAACAATTGATTTTAAAACCGGAAAAAGCGGAGGGCTAAGCGCATAATTAGCCCTCAAGCAAAACACGTGGATCCTAGCCCTCAGTGCGGGTCGTCACGGGTCGAGGCCCAAAGCGACGTCGTTTTGGCCTCTGCCTACAAATAAAGCAGTGCTGCTTTTAAAAACAAGATAAAAGAAAAAACCTTTGCAAAATTTCATTTCCCTGTTTGGAAAAAAAATCGAGGAGCTCTCACCCCTTCCCCATGCGATTTTAAGCGTTTGCTCTCTGCGTTGCCGTCATGTCGCCATACCATAGTGACGGTGGCGAATCTGAAAAGGTAATTTTTTTTAAAAAAAAAAACCTTCGTATGTATATTTTTTAAAAGAAAACAGATTCCAAAAGGGAAAAAATAAAACAAAATAAAAATAAAATGAATAGGAAAAAAAACCTTCGTTTTTTTTGATTCTCTGAACTCTTTTGTTTACAAGTTTGTTTTTCTCTTTTCCTCTCTCCAAAAACCCTAGATCCCCCTGACTTGATTTCTGTTATGGCTTTTATAGCCTTTGTTTTATAACCGCTTTTCTCCTTTGCGAGACGTGCTAGCTACTGAATACTGGACGTGGCGTGGTGGCACAGTGTCTGGTGGCGCGATCTGCGCGCAGAGAGTCTTGTGAACGTCGTCTGGCGTTAGGTTTCATTAGGGTTTCAAACCACAAGCAAACCCTAGGATATTGGGCTTAGTGGAAATTTGGGCCTTTGTTTTTGTTTTATTGGGCCCGTATTTCTTTTTAAAAATTGGGCCTTACATATAATAAATCAAATACACTAAAATATTAAAATAAATATTTCTTAACAAATAAAAACACATTAAAATAATCTTTATATTTAAATAACACTAAGATAATTGCAACTTAACAAGCAAATGCCTCTAAAATAGTAACAAAATTAACAATCAAATAAGAGTTAGATAATATCGAAATAAAAACAATAAAATAGTACCAATATAATAACAATTTTGGTGGAATTTGGGATTTGATTCTTTGATCATGGTTTTAAACTATAGGTAAGTTTTTGTTTTTGTCGCTTAACTAAAAAGTTACAATTTGGTCACTAATGTTTTTGAAATTGTTTTTTATCAATCAATGCAGTTAAGGGCACTTGTTTTAGTTGGTATAATAATAATTTTAGTCCTCTTTTTATATTTTCTATCAATTTGACTCGATTTTGTATAAAATTATTATAAAAAACTCAAAATTTCTAAAATAGAAAATGTTTATAAAAGTTCTAGAAAAAAAATCTTGAATATGTTGTTGAATAACTAAATTGTATGATAAATAAAGCAAATTATCATTCAACAAAATTCAATAGCAAATTAAAAACAAAAAAAAAAAAGAAAGCGGGCCGACTTTAAAAGGAAAATGGAGTCGCCACCAATCTTTTTGAAGTGTGATTGAGTCACCTTATAAAGCGTTTGGTCTCTAATTTTAAGAAAATGGGTCCTGAGTCTGATTCACGCATGAGGAAGGATTAGCACCCTCATAGCGCCCAAAATTGGTACCTTATTAATTGATTAATGTCCTAATATCGAAAATTGGAAGAGATTTTAAAATATTAATCCTTTAGAAAATGTTTGGATAATTCAAATTGGATATCGAAATTCTCCTGTTCGGAAAAAATGAAATATCACATCCAGCAAGTTAGGAAATGATATTTCAAACCCTAGATACCAAGAACATTTCATGATATCCAAAATTCATGCATTGCAATTTTAAAAAGGGTATTCCGTTATTTGGGCAAACAAAAAAAATCGAAGCCCAAAGACGTTAGGGCACGATTCTCAATTTCTAAACATGAAATATTGCCTTATTTTGAAGTTGAGAAAACACGGTCAAAATCTTAAAGGATATTTAGTTCTTGGGATGAACGAAAAATCGAAACCCAGCATGTTAATGCACGATTTCCTGAACCTCCAAGCATCAAATATTACCTTTGTGAAACTCTTTTTATGAGTTTGGGTAAAAAAGTAAATAAAAGCAAAAATAAAAATACGATTAAATATAATTTAAAATCATCGATCTACATGAAATGATAGGAGCAAGAATAAATAAATCATAATAGTAAAAAAATATAGCAATAATAAAAATAGCAATGATGAGGTTGATAAAATAATAATTGAGAATGATAAGTATAATTATAATAATAATAATATGCGATATATATATAAAAATAGTGACAAATAAAAAATGATAATAATTCTAATGTATATAATAGTAATTATAAAGTTAAAAAAATATGGTAGTGGTAATATTAAAATAATAATTACAATAAGAAAAATAATAATGATACTAAATTAGTAATAATAATATCAATAGAAATCAAAATAATAATAAAAATGATAGTAAAAATAAAAATAGTATTAATAATCAAAATAATAGTAATAAATTAACATTAATAGTAATAATAATAGGAAATAAAAGTAGTAAAGACAATAGTAGTAGAGGTGTTCATGGGCCGGGTGGCCCGGCTCGGCCTGAAGGCTCGTACCGAAATTTGGGAGGGTTTGGGCAAAAATATAAGCTCGAAAAATGGGCTTGGACAAAAAATAAGGCCCGTTTAAAAAATGGACCGGGCCTCAAGTAAGGTATTTTTGGCCCGGGCCCGGCCCGAATTCACTAAATGACAAAAAAAATCTACTTTTTTATTTTATTTTTTGAATATTATTTTCTTGTTGTTTTCTCCCTATTTTGCTACCATATTACTTTTATGTTGCTACTGTTTTGTTGTTATTGATTGAATATTGTATAAAACTTATTTTATTGTTAATTTTGTTATTATTTTAAAGGCATTTGTTAATTTGATTATTATTTTAGAGGTATTTGCTTGTTAAGTTACATCTATCTGAGTGTTATTTAAGTCTACATATTTTTTAAAATTTATTTTTAATTTGTTGGGAAATATTTATTTTGATTTTTTAGTGTTTTGATGTATTATATATATTTAAAATTTTATAAAAATTTAATACTGGGCGGGCGGGCTTGGGAAAAAAATTATGGCCCATTTTTGGGCCCAAATTCGGCTACGATGAATGGACCTAAATTTTAGTTGAGATCGGCCAAACCTAGCCCGGCCCGACCCATGAACACTTCTAGTAACATTAAAACCAATCGTAATAGTAATAAAATAATAATAATAATAAAATGGAGGAAAAATTGAAACAATAGTATTAACGAAAAAATAAAAGATAAAAATAAAATAAATAAAAAGTAAAAAAAGATAATAATAATAGTATATACAATAATAAAAATAATAATGAGAATAATAATCAAAGTGATCTAAAATAATAAAGTTCATTATAAATAGAATAAAAATAATAGTAATAACTGATATAATAATAACAATATTTAAAAATAACACTTTCCCCTCCCTCCTAAATCTGGCCATCGTTCCGATCTTGTTCCGGTCACCAGACCTCCACGCGCCGTTATGGCTCCACGGTACACGGCCGCCGAACCTCAAAATAAAAAAATCTTTTTTTGGCAATTTCAAAATGGGTAAGCTCCTTTCACTTTGTTTTTATTTTCATATGTAAAAACAAAATAAAATTGAAAGATAAAATAAAATAAACAAAGAATTTAAAACGAGAATAGAAGAAAATCACCTCTTTTGTTTAGATTTTTGATTAATTTCGTGTATCTCTTGTATCGAAAGTCTCTTGTATTCGAATCTCTCTCTTTTTTTCTCCAAAAAAAACCGTCCTCTCTACAATGGTTTTGAATGGCTTTTATAGCCAAATTTTACAACTTGTTTTGCAAGCAAGTGGGGTGATGGAGTTAGTGGGGTGATGGAGTTAGTGGTTGGTTTAGTGGAGTGATGGAGTTAGTGGTTGGTTTAGTGGAGAGATGGAGTTAGTGACTGGTTTAGTGGTCAGTTTAGTAGTTGGTTTAGGTCTAGTTAGGTTAGGGTTACTTGGGCTTAGTTAATTTGATTTGGTTTGATTTGAGGTTTAATGTTTGGGTTTGTATTTGGGCTCAAGGTTAAAAATTGGGGTCAAAAATTGGGTCGTACACCCTAGTTCCCCCTTCTCTTTTCTTTTTTCTTTTCCTATTTTCGTTGCTTCTTCTCTGTAACTTTCTTCTTTTCATTCTTTTCTTTGTTTCTTTTAACTTTATATCTTTTATATATATATATATATATATATATATATATTAGTTAATAGTAATAATAATAATTATTATTATTATTATTGTTATAATAAAATCTATTTAATAACAAATACTTATTTTAAATTAGACAATTATATATTTTACACTTGTTTTTAATTAATTTGTTTATCACAATTAAATCTTATGATATAATTATTTAATTAATAAAAATCTATTTAATACCAATTATAAATAATACGATTGCATACATACTTCTTTGTACATTTGTACAATATCATGACCATACATTTGGCAAATTTTTAATTTATTACCATACAAAAATCTTATACTATAATTATTTAATTAATAAAAATCTTTTATATTTTTAATTGTATGTATTACAATGTATTCATGTATTCTACAACACTATCATCACCCTACAATTGTCACCATATGATTTATTTATAACAAAAAATCTCATAATATAATTATTTATCTCATAAATATTTTATTAATTTAATTTAATAATAATAAATATCTATTTACTAATTAAATAAAAATATTACAAATGTACATACTTAAATTGATACACTTGTATTTTATCTTTACCATATACTTGGTAAAATCATAATTTATTATCAACAAAAAATCTTATACTAATTATTTAATTATTAAATATCTTTTAATTTAATAATAATAGATAATAAATAATAAATATCTTATGCTTAATTAATAAGCAAATTAAATCTATAAATTACAATTGTATACATATTTTAATTACACATGTATTATTTTATCACCATCCATTTGTCAAAATCATAACTCATTTATCATATAAAATTTTATAATATAATTATTTTAAATTAATTTAATATGATTTATAACTAAAATAATATATTTATGATTTATAACTTAACAAAAATCTTAGATTTTTGTTTTAATGTTTGCGACCTCAAATATGTTAAATGGTCTATTTTTCATTTTGATCCTTTTTATTTTTAATAATTATTTACTTAATTTGATTTACTAAGTCGGAGGCTCGATATTACATTTTTTCGATGCCCGTGAATTTTGGGTCATTAGATGGAATCCAAGGTTGTGTGAAACAACATGGCCTTCACCTATAACACTAAAATTGCTGTAGCTTAAATGAAAATAAAAATATTTTATATGCATGATGTCTCTACTTTAAATTTTATTATCGATAAATAAAAACACCCTCATAATGTTTTTGAAATTTTTTATCAATCGATCGTTAAGGGACACTTGTTTTAGTTGGTATAATAATAATTTTAGTCCTCTTTTTATATTTTATGTCAATCGACTTTGATTTTGTATAAAATTATTATAAAAGACTCAAAATTTCTAAAATAGAAAAATGTTTATAAAAGTTCTAAAAAATAAAATCTTGAATATGTTGTTGAATAACTAAATTGTATGATAAATAAAACAAATTATCATTCAATAAAATTTAATAACAAATTAAAAACAAAACAAACAAAAAAAAGCTATCTTCCTCAATATTTCTCAAATCAAATTAATAATATTATCAAGTTTGAGTTTCATGCCCTTAAAGAAATCTATAGCTAATATTACCTGACTTATAAAATTGACCCTAATACCATTTTTTAGTCAAAAGAGTACAAAATATACAACAAAATTTCCTTTTTCAAACTCAATTCAATTTTTCCATCTGCAATGGAACCTACCACTGTAATGGCGAATAAATGCCATCTGTAATGGCGGAGAGCAAGGAAAAAATCTAAAAGAAAAAGTAATACAAATAGGATTTCTTACTAATAATTCTGCCTTTGTGGAACTTACCACTGACTTCATAATTTCCCTCTTTTTATTTTCACTTTCTTCTTCTTCTTCTTCTTATTTTTGGCTATTGTACCCACAACATTCTTTCTTCTTCACTGCTTTTAGTTTGTATCGATCTCCAAGTACTATCACAAGTTTTAAGCATACAATCAAGGTAATTTTCTCTCATTTGCTTAATTCATGACATGCTTTTCTTTGCTTTTGATTATCTCAAAATCGTTATAGCACTAGCTTTGTAAGATAGTCAAGGAAGTCAACTTCACCGCTTGCTTTCGGTTCTAATCTCTCAACACTTTTCATTTCTAAGTCGATAATAAGATCCGAAGCAATGATTTCCTCTCGATTATCATCGGTTTTAGATTTTAAGAATGGATAGGATGATCGTGGACATAATCTACTATACATACAAATCAATACAAATAGAGCTACCGAAGCAATATAATGTTGAAATCTCTGCTGAACATTTTACCTCTTAATATTCTCAATGAACTCTTGCACACTTGAATCTAGCATTTTATATACATTAAGTGCTTGATTACGTGACCGAATTTCATCATGTTTCATCGCCACCCATCCATAGCTCCATCTAATAAACGCCATTTCTTGAAACTTGCATCCATGTTTCCTTTTCATGCTTACAGACATATCAATACTTCTTCCAATACATTCACGATTTTCATTCTCTCTCTTGTTATATATGATTGCTTACGGGGACATAGCAATGGAGTACGTAGAGTCTCATTCTTGGCATTGCAAATTCTCTCGGAACTCCTGCTTGTAAATACTTGCAATATCACGAAAGGTGAATGATTATGTGAGAAACTTCAAGAGGATGAGAGATGAATTGAATTGCAAAATGGAAGATATAGAGTCGCAATTGAAAGCGAGCTTCTTCGTCCTCTGGGAAAGATACCAAGAGGGAGTTGAAAATTGGTTGAAAGATGGGAAAGAGATGATTGCGGAAGCACGGGATATGGAAAATAAATTTAGAAGCGGAAATATCTCTGCGTGCTTGGAGCGGAAAGTGGTTGATGAAAAGACTAGAAATGAAGGGATTTCTTTGTTTGAATGTGGACTTCATGCGTCCATGCAATGCAACAAACTAGAAGATGAAACGACAAATGTTGCCATGCACACGTGCTTTATTGAAGCCAACATTGCATGACATTTTCCTATTATTTTATGCTCATTTTGTAAACACTAGTTGGTGTAATGAAACTTAGTTCATTTGGAATTATGTTAGGTTGCATTTTGTTGAAAAATGATGTAATTTGAACTGACATAGCAGATTTGTTGAAGATTACAAGTTAAGCCTTGCTTACTTCAATGAAATTAGTGGTATTAGGTAAGCATTAGGTATAAGATTGATGTGATTCATGTTTGACTTTTGCTACTATATGTAATGACTATTTACTAATGAAAATGATGATGAAAATTCTTGGTTTTCATTCAAAATTTTAGCTCTCTTTCTTGTTTTTCCTTTCTCCTAGCAAAATCTGCTCATTTTCTTTCTTTCTTCTACACCAAGCATCGAGCCTTGTAGCTCAAGTCTTTGGTTTGATTCTTTGGTTTATGTTCAAAGTTCCAACAAGCTGGTATCTAGAGCTTCATTCTTGGAGGACTGTTTACATTCAAATGGTCAGCATCCGACTTCTCACTCTTTGCACCCACCTTCAATGGAGAAGGCTTTCATATATGGCGAGTCAAAATGAAAACTTACTGCAGCTCTTGATCTATGGGACGTCGTGACAACCGATGTTGAACGAGAACCTCTTGAGCCAACCCAACTGTGGCTCAAATGAGACGAAGATGTCAAGAAAAGACCAAGAAGCATAAGGCTTTGTCCTGCATCCAAAATTGTGTCTCGGATGTCATTTTACAAGAATTATGGCTTGTGAGACTCCAAAGCGGGCTGGGACAAGCTAAGGAGGAGTTCCAAGGCCTTTGAAAGAACGAGGCGGCAGCAGCTCTTGAATCTAAGAAGGGACCTTGAAAACTTGAAGATGAAGGAAGAAGAGACAAGAAAGAAATATTCGAGCGGAATCATGGCTATAGTTAATAGCATAAGGTTGCTAGGAGAGGACTTCATGAGGCAAGAATTGTGGAAAAAGTTCTCTCAACACCGCCTCGAGGTATGAAGCTAAAATATCCTCTCTTGAGGATTCAAGGGACTGTCAAGGATCTCCTTGATGAAGCTAATTAATGCTCTCTATGCACAAGAGCAAGGGAGAGAAACAAGAAATGAAGAGCATCGAGAAGATGCTTTCCAAGCAAAAGTCAAGGCAACCTCGAGCAACACTTCTTACAGGAGTAAGAGGACTTGGAAAAACAGCCTAAAAGCACGATCTCGCAAGCAATGATCACCTTGCAGATTTTGTAAGAAACCGGGCCATCCTCGAAGAGAGATCTTTGGTTTAGGCCGGATGCTACATGTCAAGACCGCAAAAGAAAGGCCATGTCGAAAGGGTTTGCAAAATAAAAGCAAGCCAAAGCGCTTTCAAAGAACAACAAAGAAAAGGTCGAGGCACGTGTGGTGAAGAAGGTAGTGACCATGAAGAAGTTTTTACAGTAACATGCTCGTTGAACAAAATAAAGGCTCATATGGTGGCTTCTTGACGAAGGGTTGCACTAACCATATGTCACCAGATGCATCCATTTTAAAACCTTGGATACAAGTTTTCAAACCAAGGTCAAAGTAGGCAATGGTCAATTTATCAAGGCTCGAGGAAAGGAAATGTCTTGATATCTACTCCAACAGTAATAAGCTCATTACCAATGTGCTCCTTGTACCGAGATTGACAGGAATTTGCTTAGTATAGCACAACCGCTAGAAAAAGGATTCTCAAAAGTGTTCAAAGGCAGGGAGTGCCAAATCACGGATCCAAATGGATCAAACTTCACGACAGTAACAATGGCTGACAAGTGCTTTGAAATTGATTGGTTAAGAGGCTCAAGTTCAGCCTACATTGTCTCTGCAGAAGACTCTAAGATATGGCACCAGAGACTTGGGCATACAAACTTCAAATCAATGTCCAAGATGGCTAGTGAAGGCTTAGTTAAAAACTTCACCAACTCTATGATTGAAGAAGGTGTTTGTGAAGTCTGCCAGCTAGGAAAACAAGCTAGGCACTCATTTCCTAAAAATCAAGCCTGGAGAGCTACAAACAAGCTTCAACTTGTACACACCGATGTGTGTGGCCCAATGAAAATAGAAACACTCAATGGTAACAGGTACTTTATCTTGTTCATTGATGATTTTACAAGATACTATTGGGTTTATTTTTTGAAGCATAAATCTGAGGTGGTTGAAGTGTTCAAAAACTTTAAGGTTGAAGTCGAGACACAAGCAGGTGTAAATTGAAGACCATAAGGTCGATAATGGGGTGAATACACCTCACAATTTCCAAGCTAAATTTGCATCAATGCGGCATTAAACATCAATTTACAAATGTATATACTCCACAACAAAATGGAGTCGATGAAAGAAAAAATAGAACTGTGATGAATATGGCGGTGCCTATTGTTTGAGAAAATGTGCCCAAAACATGTGGGTGAGGCGATAAATCATTGCTCATCTACAAAATAGGCTTCCCTCTAAAGCTTTGGCCTCCAAAACACCATTTGGCCTTTGGTTCGGGTTCAAGCCATCATTGGCACACCTTAGAACCTTTGGTCGCTTATGCTTTATACAGTACCAAAGATCAAAAGGAGTAAGCTTGATGAAAGAGCTCAAGCGAGGCATCTTGGTTGGATATAGCCTAAACAAAAGGGCTATAGAATCTACATTCCTTCAACAAACAAGGTCTTGGTCGTGAGGATGTAGTGTTCAATGAAAAGGCAAGTTGGGATTGGAAGAAAAATGAACCTGAAGCAACTTCTCAAGAAGAAATAGTTGATCAAGTCCAACCTGATCAAGTTGACTCTGAAATGGATTTGGATGATGTTCCAGTAAGGGGCACAAGGTCTTTGGCAGAAATCTATGACAGAGCACAAGTAGCCATTATGGAGCCAAGTTACTTTGAAGAAGCACAAGCACACCAAGACCGGAGAGTCATGCTATGACCAAGAAATCAAAATGATTGAAAAGAATGAAACATGGGAGTTGGTTCCAAGGCCCTCTAACAAAAAGATCATAGGGGTCAAATGGGTCTATAGAACCAAGCAAAATGCTGATGGAAGTCTCAACAAATTGAAAGCCAGGCTTGTAGTAAAAGGTTTCAATCAGAAGCATGGTGTGGATTACCTTGAAACATTTGCACCTGTGGCCAGATTAGACACCATCAGGTTGTTGGTTTCTTTAGCAGCTCAAAAAGGATGGAAAATCCATCAACTTGATGTGAAATCGGCTTTCTTAAATGGTTTCCTTGAAGAACAAATTTTTGTTGAACAACCTCAAGGCTTCATAGTGCCGGAAAGGAAACAATGGTGTACAAACTGAATAAAGCCTTGTATGGCTTAAAGCAAGCCCCAAGGGCTTGGTATAGCAGGATCGATAGCTACTTGATTAGCTTGGGATTCACAAGAAGTATCAGTGAGCCTATACTGTATGTGAACAAAAAGGGACTTCAAACAACACTTATAGTCTTTTGTATGTTGATGATTTATTGGTGACGGGAGGAGATGAAGCCATGCTGATCAATTTCAAGACTAAAATGGAGGAAATGTTTGAAATGTCGGACACAGGATTGATGACATATTTTACGGGAATGGAGTTCACACAAAGCAAAATGCAATCCATTTAAGTCGGAAGACCTTTCTTGCCAAGATTTTAAGTAAATTCTCAATGGAAAATTGTAAAGCAACAAATACTCCTGTTGCTATTGGAGAAAAATTATCCACTTAGGCTCTTTTGAAAAGGTATGTGAAACAATTCTGAAGTCTTGTGGGTTTGTTTATTGTATTTGATGACCACTAGACACGATATAATGTATCTGATCGACCTACTTGCAAGATTCATGCCTTCGCAATGAAACTCACTTCAAAGTCGCCAAAAGGGTCCTTAGATACATAAAAGGCACCTTAGACTATGGGTTGATGTTTACTAAGTCAAAAGAGTTGAAATTGGTAGGATATACGAGGCGTGGACTGGCTGGCTCCATGGATGACATGAAGAGTACTTGAGTTATGCTTTTAGTCTTGGTTGACTATGTTCACGGAGTTAGAGAAACAAAGCCTTGTGGCACAATCAACAGTGAAACCGAGTATGTAGTCTGCTGCTGCCATTAATCAAGCCATATGGCTCGGAAAAATCATGTACGATTTAAACCTTGAACAAAATGGTGCAACAAGGATTTATTGTGACAACAAGTCACCGTGTTGCTATAGCAAAGAATCCTGTTTTTCATGGGAGAACCAAACATTTCAACATAAAATTACATGTTGTTCGAGAAATGGAACAAAATTTGAAGAAGTTGAGTTAGTTCAACGTAATTACGAAGACCAAGTGGTGATATCTTAACTAAAGCTCTCAACAAGTCAAGATTCGCAAACCGAGAAATCAATTGGGAGTTCAACCGCATAAAGTCCAAGGAGGAGTGTTTGAATGTGGACTTCATGCGTTCCATGCAATGCAACAAACCAAAAGATGAAACGAAAATGTTGCCATGCACACGTGCTTTATTGAAGCCAACATTGCATGACATTTTCCTATTATTTTATGCTCATTTTGTAAACACTAGTTGGTGTAATGAAACTTAGTTCATTTGGAACTATGTTAGGTTGCATTTATTGAAAAATGATGTAATTTGAACCGACATAGTGATTTGTTGAAGATTACAAGTTAAGCCTTGCTTACTTCAATGAAATTAGTGGTATTAGGTAAGCATTAGGTATAAGATTGATGTGATTCATGTTTGACTTTTGCTACTATATGTAACACTATTTACTAATGAAAATGATGATGAAAATTACTGGTTTTCATTCAAAATTTTAGCTCTCTTTCTTGTCTTTCCTTTCTCCTAGCAAAATCTGCTCATTTTCTTTCTTTCTTCTACACCAAGCATCGAGCCTTGTAGCTCAAGTCTTTGTTTTGATTGCTGGTTTATGTTCAAAGTTCCAACATTCTTGATAAAGCTCCTAATGCCTCTGAAGCTCTTGCCATTGATGGTCCAAGTCTTTGGTTGCAGCGCCAACATCGAACTAGTTGGAGAGGAAGTCATCGAAATGAGATTTGGGCATGTTTGATGCGGGAGGAGGTGAGCAAGATTGGGGTTTGGGGATGGGCGTGTGGGTAAAACCACTATCAATAAGCACATCCACAATGATCTTTTGAAAGAACAAAGATTCGAAAGGGTAACTGGGTTACCATATCAAAGGAGTTCAATGTCATGAAGTCGCAAGATGATATTGCAGATGCTTTGAAGTTGAAGGAAGATTGGCCCGAGAAGGAGACAAACTTCATTTAGTAGCAATCTTGTCGAAATCTTTGAAGAACGCAGAAAGCATGTTCTAATCCTAGATGATATGTGGGATAAAGTCTCTAGAGAAGTTGGGATCCACAGCCAAGTGGCGGCAATGGTTGCAAGTTGGTGTTGACATCCCGCTCGAGCATGTCTGTAAGTATATGGGTTGTAAGGTGATAAAAGTGAAGCCCTTACGTAAGAAGAGGCATTGATACTATTCTTGAATAAAGTTGGACCTAACATAGTACAAAGTCCAACTATAATGCCTACTTTGAAGCTTGTTGTCAAGGAATGTCGGGTCTACCTCTTACAATTGTCGTGGTAGCTGGTACCATGAAAGGAGAAGATAACCTCTTATTTGGAAAAATGCACTCGGGAATTGAATGAGAGAATAGGGAAAGTGGAAGGAGTGGAAACGAGGTAATCGAGCGCTTGAAATTTAGCTTCAATCACTTAAAGGACAAGCAAGTGAAACATTGTTTTTGTATTGTACGGTATATCCCAAGAGTTTGAAATTTTAAAGGATGAACTAATTGAGTCTTTGGATTGAAGAGGATTCATAGATGATATGGGTACAAGACAAAAAATGAAAGACAAGGGCCATGTTGTTTTGAAGAAGTTAGAAGAAAAGCGCTTGTTGAAAATATTACCGATCGACTTGATCGACACGGCATAAAGATGCATGATGCGATGAGAGACATGGCATTGTCGATCACTAGAATGAATCCTCGATATATGATACAAGCAGGTTTGCAATTAAAAGAGTTACCGAAAAAGGAGCAATGGAGTCCGGATATTGAGAAAGGATCGCTTATGTAACCTCGTATCGAAATTTCCATAGATGTCTCGCCACAAAATGCCAATCGCCACAACCTTGTTATTGCATAACAACCCTATAAAGAAGATCCAAAATTCTCTCTTCATAAACATGCCTTGTCTTAGTGTTCTCAATTTGTCCTTCAGATATCAAGAGTTTACCAAATTCCATCTCTGAACTAAAGAACCTCACAACATTGTTGCTTCGTCAGTGTGAAGAATTAAGAGATTTGCCATGTCTTCGATGCTTCAAGAATTGAAGAAGTTGGACCTTTATGGGACTAAAATTGAGGAAGTCCTCAAGGCATGGATATCTTGATAAAGCTAAGATATCTTGATCTTCAAGTGTGGACTCAAAGAGATACCATGAATTTTACCAAAACTCGCTTCACCTTCAAAGACTTGAGTTCGATATGAAGAATGAAAAACAAAGTCTAAAAGCGGAGGAGATGGAACCATTGAAGAAGTTGGAGTGCTTAACCGGACGTTTCAAAGACATCGATGAATTCAATAAGTTCATCTCCTCAATGCAACAAAGTAAGAAAAGTCTCATCAAGTACCATTTACGGGTGGGCTCGGTTTTAATTCTCGTTTGGGACTCTCAAATAGATAAAATAGTAACAATTAAAGGAGTCCACAATTGGGAATGTGAGTTAATTCGCACCCAATTGAAATTCAAGAGTTGCTTATTCATAAGTGCGACTATTTGAGAAGCTTAGTCGATGATAATTCTTCCTTCAAAATGCGATTGACTTGAAAGTTTGTAGGATTTGGGGTGTGAAGGTATAGAGTGTATTGTTTCCTCGTCCTCTTTGCCTCTTCTTCCGCTCATCCATTTGAGCCTCGAGGTGTTGGAACTTGGAGATCTGCCAAAGTTGAGTGCCCTTATTATGAAAGATGCAGAATTGGTTCGGCAACAACATCAACATTGGCTCTCGCTCGCCACCTTTTCCCATCTTAAGGATATTTATATAACCAAATGCTTAAGAATGAAGACGTTGCTTCCCATTGGTTGCTTCCAAATCTCCAAAACACGGAAGAAATTTGGGTGCAAGAATGTCATCACTAGTAGAAATATTGGGAGCACCAATATCGTAAGAAGTTGAAGAAAAGGAGTGATACATTAACCAAATTCCATCTTCCCAAATTGAGAAAGTTGTACTTGAGGGAATTACCAAATTTCAAGAGCATTTGCAAGAAAAGTGGAGTGATGGTTTGTGATTCTCCAACTTATCCAAGTTCTTGGAGATTGTGATAAACCCAAGAGAATTCCTCCATTTGTTCCCCTTGTTGGCAATGGGCGACCATTTGCATATGCTCCACCTTCTCTTACCATCGGTCAACCACGAAATGGTGGGAATCGTTGGAGTGGGATGACGATCCAAACTTTAAAATGTTATTCAACCCTTTGGAAGCAAAGGTATGAACCATTTATAATTTAGTTTATATTTTCTTATTATAAATCTAATTTCTCCATTTTAATACAATTTCAGGTATTTTGGTTGATGATGTTGAAAAGAAAGATGAAAGGGTTGATGGGAAAGAAGTAGGGGGGAGGATAGTGCAAAAGAGAGAAGAGAAGGAATGATGGAAGGAAGAGGAAGAGGTTAAGAGCATGGAGAGTGAGAGGCAAAGGTAAATAAAAAATCAAAGGTAAATAAAATTTGAATTTTATTAAAAAAAAAAACATACGCCTTATATTTTAGAGCGAAATATATGGGATAGAAGTTGATTATCAACTCTCAATTTGGTCCAACTTGAATTTAATTTAAATAGGTTTAAGGGTGTAAAAAGTCTTCAAACTTTTTCAAAAAAAAAAAAAAAGTAATTAAGCCCTTGCTTTTATTTTGCACTTACTTTGGTACTTGGACTTTCAAAATGCATCAAAAGGCCTTCAAACTTTTCCAAAAAGGAAATTAAGCCCTAGCTTTAATTTGCACTCAATTGGTACTTGAACTTTCAATTGTATAAAAAAGACCCTCAAACTTTTTCAAAAAAGCAATTAAGCCCCCGATTTTTTGCACTCAATTGGGTACTTGAATGGTCAGCTGTCAAAGTTTAGTAGTCAATCTGTTAAAGTTAACGGTCAAAGGGTTTTGTTGATGTATTTGCGGTTCATGTACCCAATTGAGTGAAAAAAGCAGGACTTAATTACTTTTTTGAAAAAGTTTGAGGCCTTTTCAAGTATTTTGAAAGTTCAAGTACTTAATTGAGTGCAAAATAAAACCAGGGGCTTAATTGCTTTTTTGAAAATATTTTGGGCCTTTTGATGCATTTTAAAAGTTTAAGTATCCAAATGAATGCAAAATAAAAGAAAGGGTTTAATTTTTTTTTAAATTTGAGGACTTTTTATACTCTTCATCCATTTAAATAATAAAAATTTTTAAATTTAAATTTAAATTTAAATGTATAAATATTAATATATAATTATAGTTTTATTATTTTTAATAGAAAAATGGGTTTTGGATTGATCGAGCTAAGCCAAAAGCGAACTAGGCTTGAAAAATTTTAGAGTATATCAAGAGTTTAATAATTAAAATTTTTTTGTTTGAAAGGTTCAAATAATGCTAGCTAGAAATCTTATCACTGCATATATGTGTAAAAATCACTTAATTTAGAACATAAATATAAATTGAAATAATTATAAATTAACATGTTTATAAAATTTTAATTTTAAAATATGCAACTTAATAAATTAGCCCATTAGATATCATATTATAGAACTTGTGGTATAATTATATTTTAGTTTATAAAATAGAGTATGTAATAAATAATTTATTTTATGCAACCAATCATTACATAAAGTTGTCGGTTAATTTACAATTAAAATTATTTATCATTGAACTATTTTAGACGTTTGAATTTGGTTACATAATTATTAAAATTATATATTTAGTTAGCAACTTTTATGTTTCTCAACTTTTTACTTTCATGTGTAATCCTGGGTTGCAAGGTCAACAGTGCCACCTTTGAGCCATTCCATGAACTATTCAGTGGCTATTCACAGAGATGACACATATCTCTAAAAATTGATAGTCAAGTCCCTCCATGAACCGTTTAATGGCTCTTCACAGAGGTGAGACATATCTCCAAAAATTGATAGTTGGGACCCTCTATGAATCGTTCAGCAGTCCTCTGTAGAGGTGAGGCATAACATCAAAAATCGACAATCGAGCTCCCCATGAACTGTTTAATCATTCTCCACAGAGATGAGGCATATCTCCAAAAATTGATAGTTGGGCCCCTCCATAAACCATTCAGTGGCTCCCAACAAAAGTGAGACATATATATCTCTAAAAATATAACTTCAGATCGTTCAATTGACAACTATACCGCTAGTGAGAGTATGCATTATACATTCCTTGATTTGTTGGGCCAATAGACACACCACCTGCTAAATCACAAAGCGAAATTTATACAAGTTAACTATGAATAGAAGTAACATTGCTAGCACATTGGTAAAAAAAGATGAGGCATGAATTTCAATAGCCTCACAAGGCATTGTATATTCTCAAGTCTATGTCTATACCATCCATCAAACAACAAAAGTGAAGTTCATATAAGACAAATGAAAGCACACGATTCATCAATATACCAAGTAAAAAAAGTTAAGTCAAGACTTAGATTCTGTTCAATGATACTATCCACGGTATGACACCTAAAGGTATCTAAAGGCAACCTTCCACTTAGAGGTGAAACAAGGAAACTTTTTAGGGGAGAAATTAAATTGTAATTTTTACAATAAAAAAATATAATTTTATCATTTTAATAGTTTATATCTTTATAATTTTTAAAAGATTAAAGTAAATTTTATATTTTTAGAGGCAAAGTGCAATTTTATCTTTACTCATTTAAAATTTATGATTGGTTTATCGGATGCATTTGACCATAATAAAAAAAGGAGCCATTGCAGACATAATCAGCTTATGGTACCAATCTTAAGAACCAAAACATCAACTTACTATACTATGATGAAGGATTTTATAACAACGTCAGAGGGAATCTAAGGGATAACATCTGAAGGAAATTCAGATTGTTAAACACAAAATTAGGTATCTGATCAGCTGAACCGCTACAGTGATTGAAAGCTTGGTAGATTATTATATTCCAATGCTACAAATTCAACTTTAGTTTCCTTCATTACAGTTTGCCTATGTATAGAAAGCTTAGGATACGACACAAAATATGCATAACATTCTATCCAACATTAGAACGGTACAAAAAAAAAAAAAAAAAAATTCATTATCGAACGCAACCAGGTGAAGTTGTCACACTTACAGATCACTAAAATTTTACAACAATGATGGAAATGTCATCCTTGCTGTTCCTCTTAACAGCTTCCTCAGTTAGGTGCTTTGCAGCAGATCGAGCGTCCTTAATGCCTTTGATAGCATCGACAGCTTCTTGGTAACGGACCATTAAATCTCAGGTTCATCATGCAGGTTCAATAAAAGAAAATGTGATTAGATAGGGCTTACCTTCCTTAAACCATCACTAGCCAATATTATAAGGTCGGTATGATCGTCGGCTTTTCCAATGCTCACATCTGGCTCCGAAGTAAGATGTTTCTTTAAACTCTTGTCACCAAATGCTCTCGCTACCGCCAGCTGAGCATCAACACGAGCGACATCCCCTGAAACAAAAACAATATCAGGAAAAGATGGTGTAACCTTGAGCGTCATCCCCAAAAGATCAGGCACCCATTACCTGGAATCCAAATTTTCTTTTACCCATATCATGGTTTCAAACAGGTCATTAGAAAATTTTGTAAGACCTTAAAAAGAATAACCTGTACCACATTAAGGTATCTCTTGTTCTTAGTGCAAATCAATTTTAGTTGAAAGATTTTTATTCATAGGCACGATTATACCTTGTATTTAAACTAAGTTTAGGTAAAAACAAAATTGAAAGAAATATTATTTCATGGATTTTCAATCATATATAGCTATTTCAATGGAGATCTAAACTTGTGAATAAGGTTGTTACTTTTCAAGATTTTAGAAAACATATATGTGCAAACTAAAATCACATTTTTTTTTATCATTTTATGTAATTAGCTATTCCTATTGATATTTTTTTGAAGATTTTAGAAAATATAAGTGAAGGTTATCAATTCTGTCGATTTGCGGGGTAGAAGATGGGAAAAATATCCAAAGCACAGTTCTAATACATGCTAAAATTGTACCTATCCATAAGGAGAGATGCAATGATTATTTTTTATTATATGCTGCTGTTATAGCTGTTAAACATATATGTGCAAGTCAAGATCACTGCTTCTTTATCTCTTATTCATTTTCAATTCTAAGCTCTCAAGAGTTTTCACCCACTATGTCTGATCATTTCTTCTTCCCATTGTTTGCTTCTTTTGACCGTTGATTCAGCCTTTTCTTCTATGCATCTATTTACATGATTTTTATTGACTGAGTTGAAAGAATGATCATACATACATGATTGCATCGCAGGACATTTCAATAGAGTACGTAGAGCATGTTGTTTGCACTGCAAATTGCCTCGAACTCCTGTTTGCAAATACTTGCAATATCACAGAAAGCTGAATGATGATGTGAGGAAGCTCTGAGAGATGAGATTTGGACATATTGTTTGATGCAGGAGGAGGTGAGCAAGATTGGGGTTTGGGGATGGACCGCGTGGGTAAAACCACTATCATGAAGCACATCCGCAATGACCTTTTGAAAGAACAAAGATTTGAAAGGGTAGTGTTCACCATGACTTCTATTTTAGTCAAATTTGAGAAATAGTCTAGATTATTTTTTATTATATTAGAATTTATAACACATTTTTGTATTTAATTTTATCTTCATCTTTTGTACTATTTATTCTTTTGCTATTATAGTAAAATTATCTTTACTTGTAATTTTTATCTCTTTGGATGAGATTTTCTACATTAAATTTGTGTATTCAATTTCTTAATTTCTTTAGTTATTTTTACTTGTTCGTTACTTAATCGAGTCGATCGTCAATAGATAATTTAGGCTAGAATATCAAAGGAGTTCAATATAATGATGGTACACAATGATGTTGCAAGTGCATTGAAGTTGAAGGAAGATTTGACCACAAAAGGAGACGAGCTTAGACGAGCAACAATTTTGTCAGAAATGTTTAAGGAAGCAGGACATTATGTTCTAATCCTAGGTGATTTGTGGAGTGAATTTTTTAATATTTCACATGGGTTAGTTGATAAATTATATATAATTAAAATTAATTTTCTTTTAAAACATATATTTTTTAATTTTAAAATCAGGACTAAATTGATAGATTTATGTATAATTTTAAACTAACAAATACATCTTTTTCATTTTCTCCTCTCTCACCATTCCAATTTAAAAAAAATTAATTTTTACCCATTAGGATGAAAAATAATTCTCTCTCATGTTTTCTTTTCTCACTTTTCTTTCCAACCAAACATTCCCAACCAAGAATTGTGTAAGTAATGGTGATAGTTTTACATCAAGTAAACTTCCTCCTTTCTCTATAAATATACTATAATTTTTACTTTATAAATTTCATTTGGATATCCCTGATGTACACACATTCAAGTTTTCAAATCTAAACATTTTCCCTTTTAGGGTACCATAAAATTTGTTGCACCTATAAATAAACATTTTTATCTTCCCTAAAAAATAAATTGATTTGTTTTAATATATATATTGTCTTCCCAAAATAATATTCTAAAATATTTATTGAAAGAAATTAAAATACTAAACGAATACAATTAATTATCATTGTTTTGTCTTTAATTTTGAGTCGATGCCGTGTTTATTTGCAACACTAAATCAACATAATTTATATACACAAATATATAAAAATCTAGAACACAAGTATACCTATTAAAGTTTCAAATAAAACTAAAAATTGCTTTAGTTCAAATGTAAATGAAAAGTTTTATATGCATGATGTCTCTAATTCAATTCTCTTCTTGATAATTTTTTATTGATTTATAAAAATATGAAAAGATGAAAACATTTGGATAATCATATATCTTACTTTGCAAATAAAATAACTTTTTGGTAATTTTCTTTCTAAGTTCACACTCTATTGATGGGTGACACCAACTCGGTAAAAGCTTAATACATAGTATAGATAAAAAAAAGTTTTAAACTAAATTTTTAAAAGATTTTAGGTAAATTACACCATTAGTCATTCAACTATGGGCAAGTTTTTGTTTTGGTCACTAATGTTTTTGAACCTTTTTTTTTGTCATCCAATCGTTAAGTGGCACTTATTTTAGTTTGTATAATAATTTTAGCCCTTATTTTTATATTTTCTATCAATTATTTATAGAATAGAAGAATGTATAAAGAAATTCTAGAAAATTAAAACTTGAATATGTTGTTGAAGAACTAAGTTATATGAGAAGTAAAGAAAATTACTATTCAATAGAATCCAATAACAAATTAAAACAAAACAAAACCAAAAAAATTAGATCATTATAATATGTTTCCTAAATGTTTCTTAAAACCAAATTAGTAATATTATCAAATTCAGTTTCATGCCCTTGAAGAGCATCTAGAATTGACCTGCCCAACAAACAAAATAGAAATCCCATTTTACAAACCCAAAAAACCAACTACCTGCACTCCATATCAAGACAAACCCTAGCCCAACTACCCTAGCCCATTAAGCAAATCAGAAAACAAAAAAACCCTAACCCTAAAGAGGCGCCGCACCTAGGTCTGGCCTCTGACCCTCTGACTCCACCTGCTCCCTGCACCACCGGCCACCGTCGCCTCCTCCACCTACTCCCCATGCCCTGCAAAAGGAAAAGAACACGCAAACAGAAACAAGAGCCGAATAAAATACAAAAAAAAATCTTTGTAAATGGCTATAAAAAGCCGATTAAGATCCATTGTAAGGGGGCCTTTTGATTTTTTTTTCTTTTGGAAATCAATACAAACAAAAAAAGAAATTTCAAGGTAAAAACAACAGATCCAAACACAAGAAGAGAAAAATGCAAAGATTCATTAAAATCTAAGAAACAGAGACCAAAGGTGACTTTTTTTCTTTTTTTTTTCGAAAGTTATTTTTTTTTTTTCAAGAACTTACACATAACTACATTATTAAAATATATATAGTCTAAAAAGAAAAAAAGACAAAATAAAGAAAATATAAAAATTTTACCATTCCTACCACTCGTGGTGGGTGGTCGAGCTCCCACGGCTGACGATCGATCATGCCCCACTCACGGATTTCTCCCATTTGCGCAGAGAAAAAAAGAGAAAGGAAGTTTTTTTTTAAAATGGACAGCAGAAAATGATTTTTTTTCAAGGTTTTGGCCTTTAAATAGGCCTCCAAAACGACGCTGCTTTGGGTAGGCCTCAACACCAAAACGACGCTGCTTTTGACATGACCCATGTCCGACCCAACCCGCCTCCAGGATCCGCGTGTTTTGAATCGATGGGCTATTTGCGCTGCCAGCCCTTCCGCCTTTTTTGATTTTGCAATTAAGTCTTTATTAATTTAAATTTAGCCCAACAATTTACTTCGATTTGCAATCGTGTCCTTTCATCGCTGCTTTTGGCAAAAGGGTTTATTGCATCTTTGGTCCCTCCAATCTTTTCGCAAGGCAAATAGGCCCTTTTTCTTTTATTTTATTTCAATTAACCCCTAAACTTTTATTTTAAATGCAATTTAATCCTATTTTAGTTATTTTGTAAATTTTTTAGCCTTTTGATAATATATTGTTGTAATTACCATCACTATATTTTTATGTAGATGTTCTATAGTTATTTTGTTTCACTATTATTTGTTTCTATTATTATTATTTACTATAACATATTATTATTTGTTATTTTGATTTTATTTTCACTATTATTTGTTTATATTACTATTATTTATTATAACAATTGTATGTGTTATTATTTTATTTATCTACTATTATTATGATTGAGATGATTGTTTTATTTATTATTATTTGTTGTTTTCATTATTATGGCTATCTATTTTACTATTACTTTGTCCATATTATTGCTATCATTATATTATTTTATTTTTACATGTATATATTTTTATTTTATATATATTATTTCATGTATTAATTGCAATAATCATTTTTTTTACATATTATCATCATTATTTCATTTTCATTTCAAATATCATCATTATTACTTTGTTATTATTATTTCTTATCTTATTTATTTGCTATTTATTTTTTTTTTTTTGTTTATTACTTACTTTTGTCATTATCATATTATTATTATTATTATTACTATTAATATTATTATTTGTATTTCTTTATTTACCACATTCACATCCACATTTGTTATCTTCGCTTTGTATTATATTATTGAACAAAACATCTTTTATAAAATCATCATATTTCATCTAAAAGATTTCAAAATAAGGCAATGTTTTGGTATTTAGAAACTCGGAAATAGTGCCCTAACGTGTTGGGTTGCGATTTTCGCTTAACTAAATAACTTAACATCCTTTTACGAAGTTTTGTGAATCACGAGATGACTTTGATTACGAGAGATTAAAACATCGTGTCCTAACGTGTCGGATGTGATGTTTGTATCTTTTCGAACAAAGAAATCTCAAGTTTTGACTCAAGTCCTTTCTTAAATTCAATCCGACACGATGTATTTTGTAAAATTACTATACTCCATTTAAAGGTTTTGAAATAAAGGCAATGTTTTGTATTTAGGACCTCGGGAATAGTGCCCTAACGTGTCAAGTTACGATTTTCCGCTTGACTAAATAACTAAACATCCTTTTGGTAAACTTCAGAAAATCATGAGATAGCTTTGATTACGAAGGTTTAGAATATCATGTCCTAACGTGTTGGATGTGATGTTCGTACCTCTCTAACAAAGATATCTCAAAATCCTAATACCTTTTAAAAGATCCGTATTTTAAAACCTTTTCAAACTTCCGACATTAAGACACTAATTAATCATTTTGGTACCAATTTTGGGCGACGAGGGTGCTAACCTTCCTCGTATGTAATCGACTCCCGAACCCGATTTTCAAAACTTCGCACTAAAAACACTGTTTTAGTAAAACAAAATGTTTTATTAAAATAAAGGTGATCCGATCACACCAAATAAAGGTCGGTGGCGACTCCTGCTTTATTCTTATTTTCAAAACCAAAGTCGAACCCCGCTTTGTTTTTCCAAAAAATGGTTACGACACTTGGCGACTCCACCGGGACGACCTTAAAGAGAGTCAAGCCATAAATTGATTATTTTCTCGCCTTTTGTCAAGTTTGAAAGTTTAATTTAAAAATCACGATCTTTTTATTGTATGTTGTTTCAATTTCAACATTGCATTGCATGACCGCTGTGGTCACACCTTTAAGTGAGAGTGAGAAACTACTCCTTCGTGAGGTTTTCACCTCCGTAGGATAGTGGATCGCCGGATACATCCGCATCTATGTCTTCGTGAGATTTTCATCTCCGTAGCCATAGGGAAATGTATTCCCGAATCAACTCGATCCATATGAGCCTATAATGGGTGAGGATTGAGGAATCACTGGTTCGTACTCCTCTTTAGAACCGAACCTCATATAGTAAGCCCTAAGAACCCACCCTAGGTAGAGCCATGCCAAACCCTAGTGGTTAACAGATTAGGTATTTTTATTCTTTGCTTATCGTATGGAATATCGATTTGCTTTATTTTTTATTTTTTTTGCATGGCATATTCATAAAAAGGTGTTGATTCACGCTCAATTGCCAAATAGATAGCTTGTCATGGAAAGGGGTTTCTTGATAGAGTGGAGGACAATGCGTCGTCCTGGATATGGGCCGAGACCGTGCAAAGAAGAAAAAGGTGATAGTCTTACTGTAGGGCACATGTCGAATTATGGGACTTCACGCAGACGTTGTCACCCAAAATAATCTTCAAGAGATGAAAGAGATATGGAGTCAATGGGACGATGAGATCAAGCAATTATTCTATCACATTACGGAGATCCGCCATATCTCGCCGACATCAAGGTAGACCAAAGACCTATTCCGAGCTATAGCCCAATTTTGGAATCCCGCTTATAGCTGTTTTACTTTTGGGAAAGTGGACCTGGTGCCTACTATAGAAGAATACACAGCTTTACTCCGTTGCCCAAAAATTCAAACCGACAAAGTTTATACAAGACTCATAACGCCCCCACCTTCTTAAAAAGTCGATGAATATTACGGAATGAGCGAGCAATGGGTTGCAAAGACGGATAAAACAAAAGGAGATTGTAAGTGTATCCCTTGGAGAAATTTAAGGATTTGATCATAGCACACCCCGACGTGAAGAAAAGGGTTGACATTTTGCCTTGAGCATTTATGGATTGATTATTTTCCTAAAGCTCTAGGGCATGTAGACGAGGCGGCCTCATATTTATTCGATGATTGATAGAAGAGTCACACCTGCTCCTCGCACTTACGCCAAAACTTTCGTGTCTCTAAGCTGCGTCGTCAAGAGCGGGCGAAGGAAGATTCACCGGTTGTACAACTCTTGCTAGTATGGTTCAACAGTCATTTTGGAAAGCGGAAAAGGCACTGTGTCGAATCTTCTCCGAGGACTATTCCCGCTAAAAGAATTAGTAGCCACACCAAGGCGAGACGATCTTACTAAGAAAATGGATGATGATTCGCAAAACCCGCAAGAGGAAGACGAGAATGGAAAGCTCCTTTAATGATCCCCGATGAGATCCTATATCGGTGTGGAGATTTTGACTGGTTCCTCTATCGAGTATGGGAGTCGCTTGATATGCTCCTCTCGTGTTGAGACAAGATGATCGAGATGCTTTATACCGCAACACAAGGTCTAATTCAGTGCGAATTTGAATACAAAGGAGACAATTGTAAGAAAAGAGTTCGTGAAATAGCAAGCGCTTGGAGTCGGACTCATAGAATGAAAAGGTTTGCCACAAACCCGATGACAACCCCCGAATATGACCGATGGAGGAGTCAGAGAATCAATGACAACATTCCCACATCAGGCCAAGAAAACGCCCGATCAATGGAGGAGCACCTGCAGGTAATCCCATCAGAGCTCGAAATCATCAAACAAGATTTTGAGAAAAAGAATGCGGAATTAGGGAAAAGGATAGAACGATTAGAAGAAGAGAAAATGCAGCTAGGATTGGACGTTGACATTCGTAAGTCGGAGGCCAAAAGTTGAGAAAAGGGAAAATAAGGTCGAGGAAGATTTGGACAGCTTTGAAAATGACTATAAGAAGTCGCAAGGTCAATGAAACTTGCCGGATTAGGAAAACATCGAGCAATGGAGTCAAGAACTCGAGAGGAAAAAATAGAGCTAGTCAATGGGAAAGAGAACTCGAGATACTCAAGTTCGAGAAGATACTCAAAAGAAGTCCGTAAAACCCAAAGCGAGAAAGAGGAATTAAAGGCTCGAGTGGCGTAATTGGAAAGATCCTTGTATCAAGATCGTAGCCGCAACTCGCAGCTTGAATTAAAGGCTAGTCTGAGTAAAATTGAAGAAATGAAAGCAAGAATCAAGAGCTAGAATCGCTTTACATGGTTGTGAGCTACGGTGGAGCTTCTTGAAGTCAATGAGGAGCGTTGAAGCAACAACTTCATCACTCTCGTAATCAAGTCGAGACCGGATTACATCATGGGGAAGCCGTGGCTCAAGCGCGAGAGGTCGCGATCACTTGCAAACCTTAGGAGTCCGAGCTGATGTACTAAGTTTATTTTATGAATCAAAGTCAGAGCAAGGACAAGAGTTAGCTAGGCTTCTTGAGGAAGTCAAGGCCTTAAGTATTAGGGCGAGGCCTTATATGTAATCCATTCTATGTAAAGAAACTTGTTTTCTAGAAAAGTTATTCTAATGGAAATTGAATCAGAATTAATGCCTTTTTTGCATACATTTCATGCATTAGCATTACATTGCATCATGTGCATTAAATCTCACAAAAGAACCTTAAATTATGACAAGCACTCGAACATCGCTACAATACACGAGGCAAGACTAAAATCATGGATCAAAGGATAGAAAGACTAGAGCAAATGCAAAAGGAAATACAGGAACAGATGCAAGAGCGATTAATCAAGATGCAACAAGACATGATAGAACGAATGCAAGAATCTCAAAATAGCATGATGAATCAATTGGCGCAATTGTTGGCCAATGAACGTGAGAAAGGAAAGGGCGTTGCTACTAGTTTGGGAAATGATAATGACGACCCTGTTTACCCTCCGGGTTTTACCCCACCTAATACCCAAGCGCCACCGGACGTACATCCCCAAAGGCCACCACATTATTAGACCACAATATCGAGTTAATATCATGATACCAAATTTCACCTTCCGATCGGTTCAGTACTAACCTGTGGAAAGCCCGCTAACCTTGTGGTCCCGATTTTGATGAATCGCGTAAATGGACAAGGCAAAGATAGATTTGTCAAAGCAACTTGAGAACCATTGCAAGTGGCTAGAAGAAAAGTTTAAAGAAATAGAAACGGCTGACCATCGTTACGGATGGACGCTAAAGACTTAAGTCTGGTCCCGGACTTAGTCCTTCCGCCAAAGTTCAAAACACCAGAGTTCGAAAAATACAACGGACTAGTGTCCCGAGGCGCACATAACAATGTTCTCACGGCGGATGGCGGGTACCTTAATAATGACCAGCTTGTTGATTCACTGCTTTTCAAGACAGCTTATCGGTCGACCGCCAAATGGTATAACCAAATTACCGTGCTCAAATCAAGACGTGAAAGATCTCGCACAGCCTTCATGAAACATTATGGCCATGTGATCAAATTGCTCTGATAGAATCACGCCCAAAATATGGAGAAAAGCCAGCGAAAGTTTTAGACAAGACGCCAAATGATGGAGAGAGGTAGCAATACAAGTTCACCACCACTTTTGGAAAAGGAGACAACCATGCTCTTTATAAATACGCTGAAAGCTCCTTTCATCAATCATATGCTGGGAAGTGCCACTAAAAGCTTTTCAGACATCGTGATGTCGGGAGAGATGATAGAAAATGCAATCAGATGTGGCAAGATAGAAGCGGGAGAGAGTACCAAAAAAATAATCCCAAAGAAAAGAGAAAACGACGTAAATAACCTAAGTAAAGGTTATTCGAAGCCTATCACTGTAAATCAGCCCAAGGCCGTAATCGCCGATCATCAGGGCTCCTCTAGGCAGGAATCCAGTACAAAGCAGAACACGGAGAAAATCCAATTCACGCCAATCCCAGTCACGTACAAGGAAATGTACCAGAACTTATTCGATGCACATGTTGTTTCCCCACATTACCTAAAACCCCTGCAACCCCCATACCCTAAGTGGTATGACGCGAACGCACAGTGCGAGTACCACGCAGGGATTGTGGGGCATTCAATAGAGAACTGTCTTGCTTTCAAAAAATTGGTAGAAAGACTCATCCAGATGGGCGTTATAAAAGTAGACGATACCCCCAGCACGGACACCCACTGCCTAATCATGAGGTCAATATGATAGGCGAAAACATGGGAAGGAGAGTTAAAAGGGATGTTGACGAAGTAAAGACTCCAATGAAACAAGTTTGGAAAGAAATGATGAAGAGAGGATTAGCTGTATCAAGGCCAGTAGGAAAGCATGAAAGAACAAGAAGAGGTTGCGAGTTTCATAACATGGAAGGGCATGAAATCCAGGACTGTACTGAGTTCAGAATTCTGGTACAAAGACTGATGGACAATAAAGAGTTGGAATTTTTCGAGATTAATGAAGGCCGAAAAGAAAGAAGCATTTGCGTGTTGGAAGATGAATCAGCAACAAAAGCCTCGAAGGCTAGTTATCCTTTGGTCATCATCTCGCGGCCAAAGAACGATGGAACCGGGATAAAGACAACTCAAGATCGTGATTCAGAATCGATCGGTCCTTTCGTGTGAAGACAACAAAGAGGTTCCTCAGAACTCTAGCTGCAACATGACGATTCCTAAAATAGGGGATTCGACCCGCACTACGAAAGGAAACCAGGAGCCTCCGAAGATTGTGATCCGAAGACCTGCGACCTTTTCATATGAAGATGACAAAAAGGTTTCCTAGAACTACAACTGTAATGTGACGATTCTGGGAAAGGAGACTTGTCCAGCACTGCAAAGGGAAACCAGGAAGTAGGCTCCTATACACGAAGCGGGAAGCGTTACGACACGGCAAACCCACGGATCGAGCTTGCAAAAGGGAAAACCTTGATGGGCGAACAAAAGAGGGAAAATGCGACTAAACAGGAAGCTCCTATAAATGAGCCAGTGAAGGAAGACGAGGCTAGGGAATTCTTGAAGTTTTTAAAGCATAGTGAATACAGCGTCGTGGAGCAGCTGCATAAACAGTCGGCTCGTATATCTGTGCTTGACTTATTATTAAGCTCAGAAGCGCACCGCAATGCACTGATGAAAGTATTGAATCAAACTTATGTTGCTAATGACATCACCGTTAACAAGCTGGATCGTCTAATTAGCAATATAAGTGCTGATAATTTCATCTTCTTTAATGATGACGAGATTCCGCCAGGAGGTATGGGTTCCATCAAGGCCCTCCACATTACTACACGGTGCAAAGGATACACACTACCGGGGGTACTAGTCGATAACGGATCGGCGCTCAATGTCCTGCCATTATCAACGTTGAATCGACACCCATTGATAGCTCTCACATGAAGGCTTACCACAATGTAGTAAGGGCATTCGATGGAACCGAAAGAAAAGTCATGGGAGGATTGAAATACCCTTTTAATCGCCCAAGTACATATGAAGTGGATTTCATAGTAATGGATATCGTGCCATCATATAACTGCTTGTTGGGGAGACCTTGATACACTCAATGAGCAAATCCCTCATCCTTGCACCAAAAATTGAAATTAGTCATAGAAGGCCGTTTGGTAACAATAAACGTCAAGAAGACATCATCGCAACAAGAATCAACGATGCACCATATTTAGAAGCAAATGAAGAAGCAATCAATGTTCCTTTTGCTCTTTAGAATTCATCAACGCAACGCTCGCCATCGAGGGAAACAAGATCCCAAAGGTTTCAATTATCCAAAACCACAAAATGGGTTTACAATTAATGGTCGAAAATGGAGCCGCACTCTTAAAGGGACCGGAAGGTATCTACAAGGAGGAATCAAAGTCCCGAGATTGAAAGAAAAAAGAGACCTCTTTGGCTTAGGATTCAAGCCGAATGCCAAGCAAAAGAAGAGAGAGTTAGAAAAGAAGCAAGAAAGAAGGAAAGCGCGTTTGGGCGGAAATGAGATTAAATGGGAACCGATGATAATTCCTCATATTCGTGAGACCTTTATATCAGGAGGGGTTATCCATCCGGGACGAGAAACGCAAAATGAAGAAATCGTGCATGTCAACGCTATATCTGAGGGGGAAATTGAGGAAGAAAATCAGAATGGCATCCGCCTTATGAGCCAAAAAGATTCTAAACAACCGGATCATGGAGGAGATTCCTGTAGCTTTTAGAACTCATTCAGAGTAATACTCGAACACACTTATTGCTTTAAGTCTAGAAGCAATAAGAGTCCCTTTTGTGAAACATTATTTTGTATAAGACATCGTTATTTTCAATAAAATACATCTCCGCCATCTTTTGAGCAAATTTTCTTTTATGTTCATTTCATTCATTCATTATTCTTTCTCTAGATATTCTTCTAAACATTTCTATTCTTCATTTATCATACCAATAAACATGCCTAGATTCTATGATTCTATGAGCCTTTATTCATTTCCATAACAGGTCCCCAAATATCAATGATTTGAGTAACGCTACCGATGACTCATAATGTCCTTTTGAGCAAGATATGGGTGCGAAGATTTTCGTGATTTTGGAGATGACCAAGGCGTGATTTAGCTCCGAAATCATTAAGGATGGTAGAACAAGAGGAGAAACAAATCGCACCTCACAAAGAATCAAGGGAAATAGTGAACCTAGGAGATGGGCAAGAAAAGAAAGAAGTGAAGATTGGAGCTAGATCACCGCAGAGACAAAGCAAGACCTCATTGAGTTACTCCAAGAATTCAAGGATGTCTTCGCATGGTCATATCAAGACATGCCCGTTAAGCATCGATATCGTGGTACACCGCTTGCCCATAAAAGAAGAATACAAGCCACCCAATGTAAACTTTGAGGATGAGGCCGATGTTTTATCGAAAATAAAAGAAGAGGTCAAGAAGCAATTTGACGCAGGTTCTTGCAAGTGGTTAAGTACTTAATGGGTAGCCAATATCGCCCCGCCCCTAAGAAAGATGGGAAAGTACGAATGTGTGTAGACTATGTGGATCTAAACAAGGCTAGCCCAAGGACAATTTTCCGTTACCTCATATCGACACCTTGGTGGATAATACAAGAAAGTTATTCATTGTTCTCATTCATGGATGGCTTCTCCAGATACAACCAGATAAAGATGCTTCCCAAGACATGAATAAAACCACATTCATAACCATGTGGGAACCTTTTGCTATAAGGTAATGCCATTTGGGTTGAAGAATGCGGAGCAACATATCGTAGAGCCATGGTGACCCTATTCCATGACATGATGCACAAGGAAATTGAGGTTTACGTCGACGATATGATTGCCAAGTCTCGAACCGAAAAGGAGCATATCCAAGTCTTAAGGAAATTATTTTTGAGGTTGAGGAAAGTCCAATAAAGCTTAACCCGAAAGTGTACCTTTGGAGCCGTGTCGTGAAACTGCTAGGATTTATAGTCGTGAAAAGGGATTGAGGTTGACCTGCATAAAGTCAAGGCTATACAAGAATTGCCTCCGCCGCACGCAAAAAGAAGTTCGAGGTTTCTTAGGAAGATTAAATTACATTGCTCGGTTCATTTCACAACCGACCGAGAAATGTGACCCCATATTTCGCCTTCTTAAAAACACAATCCAAAAGTGGGACGAGGAATGTCAAGACCTTCGACAAAGTAAAGCAATACCGTCCAATCCTCCCAGATTGACACCGCCTAATCCGAGAAGCCTTTGATCCTCTATTTGACTAGACTTGATAATTCAATGGGATGTGTGCTCGGCCAAAGATGATGAGTCGGAAAGAAAGAAAAGGCAATATACTACCTTAGTAAAAAGTTCACCGAGTGTGAAACAAGGTACTCACCAATTGAGAAAATATGTTGTGCCTTGGTCCGACAACTCGAGACCGAGGCAAGACATGTTGTATCATACGACCTGGCTCATCTCGAAGCTAGACCCACTGAAATACCTAATGGAGTCAACTACTTTGAATGGACGGATGGCCTGATGGCAAATTTTACTTTCTGAGTTTGACATAGTTTATGTAAACCAAAAGGCGATAAAAGGAAGTGCAATAGCGATTTTCCGCTAGTAGAGCTCTGGCAGATTATGAGCCTTTGGACTTTGATTTCCCTAATGAAGACCTAATGTACGTAGCAACCATCAAGAAGATACCACGAAAAGTCGCCCTTGAAACCGAACTTGACGGGCATCGAATGCTATGGGCAATGGAATTGGGGCAATTCTGGTGTCCCCAAATGGAGATCATTACCCATTCACTTGTAAATTGGATTTCAATTGCACAAACAATATGGCAGAGTATGAAGCTTGCATCATGGGTATCCGTGCCGCTATTGAACGCAAAATTAAGGTGCTGAAAGTATACGGAGACTCTGCATTGGTAATTTATCAACTTAAAGGAGAATGGGAGACGAGAGATCCCAAATTGGTCGAATACAAAAGATTGGTCCAAGAACTGATCAAAGAGTTCGAGGACATCACTTTCAGTTATCTACCAAGGGACGAAAATCAGATGGCTGATGCTCTAGCCACATTGGCTTCTATGGTACGAGCAAACAACAAGGAGGATATGAGGCCTATACAAATGAGCATTTATGAGGCCCCAGCCCATTGCTACAACGTGGAAGAAGAGGAGCAAAATGATCACCCGTGGTATCACGATATACTACAATACGTGAAAGATCATAAATACCCCGATCAGGCAACCGAAAATGACAAAAGGACGTTGAGAAGACTAGCTTGCGACTATGTCTTAGACGGAGAGATCCTATACAAAAGAAGAAAGGATCAAGTGCTATTGAGATGTGTGGATGGCGCCGAGGCTAAGCAGATCCTAGAAGAAGTCCATGAGGGTGTCTGTGGAACACATGCCAATGGGTTCGCAATGGCAAGACAAATCATGAGATTCGGTATTATTGGTCTACCATGGAAAGAGATTGCATTGATTATGCTAAGAAATGTCATAAGTGCCAAATTTATGGGGACAAGATTCATGTACCACCTCACCTTTACATGTTATGACCTCCCATGGCCTTTTTCTATGTGGGCATGGACGCTATTGGACCAATCTCACCAAAAGCTTCCAATGGACATCGGTTCATCTTCGTGGTAATTGATTACTTCACTAAATGGGTGGAGGCCACTTCATATGCCAATGTGACAAAATCAACGGTCAGGAAGTTCCTAAAAAAGGAAATCATATGTCGATATGGAATGCCTGAGAGGATCATATCTGATAATGCGTTAAACTTGAACAACAAAGATGATCACGTAAGTCTCAGAGGCAATTCAAGATCGACATCACAATTCGTCACCAGACGCCTAAAGATGAACGGTGCAGTTGAAGCAGCTAATAAGAACATCAAGAGGATAATAGGGAAGATGACTGAGACTTACAAAGATTGGCACGAGAAATTACCATTTGCCCTTTTTGCCTATCGAACGTCAATCAGAACTTCCACCGGGGCAACTCCTTTCTCATTGGTTTACGGAATGGAGGCGGTTTTACCCATCGAAGTTGAAATTCTGTCCCTTCGAGTATTGTCCGAATTGAAATTGGATGAAGCAGAATGGATCCAAGCACGATATGATCAATTGAATCTGATCGAAGAAAAGAGGCTGAAAGCTATCCGTCATGGTCAGATGTACCAAAAGCGAATGATGCGAGCATACAACAAGAAAGTGCGTCCAAGAGAATTCCACGAGGGAGACTTAGTTTTGAAAAAGATTCTCCCCATACAAAAGGATTTCAGAGGGAAATGGATGCCAAATTGGGAAGGACCTTATGTGGTGAAAAAGGCTTTCTCTGGAGGGGCACTAATTTTGGCCGAGATGGATGGGAAAAATCTACCCAATCCCATAAATTCAGATTCAGTTAAGAAGTATTATGCTTGAAGAAGGGAAAGGCTAAAGTGAAAACCCGAAAAGGGCGCTTTAAGACCTAAAAAAAAAAAAGGAGAGGCCAAAGTGAAAACCCGTAAAGGGCGCTTTGAGACCAAAGGGGCTTTGAGTCGAAAACCCGATAAGGGCGGCTCAAATTTGCACGAAAGAGGAGGTATGTGACAATTTTTTTCTCCCGAATTAGCAAAAGGAGGAATGTTACACCTCAGAACATCTACAAAGCACTGCAGATCTCCCAACGCCTATTCAAATTTCAAATGATCTTCTAAGGATCCGGTGGTGAAGCTCAGTCGCGATATCCTGGGCACCTACTTTTTCTTTTTACCCATTTTTTGTACTCCAATAATGTTTGCTTTTGTTGATTTAATCCAATTCCATTCTTCATAAATTCCATTGTTATTTTAAATCTTTAAGTTGTTTGCAATTGAAATAACGACCCATGGACCCATAATGCTTCCATAAAAGGAGTTCCACCTATTACTCCGAAGCCTCTAAACAAAGAGAGAACCTAAAACAAGACTGTTGTTTAGAATCACCACACTTAGGGGTTGGAAACGTTCGAGGAAGAGGAGTCCAAAATTATGACCATTTCTTCAGATTCGCAACATAGATATCGACGAGATGTCGCGTCAGGCTGTGACCTCGACGAGCTTAACGAGCAATTACAACCCTAAGCTTTTAAAAAAGAGATCATTCTCATGACATCCTGCATTCATGCAAATGTCCTCCATAATATCATTTAGTTAGGAGCATTCGATTTATTACAATCATTGCATCTTAATGAAAAATCATCATTCTCATGACATTCTGCATTCATGTAAGTGTCATCCATATCACACGTAGTCAGGAGCATTTGAGTCATTCCGACCATAGCATCCGCATCATTTGGCATAAACACAAACATATAAAATCGAGTCTACAAGATATGTCCCTAGAGGACGATGTAGCAACACTATTGAAGATTACCCTATTGCCACTGACCAAAGAAGGAATAGATGTAAGATCGTCTTATTGCCACCGACCAAAGCAAGGGAATAAGTTGAAGATTATCCTATTACCATCGACCATTGCCATTGCCATCGACCAAATGTGGAATAGGTTGAAGATTGTCCTATTGCCATCGACCAACAATGGAATAGGTTGAAGATTGTCCTATTGCCATCAACCAAGATGGAATAGGTTGAAGATTGTCCTATTGCCATCAACCAAATGGTGGAATAGGTTGAAGATTGTCCTATTGCCACCGACCAACAAAGGGAATAGGTCAAAATTGTAGATCTTGTCGCTCGACCAAGAGTGGGGCAAGATCGAAGGCAAATCATGGCTCCCAACCAGTAGGGAACACGATTTAGATTTATTGCCACCGCCCAAAATTGTATTTGTCCCTAACCAAGGAGGGGCAAGATCGAAGCAAATCATGGCTCCCTAACCAAGAGGGAACACGATTTGAAGCCACTGGAATGAATAGGTCAAAATTGTAGATCTTGTCACCCTAACCAAGAGTGGGCAAGATCGAAGGCAAATCTTGGCTCCCAACCAAGAGGGAACACGATTTAGGCCACCCTCCTATTGCCACCGACCAGCAAAGGAATAGGTCAAAATTGTAGATCTTGTCACCTCAACCAAGAGTGGGCAAGATCGAAGGCAAATCATGGCTCCTCAACCAAGAGGGAACACGATTTAGGCCACCGCCCCATTGCCACCGACCAATAGTGGAATAGGTCAAAATTGTAGATCTTGTCGCCTAACCAAGAGTGGGGCAAGATCAAGGCAAATCTTGGCTCCCTAACCAAGAGGGAACACGATTTAAGCCACCGTTCCTATTGCCACCGACCAAAGAAGGAATAGGTCAAAATTGTAGATCTTGTCCCTAACCAAGAATGGGGCAAGATCAAGGCAAATCTTGGCTCCATCAACCAAGAGGGAACATGATTTAGGCCACCGCCTATGTCCCCGACCAAAGAAAGGAATAGGTCAAAATTTGTAATTCCCGCCCTAACCAAGAGGGAGCATGGTTAAGCTTTAGTCCATATTGCCTTAACTAGCAAAGGAATAGGTCAAGATCAAAGACCTCATCTTTCCGGAGAAGCAATGAGCAATCCAAAATAAAACAAGTCACATCCCATTGAAGTCGCAAAGAAGAGCAAATTGAAGCCACATAGCAAGTAGGAGTGGATCAAGTGATAAGATGCGGTGGACGGAGCGACGCTACATGAAGAAGAGCACCAGAAGTCAAGACTCAAGAAGACCGGCAAATTTGGTCCTCTTTATGTCTTTGCTCTATTCCTCACATACGACAATGAGCAAAGAGGGCAATGTAGACACCCAAAATTGCCCTGCCCTACAAACAAAATTTTAAAATAAAATAAACCCAAAAAACCAACTACCTGCAAGGCCCAAAAAAAAAATTGCCCAAATGGCCCAAAATTAAACAACTTCACCAAAACAAAAAACCCTAACCCTAAAGAGGCGCAACCCCTAGGTCCCACGGCCTCCGACCTCCGACTCCACCGCCTCCCGCACCACCGCCCACTCCACCGCCTCCTCCACCTACTCCCCCATGCCCCGCAAAAGAAAAGAACACGCAAATGTAAACAAGAGTAAGAAAATACAAAAAAAAATTTTGTAAATGGCTATAAAAAGCCGATTAAAATCCATTGTAAAGGACTTTTTTTTAGGTTTTTTCTTTTGAAATCAATTGACAAAGATTCAAAAAAGAGAGACTTTTTTTTGGAATCAAAACAAAAAAAAGAACAAGATTCAAACACAAAAAAAAAAAAAAACAAAAATTCATTAGAGATCTAATAACTAGAAACCAAAGGTGAGAGGTGATTTTTTTACTTTCAAAATTTTATTTTATTTTTTTTCAAGAATTCACGCAAATATACATTATTAAAATATATAGTAAAAAAATAAAAATAAAAAATAAAAAAATTAAAAATTTACCTTTTCCTACCACAGGCGGTGGTGGTCTTGCCACAACCGACGATCACGAACACCACTTGTCGGATTTCCCCATCCGCAGAGAAAAAAAAAGAAGGAAGTTTTTTTAAATTTGACAGCAGAAATGATTTTTTTTCGGGTTTTGGCCTTAATAGGCCCTCCAAACGACGCTGCTTTGGGGTGTGCCTCTTAACCCCAAAACGACGCTGCTTTCAACTGACCATGATGCGACCCAACCCGCCCAAGGATCCGCGTGTTTTTAATCGAAGGGTTATTTGCGCCATTGGCCCTTCCGCATTTTTGTGATTTTGCAATCAAGTCTTTGTTTATTTAAATTTAGCCCAACAATTTACTTCGATTCGCAATCGTGTCCTTTCAAACATCAAGCTTTTGGCTTAAGGGGTTTATTGCATCTTTGGTCCCTCCATTCTTTTCACAGTGCAAATAGGCCCTTTTTCTTTTATTTTATTTCAAATTAACCCTAAACTTTTATTTTAAATGCAATTTAATCCTATTTTAGTTATTTTGTAAAATTTTTAGCCTTTTGATAATATATTGTTGTAATTACCATCACTATATTTTTATGTAGATGTTCTATAATTATTTTGTTTCACTATTATTTGTTTCTATTATTATTATTTACTATAACATATTATTATTTGTTATTTTGATTTTATTTTCACTATTATTTGTTTATATTACTATTATTTATTATAACAATTGTATGTGTTATTATTTTATTTATCTACTATTATTATGATTGAGATGATTATTTTATTTATTATTATTTGTTGTTTTTATTATTATGGCTATCTATTTTACTATTACTTTGTCCATATTATTGCTATCATTATATTATTTTATTTTTTACATGTATATATTTTTATTTTATATATATTATTTCATGTATTAATTGCAATAATCATTTTTTTTACATATTATCATCATTATTTCATTTTCATTTCAAATATCATCATTATTACTTTGTTATTATTATTTCTTATCTTATTTATTTATTTTTATTTTTTATTTCCATTACTACTTTGTCATTATCATATCATTATTATTATTATTACTATTAATATTATTATTTGTATTTCTTTATTTACCACATTCACATCCATACTTGTTATCTTCGCTTTGTATTATGTTATTAAACAAAACATCTTTTATAAAATCATCATATTTCATCTAAAAGATTTTTAAATAAGGCAATGTTTTGTATTTAGAAACTCGGAAATAGTGCCCTAACGTCTTTGGGTTGCGATTTTCCGCTTAACTAAATAACTTAACATCCTTTTTACGAAGTTTTGCGAATCACGAGATGACTTTGATTACGAGGATTAAAACATCGTGTCCTAACGTCTTGGATGTGATGTTTATATCTTTTCGGACAAAGAAATCTCAAGTTTTGACTCAAGCCCTTTTTAAATTAATCCGACACGATGTATTTTGTAAAATTGCTATACTCCATTTAAAGGTTTTGAAATAAAGGCCATGTTTTGTATTTAGGAACTCGGGAATAGTGCCCTAACGTCTTTGGGTTACGATTTTCCGCTTGACTAAATAACTAAACATCCTTTTGGTAAACTTCAGAAAATCATGAGATAGCTTTGATTACGAAGGTTTAGAATATCATGTCCTAACGTGCTTTGGATGTGATGTTCGCACCTCTCGAAACAAAGATATCTCAAAATCCAAATACCTTTTAAAAGATCCGTATTTTAAAACCTTTTCAAACTTCCGACATTAAGACACTAATTAATCATTTTGGTACCAATTTTGGGCGACGAGGGTGCTAACCCTTCCTCGTATGTAATCGACTTTAACCCGATTTTCAAAACTTTGCAGACAAAAACACTGCTTTTAGTAAAACAAAACGTTTTATTAAAATAAAGGTGATCCGATCACACCAAATAAAGGTCGGTGGCGACTCCGCTTTATTCTTATTTTCAAAACCAAAGTCGAACCCGCTTTGTTTTTCCAAAAAAAAAATTTTTTACATTTTATATATTATTAAGTAGAAAATTTGAGGATTAAATTTATTATTATACCAATTTCAAAAGTGTCACTTAAGAGTTTGGTGACAATTTTTTTTTTTGAAAACATTAGTGACAAAATTGCAACTATTTTTTAAGTTAAGTGACCAAAATGAAAATTACCAATAGTTCAGTGACTAGTGTAACTTTTTTTGGGTACAATGATCATTTGAATTCCAACTGTCCTAAAGAAAGTGAACACCTAACCAATAAATTACAACTTGAGTTGGCTTATCCAGGAATTTATATTCACATCTTACAAACCTCCATATGTAAAATTTTACTCATAGAGTTGAATCCAAAATTATTTAGCAACAACTTGAACAACACAAGCCATTTACTACAACACCAACAACTATACTTTGTTTTGAGAGGGTGCCAATAACAACACCTATTACAACTCATTTACTAGTATATTTAATTTCAAGTTGTAACATATAACTAGCCATTCTTATACCCTGCTTTCCCATTCTTTCCCATCATCATCATCAATATCGTTGTTACTATTGAGCACCAACATCACTGCAATTCTTGTTAGTATTGTCCAGAATTAATGCAAAGGATATTTCTGTGGATTTTAGACCTCATCATCATCAAAATTCATTATCGAACGCAACCAGGTGAAGTTGTCACACTTACAGATCACTAAAATTTTACAACAATGATGGAAATGTCATCCTTGCTGTTCCTCTTAACAGCTTCCTCAGTTAGGTGCTTTGCAGCAGATCGAGCATCCTTAATGCCTTTGATAGCATCGACAGCTTCTTGGTAACGGACCATTAAATCTCAGGTTCATCATGCAGGTTCAATAAAAGAAAAATGTGATTAGATAGGGCTTACCTTCCTTAAACCATCACTAGCCAATATTATAAGGTCGGTATGATCGTCGGCTTTTCCAATGCTCACATCTGGCTCCGAAGTAAGATGTTTCTTTAAACTCTTGTCACCAAATGCTCTCGCTACCACCAGCTGAGCATCAACACGAGCGACATCCCCTGAAACAAAAACAATATCAGGAAAATATGGTGTAACCTTGAGCGTCATCCCCAAAAGATCAGGCACCCATTACCTGAATCCAAATTTTGTTTTACCCATATCATGGTTTCAAACAGGTCATTAGAAAATTTTGTAAGACCTTAAAAAGAATAACCTGTACCACATTAAGGTATCTCTTGTTCTTAGTGCAAATCAATTTTAGTTGAAAGATTTTTATTCATAGGCACGATTATACCTTGTATTTAAACTAAGTTTAGGTAAAAACAAAATTGAAAGAAATATTATTTCATGGATTTTCAATCATATATAGCTATTTCAATGGAGATCTAAACTTGTGAATAAGGTTGTTACTTTTCAAGATTTTAGAAAACATATATGTGCAAACTAAAATCACATTTTTTTTATCGTTTTTATGTAATTAGCTATTCCTATTGATATTTTTTGAAGATTTTAGAAAATATAAGTGAAGGTTATCAATTCTGTCGATTTGCGGGTAGAAGATGGGAAAATATCCAAAGCACAGTTCTAATACATGCTAAAATTGTACCTATCCATAAGGAGAGATGCAATGATTATTTTTATTATATGCTGCTGTTATAGCTGTTAAACATATATGTGCAAGTCAAGATCACTGCTTCTTTATCTCTTATTCATTTTCAATTCTAAGCTCTCAAGAGTTTTCACCCACTATGTCTGATCATTTCTTCTTCCCATTGTTTGCTTCTTTTGACCGTTGATTCAGCCTTTTCTTCTATGCATCTATTTACATGATTTTTTATTGACTGAGTTGAAAGAATGATCATACATACATGATTGCATCGCAGGGACATTTCAATAGAGTACGTAGAGCATGTTGTTTGCACTGCAAATTGCCTCGGAACTCCTGTTTGCAAATACTTGCAATATCACAGAAAGCTGAATGATGATGTGAGGAAGCTGTGAGAGATGAGATTTGGACATATTGTTTGATGCAGGAGGAGGTGAGCAAGATTGGGGTTTGGGGGGATGGACCGCGTGGGTAAAACCACTATCATGAAGCACATCCGCAATGACCTTTTGAAAGAACAAAGATTTGAAAGGGTAGTGTTCACCATGACTTCTATTTTAGTCAAATTTGAAAATAGTCTAGATTATTTTTTATTATATTAGAACTTATAACACATTTTTGTATTTAGTTGTTATCTTCATCTTTTGTACTATTTATTCTTTTGCTATTATAGTAAAATTATCTTTACCTGTAATTTTTATCTCTTTGGATGAGATTTTTACATTAAATTTGTATATTCAATTTCTTAATTTCTTTAGTTATTTTTACTTGTTCGTTACTTAATCGAGTCGATCGTCAATAGATAATTTAGGCTAGAATATCAAAGGAGTTCAATATAATGATGGTACACAATGATGTTGCAAGTGCATTGAAGTTGAAGGAAGATTTGACCACAAAAGGAGACGAGCTTAGACGAGCAACAATTTTGTCAGAAATATTGCTTAAGGAAGCAGGACATTATGTTCTAATCCTAGGTGATTTGTGGAGTGAATTTTTTTAATATTTCATATGGGTTAGTTGATAAATTATATATAATTAAAATTAATTTTCTTTTAAAACATATATTTTTAATTTTAAAATTAGGACTAAATTGATAGATTTATGTATAATTTTAAACTAACAAATACATCTTTTTCATTTTCTCCTCTCTCACCATTCCAATTTAAAAAAAAATTAATTTTTACCTATTAGGATGAAAAATAATTCTCTCTCATGTTTTCTTTTCTCTCACTTTTCTTTCCAACCAAACATTCCCAACCAAGAATTGTGTAAGTAATGGTGATAGTTTTACATCAAGTAAACTTCCTCCTTTCTCTATAAATATACTATAATTTTTACTTTATAAATTTCATTTGGATATCCCTGATGTACACACATTCAAGTTTTCAAATCCAAACATTTTCCCTTTTAGGGTACCATAAAATTTGTTGCACCTATAAATAAACATTTTTATCTTCCTAAAAAATAAATTGATTTGTTTTAATATATATATTGTCTTCCCAAAATAGTATTCTAAAATATTTATTGAAAGAAATTAAAATACTAAACTAATACAATTAATTATCATTGTTTTGTCTTTAATTTTGAGTCAATGCCGTGTTTATTTGCAACACTAAATCAACATAATTTATATACACAAATATATAAAATTTAGAACACAAGTATACCTATTAAAGTTTCAAATAAAAACTAAAAATTGCTTTAGTTCAAATGTAAATGAAAAAGTTTTATATGCATGATGTCTCTAATTCAATTCTCTTCTTGATAATTTTTATTGATTTATAAAAAATATGAAAAGATGAAAACATTTGGATAATCATATATCTTACTTTGCAAATAAAATAACTTTTTGGTAATTTTCTTTCTAAGTTCACACTCTATTGATGGGTGACACCAACTCGGTAAAAAGCTTAATACATAGTATAGATAAAAAAAAAGTTTTAAACTAAAATTTTTAAAAGATTTTAGGGTAAATTACACCATTTGTCATTCAACTATAGGCAAGTTTTTGTTTTGGTCACTAATGTTTTTGAACCTTTTTTTTTTTGTCATCCGACCGTTAAGTGGCACTTATTTTAGTTTGTATAATAATTTTAGCCCTTATTTTTATATTTTCTATCAATTATTTATAGAATAGAAGAATGTATAAAGAAATTCTAGAAAATTAAAACTTGAATATGTTGTTGAAGAACTAAGTTATATGAGAAGTAAAGAAAATTACTATTCAATAGAATCCAATAACAAATTAAAAACAAAACAAAACCAAAAAAAGTTAAATCATTATAATATGTTTCCTAAATGTTTCTTAAAACCAAATTAGTAATATTATCAATTCGTTTCATGCCCTTGAAGAGCATCTAGAATTGATAGTACGGAGACTTATGAAATTGACCTTGATTCTTTTTTTAGTCAAAAGAAAACAAAATATACCACACAATTTCTTTTTGAAACTCTATTCAAATTTTCATTACATTTAATTTTTAATTTTATAATTTTCTAAACTTTTGAAAATAATTTCAATTTTTTACATTATATATATTATTAAGATCAAATTGATGGAAAGTAGAAAAATTGAGGATTAAATTTATTATTATACCAATTTAAAAAGTGTCACTTAAGAGTTTGATGACAATTTTTTTGAAAACATTAGTGACAAAATTGCAACTATTTTTTAAGTTAAGTGACCAAAACGAAAATTACCAATAGTTCAGTGACTGTGTAACTTTTTTGGGTACAATGATCATTTGAATTCCAACTGTCCTAAAGAAAGTGAACACCTAACCAATAAATTACAGCTTGAGTTGGCTTATCCAGGAATTTATATTCACATCTTACAAACCTCCATATGTAAAATATTACTCATAGAGTTGAATCCAAAATTATTTAGCAGCAACTTGAACAACACAAGCCATTTACTACAACACCAACAACTATACTTTGTTTTGAGAGGGTGCCAATAACAACACCTATTACAACTCATTTACTAGTATATTTAATTTCAAGTTGTAACATATAACTAGCCATTCTTATACGTACCTGCTTTCCCATTCTTTCCCATCATCATCATCAACATCGTTGTTACTATTGAGCACCAACATCACTGCAATTCTTGTTAGTATTGTCCAGAATTAATGCAAAGGATTTTTTTTGTGGATTTTAGACCTCGATCATATCTATCTTCCAAATTTTGAGAGCAGATCAAAGGTTTTATTATTTCAGATTTAAAGAAGAATCAGATTGTAAATTATCAAGGGTTGAGAAAAATCTGTATCAAATACGTAGCTGCACCCAAAATGCCAACAATAATGGCAGAAACAAAGGAAAAGTAAAAAAAATGCTCCATGAGTTCTAGCTTTTTATAGCCCAAAATATTACAACATATATTATTTTTCTATTGTTTCTCTTGCTACTGTTCATCTAGTTTTATTTTTTGTTCTTTCCATTTTTGCAGGGGCAGTCGAGTCAACAACGATAAGTCTGGCTATTTTGGTGAAACAGTGGCAAAGACATGCCAAGGGAGCCTCGGGACAAGGCGTGGGCGGTACACCCGAGGGAGGAGAGCGGCGCCAAAGACCCTAGGGTTTTAGCTTTTTGAAATTTTTAGTGTTTTGGGCCAATTGTGCCTTGCAATTTTGAGTTGTAATTTGGACCCTTTTTTATTTATTTTGAAATTTATTTTTTATTTTGGGCCCGGACGAATTGAGCCTATTACACTCACTATTTGTTTCAATGCTAAAATTCCACCACTCCTCTCCAACACCTCATTGGTAGCCTTACTCATCATAACCAACACAACCCTTTCTTTTTCCAATACATTTCCAGAATGTGAGGAATGCCCTACACTTGAATTATCATATTTGACGTCCAACTGTTATAGGAATGGTGAAAGAGGTAATTGAGAGATGATTGATCATTTTATTAGTAAAAACTGTAATATGTATGGTGAACAAAGTAAGGGTGCCTGAACTTGAGTTGTCATATTCTAATTTTTATTTGCTCAACATTTACTTGATTCTATACATTAGATTTCCACCCTAAGCAATAGTTTTACAACAATTAAATTTGCATAAAATAACAAGTTCTTTATTTGACCGAGTTTTTATTTGTTGATCCTGTTTTAGAACACTAATGTATGGCGATTACAATAGTAAACCAACTAAAAATTTAATTGCGGTAAGTGCATTTATTTATTAATAGTATAGTTACGGTGAGTAAATATATCGTTCCCACGAAGACTAAAAATACTAGTAGTTACCGTCTTTCTATTATTCAACCGACAACTCGGAGTGATTGATTAAAACTAAAATTAACTAAATTAATTAACTAAAGAACACAACAAAGAACATATCAGAGAAATAAACAATTAACAACCAATGAGCGAAACAATACCTAGGAAAGAATCCACCTAGACTTCATCTGTAATTATCAATCTAAATCACACAATTTCTTCATTTTGTAACTTGATCCGAGAAATCCCAAAATTATGCTAATATCTCTCTTCAAGACTAAGAGCAACTGATTTTAGATTGATTAATTGAAATTTTTTTCTAATCAAAACCTCTATTATCGCATTAACTCGACCTATAGATGCTTCAAATAGATTTGAATCTAATCTGGTAGTTTATGTCATCTTATTTCTAGAATTGCATGCAACCCCACTCAATTATGCTAGATCTACTCTTAAATAATGTCTAATCCTCCTCTGATTTAAGCACATAAAACATAGGTCAATAGTCCGAAATATTAAACCATGAATAATTGAGAACAAGATTTAAGTATTTATTGCATAAAAATAGAAATCAAATAATAGAATTCATCCTAAGGTTCATCTCCATAGGTATTTGGAAAAATTAGTTCATATAGTAAATAAAACCATCTCAAAGATAGTATAATTACAAGAAATAAAAAACTCATAATAAACTTCAAAGAAATCAAAAGGAGAACTTCAATTTTATGGAAATATGCTTCAAAG